>CM042383.1:17101474-17571474 GCA_023634145.1 Thymallus thymallus | reverse complement strand
GTGAAAGAAGATCCAGTGGGTGTGTAAGGCGAGCCCATGCTTCATTATATTCCCATACTATGTGTGACCTTCCATAAACCAGGAGCTCACCTTGCATCAGTGTCACCACCCGTCAATCCAGCCTCACTCAAGGGCCCCATTGATTGAGCAGAGCATCTACTGTCTTCCAGCTAGTGTGACTGTGGGCTATGTTATTTATGACCTTGCCCAGGGGAGTGAAACCCTCTTTATTTTCAAGTAAAAATTCAAATTCACTGAGCTTGAGCAATTTTGACAAAAACAGTGGGTATATGTTGCCCTAAGAGTTGGCCAAGTTGGTAGACTCTTATTCAAAATGATACACAGCTGTAATGGCTGCCTAATGTGCTTCCATGTTAGGGAGACATTATAAGCCATGATCATGTGGAGAAGGTTGTGTACATCAATAAGAAAAAAATTCTAATTTAATAAATGTTTAAATACAATTTTAAGGCAGCAAAACGTGAAGACTGTGGGAGGGCTGGGTAGAGAATTTCAATAGGCTGAGCCTCCCCATTCAAAGGCAAAGCTTTTGAGAGAATGTCGGTATTACTATGTCGGTATTTCAACAGTGGTGTAAGCTCTAATATATCACTCGGTCTTAAAAAATTACCCAACCTTTACTCTTAAGTACTGGATATTGGAACAATCAACTGGTTGAGTTGATTACGATGGCGATGACAGACATGGCAGCTCTGCTTCGAGCTCCTAAGCAACTTTGCAGTATTTACTTTTTTGTGTGTTATTTCTTACATTATTAGCCCAGAACATTTTTGTGTTGTTACATAGCGGTGGTGACTCACCAGCATTACGACCAGGAATACGACTTTCCCGAATCTTATCCCAGAGAATGCTCAAAGACGCCGACGGCAAAGAAGAGGTGTTCGGTGTGGACTAGTATATTACTCGCTAATGTTCAGTCTCTGAACAATAAAGTAGACAAGCTCAGGGCGAGGATCTCTTTCCAGAGAGACATCAGGGACTGTAACATACTCTGTTTCACGGAATCATGGCTCTCTCGGGATATACGGTACCCGTCCATACAGCCAGCTGGGTTCTCAGTACATTGCGCAGACAGGAATAAAGAAGAAAGGCTGTGGAGTATGTTTCATGATTTACTACTCATGGTGTGATTGTGATAACCTACAGAAACTCAAGTCCTTTTGTTCACACAACCTAAAATACCTCACAAACAAATGTCGACCATATTACCTCCCAAGAGAATTATCTTCGCTTGTAGTCACAACCGTGTATATTCCCCCTCAAGCCGATACCACGACTGCCCTCAAGGAACTACACTGGACTTTAAGCAAAGTAGAAACCACATATCCTGAGGCCGCATTTAATTATTGTCGAAAATTTGAGGAAAACGCTGAAGTTCTATCAACACATTGACTGTAGTACTCGCTCTGGAAAAACACTTGACCACTGCTACTCCCCCTTTCAAGATGCCTACAAGCCCGTCTCCGCCCTCCCTTCGGCAAATTAGATCATGACTCCATTTTGCTCCTCCCTTCCTATAAGCAAAGGTACTTCATGTTTTTGCTAAGGTCTATTCAACGCTGGTCTGACCAATCGGAATCCATTCTTCAAGATTGTTTTGATCACATGGACTGAGATACAGTTGGGAGAACAAGTATTTGATACACTGGCGATTTTGCAGGTTTTCCCACTTACAAAGCATGTAGAAGTCTGTAATTTTTTATCATAGGTACTCTTCAACTGTGAGTGACGGAATCTAAAACCAAAATCCAGAAAATCACATTGTATGATTTTTAAGTAATTAATTTGCATTTTATTGCATGACATAAGTATTTGATACATCAGAAAAGCAGAACTTAATATTTGGTACAGAAACCTTTGTTTGCAATTACAGAGATCATACGTTTCCTGTAGTTCTTGACCAGGTTTGCACACACTGCAGCAGGGATTTTGGCCCACTCCTCCATACAGACCTTCTCCAGATCCTTCAGGTTTCGGGGCTGTCGCTGGGCAATACGGACTTTCAGCTCCCTCCAAAGATTTTCTATTGGGTTCAGGTCTGGAGACTGGCTAGGCCACTCCAGGACCTTGAGATGCTTCTTACGGAGCCACTCCTTAGTTGCCCTGGCTGTGTGTTTCGGGCCGTTGTCATGCTGGAAGACCCAGCCACGACCCATCTTCAATGCTCTTACTGAGGGAAGGAGGTTGTTGGCCAAGATCTCGTGATACATGGCCCTATCCATCCTCCCCTCAATACGGTGCAGTCGTCCTGTCCCCTTAGCAGAAAAGCATCCCCAAAGAATGATGTTTCCACCTCCATGCTTCACGGTTGGGATGGTGTTCTTGGGGTTGTACTCATCCTTCTTCTTCCTCCAAACATGGCGAGTGGAGTTTAGACCAAAAAGCTCTATTTTTGTCTCATCAGACCACATGACCTTCTCCCATTCCTCCTCTGGATCATCCAGATGGTCATTGGCAAACTTCAGACGGGCCTGGACATGCGCTGGCTTGAGCAAGGGGACCTTGCGTGCGCTGCAGGATTTTAATCCATGACGGCGTAGTGTGTTACTAATGGTTTTCTTTGAGACTGTGGTCCCAGCTCTCTTCAGGTCATTGACCAGGTCCTGCCGTGTAGTTCTGGGCTGATCCCTCACCTTCCTCATGATCATTGATGCCCCACGAGGTGAGATCTTGCATGGTGAACCAGACCGAGGGAGATTGACCGTCATCTTGAACTTCTTCCATTTTCTAATAATTGCGCCAACAGTTGTTGCCTTCTAACCAAGCTGCTTGCCTATTGTCCTGTAGCCCATCCCAGCCTTGTGCAGGTCTACAATTTTATCCCTGATGTCCTTACACAGCTCTCTGGTCTTGGCCATTGTGGAGAGGTTGGAGTCTGTTTGATTGAGTGTGTGGACAAGTGTCTTTTATACAGGTAACGAGTTCAAACAGGTGCAGTTAATACAGGTAATGAGTGGAGAACAGGAGGGCTTCTTAAATAAAAACTAACAGGTTTGTGAGAGCCGGAATTCCTACTGGTTGGTAGGTGATCAAATACTTATGTCATGCAATAAAATGCAAATTAATTATTTAAAAATCATACAATGTGATTTTCTAGATTTATTTTTTTATTCCGTCTCTCACAGTTGAAGTGTACCTATGATAAAAATGACAGACCTCTACATGCTTTGTAAGTAGGAAAACCTGCAAAATCGGCAGTGTATCAAATACTTGTTCTCCCCACTGTATGTTCCGGGTAGCCTCTGAGAATAACATTGACGTGTACACGGACACAGTGACTCAGTTCATCAAGAAGTGTATAGGGGATCTTGTACCCACTGTGACTATTACAATCTATCCAAACAAGAAACCGTGGATAACTGGCAGCATTCGCACAAAACTGAAAGTGCAAGCCAGCACATTTAACCATGGCAAGGTGACTGGGAATATGGTTGAATACAAACAGTGTAGCTATTCCCTCCGTAAGTCAATCAAACAGGCAAAACGTCAGTACAGTGACAAAGTGGAGTCGCAATTCAGCGGCTCAGAAACGAGACGTATGTGGCAGGGTCTACAGACAATCTAAACACCTTCTTCGCCCTCTTTGAGGATAACACAGTGCCACCAACGCGGACCGCTACAGAGGGCTGTGGGCTCTCGTTCTCCGTGGCCGATGCGAGCAAGATATTTAAGCGTGTTAACCCTTGCAAGGCTACCGGCCCAGACGGAACCCCTAGCCGCGTCCTCAGAGCATGCGCAAACCAGCTGGCTGGAGCGTTTACGGACATATTCAATCTCTCCCTATACCAGTCTGCTATCCCCACTTGCTTCAAGATGTTAACCATTGTTCCTGTACCCAAAAAAGCAAAGGTAACTGAAATAAATGACTATCACCCCGTAGGACTCACTTCTGTCATCATGAAGTGCTTTGAGAGCCTAGTTAAGGATCATATCACCTCTACCTTACCTGACACCCTAGATCCACTTCAATTTTCTTACCGCCCCAAAAGATCCACAGATGATGCAATCGCTATCGCACTGCACACTGCCCTATCCCATCTGGACAAGAGGAATACCTACGTAACCAAACATTTGCTGGATCAAATCCCTGAGCTGACATGGTAAAAATCTGTTGTTCTGCCCCTGAACAAGGCAGTTAACCCACTGTTCCTAGGCTGTCATTGTAAATAAGAATTTGTTCTTAACTGACTTGCCTAGTTAAATAAAAATGTATATATTCTACTGTATTTTAGTCAATGCCACGCAGACATTGCTCGTCCTAATATTGATATATTTCTTTATTCCATTTTACTTTTACTTTTAGATTTGTGTGTATAGATACTACTGCACTGCTGGAGCTGGAAACACAAGCATTTCACTACACCCGCAATAACATCTGCTTAATATGTGTATGTGACCAATAAAATTTGATTACCAAAAATGAGTAGTAATGTCAGGAAATTGAAATGAAACTAAATATAAAACAAAATCCTCATGATTAAACCAACTATTGTCTATGTATCACAATAAAAGCCCCAAAAGGACACACACATCACATAGCTGACATGTTTGCCAGGTCAGAACGTTACTTTCACAGAGACAAAGAATGCTGTGAGATAAGATAAGCTATATACTACATGCCAAATGTGTTACAGTGCAATTTCAGATGTTCAGCAGTGAGTCTGCAGTACACAATCCTCTGAATTCTGCTTCTGCTTGCTAAAACGAACTATTACCTGAGTGACTCATTCAAGTAGATACATAATCTAACATGATCAAATTGACCTGGGTTTAGAAATAAAATGTGTGTGGGGAGATATTTTCCATAAAAAATAAAGCCGTTAGCTATGTGGGCTCTCTGGGTGGGTGTTTTCACTCTAGCAGGGATTGTTTGTAAAGCCTATGGGTCGACGCATGGATGATATAACTGTCTACACATTCTGATTTTGTGTATGTGGGTGGTGAGTACAGGGCTTATACTGATGTGTCATTTGATGCTGGATAGAGCTTGTAAAAACAGAGGAGTTTCCCATAAGTATGTGAGAGTCTGCATGTTTGACACAGTCCATAAAAAGAACCAAAGTTATTGCAATGGAAAGAATGACAAATTTCCCTCCAATTATTTGTTCAACAGCAATATGCATCCAGCTGCTATGCAATGGCTCAGTGCACAGATAACAGTTCACTAGCATCTCAGCAGGGTATATTCCTCACCTTGATGGCACTTCTCCTCTAGGATATGCTTTATCAGGGACACCCTAGAGTTACAACCATCTACAATCTCTTCTCAGGTTCTAGGGTGTTTCTGCATCAGCTATATCTGCATAGTTAACAATGTCACTAAAACACACACTCAGTCCCTCAAACACAGAGGGCATACTGTGTGTGAAGGTGACCCATTGTTCTATAACTTCACAGGCACAAAGAGTTTTCCCAGAAGGGCCATTATCTCTATCTCATCTTGTGCTCAGGCTTGTAGCTAAGGGAACAACAGTCCACATGACAGAGTGAGTGGTGGTGGTGGTGGTATCCAAATAGTTACTTTTATGATTACTTCTGAATCTATGTTACAGTTGTGATTCTCTGCAAGGATTTCCCCAATCCTATAGACTTTACATACATTCCTGTGTGTATATATAAATATATACAATATCTATAGGCCAGGCATGTATGACGTTATAGTAAATACATGTTACAGTTTCTCTATTGTTCAGAGAAAGCCAAGGCTCTAGGGACAGACCAAGCTAAGGCTAGGCAGCATCACAGAGGATGTCCTAACAGTGGCAGCTGTTTCCAAAAGGCATGTGAGGTATTCTATGCAGTGGTTTTCTGGCTGTTTAAAGGTCATCTCAATAAAAGCTCTTTATTTTTATCTGGCTTATGTGGAAGTGGCATAATGACATGCTACTTTATATTATATGTCTTTATGTACATCATGTATATTATCTTTTTGGCCTTGGTCCAGGACAGTGAAGTATTGAGCTTCCATTTGTAGTGTTTAATTAAACCCCAGAATAGCAGAGGCATTCACTTCAGATACATTTTCCATAACAACAACATCATTATTATCTGTGACTCAATATTCCTGTCAACACTGTACACATGTCAGGGACATAACATAAGATGGTGTAGGATACTGTACTGTAGATAACATTCAAGATTGGATTTTCTCAGAATACACCTACAGTACTGAGGTGGCATTAAAGGAGAATGTATGTAATGTAAGTAAACAGAGGTGTTGTTGTTTGGTACAGAACCTATGCTATGTAGTATTTGTTGATAGTCATTCAATGACCCGTCCCAGGAAACCGATGATGTTATCAAATTGCTCCAAAGGAGAATTAACTACATGTCACATATATGTGTGAACTCCATCCATTACCTGCATTCATAGGAGTCTGACAATTTTCCCTGAGTAAAATATTCCATCTTTGGGGAACACTGGAAGAGAAGGCAAGGTTGTCCTTTACTGTCTATGACATAGTACCCAAAAACACCTTCCACACACAAACAAGCCAATCAGCAAAAGTCACATAAGGCTTTTTTTTTATATATAATTTTGATTATTTGATTATTGCCTTGCGTTTTCATCAAGCTAAACTAATATTTGCACTGTTATGGTGTCTCTTAACCAATACTGAATTACAGTCACCTCACATTTCCGTGATGTGTACAGTAAATCTATCCCCATCCACAGTAACACACCAGAGAATTGCTGGGCACTGTACAGGTTGTAAATAAATACTATGCACGCATACACCAGCATACCCTCAGCACACAGATGGATTTGACTGCTCCGGCCCTTCCAGCAGTACAGTATTACTTATCTTTATGACCCTGGACTGTCTCACTGAATTATAACTCCAGCAAGGCCGTTCTGTTCTGCCTCACTGCGATAATAAGCCCCACTCTGAATATGGATGGGAGAGGAGGACTGGGTTAGCGTATGATGCTAACGATTAATTAAGGATGAGTGAGGGCTGGGTTAGCAAATTATGCTAACAATTCATTGAGTATGGCCTGCATAGATAAGCTAGATCTATCTCACTGTAATGGGAGCACTGTTATATTAAATTAAATTGGGGAAATAGGGAGGGATTCCCTGTGTTTTTGAGTCTATGCAACAGTGTCACCGGCATTGTTTTACTGCCTATAATAGATTTACTATATTTTGAGACTAAGTGTATTCTACTCCAGTCAACACTGTTCTTGTGTCTTTTATCTAGTACAGTAAAATAATATATGATTAATGAGCTTGAGGTAAACGTTAACTACTGTCCTGCTGAAGCCCTTCTCAACCTGGAGGTTTCCATTTTAGTAAGCTAAGTTTCTTCAACCATAGAGGAGTTCTGTACTTAAGACTTACTGAAGTTAGCAGAACAATCAGTGAACACCAGACAGAGAGGTGACTCACAGATACTCTGATTGGAGCGCTGTGCAGGCCTGCAAGTCACATTAAACTGGCTTGCAAAGTGATATGTAATTCCTATTGGAATCCTGCCTGAGTTTGAATATTCAACAGTTGGAGTTTTTATTCACCATCAGCCTGCATTCAATATGACTGTCAGGATTAGGAGAGTTGATAAGAAGACTACCTAAACCAGGGGGACACTAGTCAGTTGTACACCCAAATGCATTCAACTGAAATGTGTCTTCCACATTTAATCCATCTGTTCTGAATCAGAGAGGTGTGAGGTGCTGCCTTAGAACAACCATTTCAGTAACGGGTGCAATAAATCTAACTAACTGATTGGATTAGTTTAGAAAAATGTGTGTTCTTTATCTTTGTGTACCATAACATTATTCAATCAATCAATGTACACGCTAAAACACAGATATTAAAAACAATCATTAAACATCTACCTGCAGTAAAGCATGCTGGGAAATATGATAATGATGGCCGTGGTTTTGATGGGACTGTTTTACTCTCCACAGTGTGAAATTATAACTCTGATTATTAACACCTAAACTGGGGGTTCTTATACACCACTGAGTGTTAATTGCACTCTTATAGAGTGAATATAACTCCTGGATTAACACTAGAAATGTTACAATGAACACTAGCCTATTTGCTGTGTGATGTTGCCTGTTAAATACTTGCTTATTGAAAGCCACAGGCCTTTAAAATAAAAGCATTGAATAGCCATGTCTCTGTCACTAACAAATACAGTCATGGGTGGTAACTCTACGACTCACTCGAAAGGCACCCTGGGAAATATGCAAAATAGGCTTTAGACCAGTGTTAAAACAACACCCCTTTACTGTAACACTACTGTAACACTACAGGTGTTAATGTCTTACACTGAGAAAGTGTAACAGCGGCAGCACTAAGCAAAGTGAATCCAGTTTACTCTAAATCATGTGTTATGTTTTACACTGTAGGTGTTGCGTATTAATCTACAGTAGAGCTAGGAAAACACCCCAATAAAGTTAATTTGAACACTTTAAGAGTTGAATGGAGAACACTGCAACATAGTTAAATCTTTAACCCTTTCAAAAGTTTTATTTTAACACCAGTTCAGTGGGACTGTTCACTGAAAATAGTGTACATTTGATACTTTCAGAGTTAAATGGCGAACACTGCAACAGAGTTAAATCTTTAATACTTTCAAAAGTTTACATCTACACCATTGATTTTGCTGTGTAAAGACCAACAGAAGAAGCTAATCCAATATGTTTCTGTGCTTTGTGCTTTCTACATACACTGCATCCCCAGCCTCACGGAAACTACAGAGTAAAAATGACAACAGACAACATCAGTCATTATGAGTATTGCAGGTTCCATGTTTGTGTTTTCTTCATTGCTGTAAAGTGGGACAACTTGAGTCAGGTGAGGGGGGGTAAGTAAGAACCAGGAGAGGCTGTCCATTGGGATCCTCTGTTTAACATCTCCAGAGTTACTACAGAATGACAAAACGACCTTGTAGAGTGTTTACCCTTCATAAGAATGATTAAAGTACCTACTGCCATGTGAGTACAGAATGAAGCGCCTGTTCCAGCACTCCAGTGTCAAACACAGTGCAATGTGTCAGCCATTTTGAAAAGGGACACTAACTTCCTATGTGGGTTGTTATGAGACACCCAGGCTTGTATACAGGAGCCATCTCCGTGTCCATTCATCTGTTTGATAGCAGAACGAATTAGCATCCATCAACAGAGTAGAGGAAGGCAGAAAAGGGTGGGCGACCACATACAGTAATGTCTGATTGCACTGGGGGGTATTTTGAGTATACGTCCGCCGCTCTGCTATACAGTAGAGGTTGGGGGTTAGGGGGCAGGTGGCAGGGCAGCCAGAGGCGAAACATGACAACAGGCATTTATGTACAGTACGCCTCTCCTGACCTTCTGACATGATCTGTCGTCAATTCCTGTTCGTCCCAACGCTCATGCATTATCAACGGATGTGCCCTCTTTCATTATCCTCAGAAACAACAAGTTTCAAAGATTATTTGTCACGTGCACAGGATACAGCAGGTGTAACACAGTACAGTAAAATGCTTACTTGTGATCTCTTTCCCAACACCCCGCAATGCTTTGTCCACCCCCTCATACTGTAAATAATACAGTAATAAACAATGGTTTGTATGCTCCGTTTACCTCACCAGCCAGCATAATACACAAACTTTGCGGTGCACTACACCCTCGTCTTTCTTTACTCTGTATGATCATTAGTTGTTGGAGACTTATATTGCTATGTGCTGCAGAGTGCAGGCTGAAAACAGTTAGTGGAGCATTCCTAGCAACCTGGTCTCAGACAATTTTGTATTATTCTGTATGTAAATCCGTCCACCCCATTTAGTATTATATGTTATGTTTAGTATGGTATGTATTCATCTGTGGATGTCCATCATCCATTTCGTATGATATGTTACGAATTACAATCGTATGATACGTTACCAATTGCAATTCGTACAATATGTTACAAAACGATATGTTACATTTCGTATGGTAAGTAATAAGTTGTGGATGTCCATTATCCATTTCGTATGATATGTTACGAATTATAATCGTACGATATGTTACCAATTGCAATTCTTACAATATGTTACGAAATGATGTTATGTTTCGTATGGTGTGTTACGAATTCCAATTCCAATTATATGTTACGGATTGCAATTCGTACAATATGTTACAAATTGCAATTCATACAATATGTTACCAGCTTGCTAAACGTATGTTATGTTACTAATTCCAACTTGTTGTTCCTAATGTTAGCCAGATGGCTATAGCTAACATTAGCTACCTGGCTAACATTAGCTAGGCTAAGGGTTAGGGTTAAGGTTAGGAGTTAGGTTAAAGGGTTAAGGTTAGAGTTAGGGTAAGGGGAAGGGTTAGCAAAAATGGTTAAGGTTAGGGTTAAGGGAAGGGTTAGCTAACATGCTAAGTAGTTGAAAAGTAGCTAAAAGTAGAAAGCAGCTGCAAAGTTGCTAATTAGCTAAAAGCTGTCCGTGATGAGATTTGAACATGCATACCTTTGGGAATATATGGTAGTATATACTATAGTAATTACTGTAGTGTTTTTGCAGACTGTAGCATTTACTGTAGTGTTTTTTCTGACATTACTGTAGTAATTACTATAGTGTTTTTGTTGTATTATCTTTTATATAGCAGTGGGTGCTTTGTCCTTGAGGAAAAATACTAGACAAAATACTTAAAGAGCAAATGTTTCATAACCTGTAGATAGGACTGAGGTCTGAATGAACAGTTCAGAGCTTCTGCTCTTTTTTATAACCTGTAGGGAACACAATACAGTGCCTTCAGAAAGTATTCACACACCTTTACTTTTTCCACATTTTTGTTGTGTTACAGCCTGAATTTAAAATTGATTAAATAGAGATTTTTTTTGTCTCTAACCTACACACAATACCCCATAATGTCAAAGTGGAATAATGTATTTTTTACAAATTAATACAAAATTAAAAGTTCAAATGTCTTGAGTCAATAAGTATTCAACCCTAAATCAAGTCACATAATAAGTTGCACGGACTCACTCTGTGTGCAATAATAGGGTTTAACATTATTTTTGAATGCCTTATCTCTGCACCCCACACATACAGCAAAACAAGACATAAAAGCAACAAACAGTGTTTACACACCTCACAAGCTACAGACAACAGATAACATGGAAATCGGCAATATGTTCACAAGTCTGATTGTTCTTTAGCCATGTCTTTATGTTTTTTGGTGAAGGTGCAATAGGTGGTGCTGTTATGTGTGTCTGATGGCAGTTTGTTCCATACATGGGAAGCTTTTACAGAGAAAGCAGTTTGACTAAAGGTGCTTTGAGCATAGTGAAGTTATTAATTACACTTTGGATGGTGTATCAATACACCCAGTCACTACAACGATACAGGCGTCCTTCCTAACTCAGTTGCTGGAGAGGAAGGAAACCAACCGCTCAGGGATTTCACCATGAGGCCAATGGTGACTTTAAAATAGTTCATTGACAGAGTGAAAAGAAGGAATCCTTTACAGTATAAAATATTCAAAACATGCATCCTGTTTGCAACAAGGCACTAAAGTAATACTGCAAAACAGGTGGCAAAGAAATCCCCTTTTTGTCCTGAATACAAAGGGTTATGTTTGGGTCAAATCCAGAACAACACAATACTGCATACCACTCTCCATATTTTCAAGCATAGTGGTGGCTGCATCATGTTATGGATATGCTTGTAATTGTTAAGGACTGGGGAGGTTTCCAGGATAAAAAACAGGTAAAGCACAGGCAAAATCATAGAGGAAGACATGGTTCAGTCTGCTGTCCAACCTACACTGGGAGATTAATTCATCTTTCAGTAGGGCAATAACCTAAAACACAAAACTACGCTGGAGTTGCTTACCAAGAAGACAGTGAATGTTCCTGAGTGGCCGAGTTACAGTTTTGACTTAAATCTGCTTGAAAATCTATGGCAAGACCTGAAAATGGTTGTCTAGCAATAATCAACAATCAATTTGACAGAGCTTGAAGAATTGGGCAAATCCAGGTGTGGAATCCAGGTGTGGAAAGCTCTTAGAGACTTACCCAGAAAGACTCACAGCTTTAATCACTGCCAAAGGTGCTTCTACAAAGTATTGACTCAGGGGTGTGAATACTTATGTAAATTAGATATTTCTGTATTTTATTTTCAATACATTTGCTAAAATTTCTACAAACATGTTTCCACTTCGTCATTATGTGGTATTGTGTGTAGATGGGTGAGAAAAAACAGATATTTAATACATTTGGAATTCAAGCTGTAACACAAGAAAATGTGGAATAAGTCAAAGGGTATGAATACTTTCTGAAGGCTCTGTATATGGTCTATAATTGGCATGTAGGTGTCTCACTTATGGCTGGGGGGGGGGGGTGTACATTTAATTTTATTTGTATTTAACAAGGCAAGTCAGTTAAGAACAAATTCTTATTTACAATGACGGCCTGCCCCGGCCTGCCCTAACCTGGACGACGCTGGGCCAATTGTGCGCTGCCCTTATGGTACTCCCAATCATTCATTGTTGTGATACAGCCCGGGATTGAACCAGGGTCTGTGGTGATGCCTCAAGCACTGAGATGCAGTGCCTTAGACCGCTGTGCCACTCAAATTAAATACAGCAGTATACAGTGGGGAGAACAAGTATTTGATACACTGCCGTTTTTGCAGGTTTTCCTACTTACAAAGCATGTAGAGGTCTGTAATTTTTATCATAGGTACACTTCAACTGTGAGAGACGGAATCTAAAACAAAAATCCAGAAAATCACATTGTATGATTTTTTAATAATTAATTTGCATTTTTTTGCATGACATAAGTATTTGATCACCTACCAACCAGTAAGAATTCCGGCTCTCACAGACCTGTTAGTTTTTCTTTAAGAAGCCCTCCTGTTCTCCACTCATTACCTGTATTAACTGCA
This sequence comes from Thymallus thymallus, assembly GCA_023634145.1. Lineage (NCBI taxonomy): Eukaryota > Metazoa > Chordata > Actinopteri > Salmoniformes > Salmonidae > Thymallus > Thymallus thymallus. The sequence continues at coordinate 17,558,581 of CM042383.1, read as the reverse complement.
CCTGTTTGAACTCGTTACCTGTATAAAAGACACCTGTCCACACACTCAATCAAACACACTCCAACCTTTCCACAATGGCCAAGGCCAGAGAGATTGTAGACCTGCACAAGGCTGGGATGGGCTACAGGACAATAGGCAAGCAGCTTGGTGAGAAGGCAACAACTGTTGCCGCAATTATTCGAAAATGGAAGAAGTTCAAGATGACGGTCAATCTCCCTCGGTCTGGGGCACCATGCAAGATCTCACCTCGTGGGGCATCAATGATCATGAGGAAGGTGAGGGATCAGCCCAGAACTACACGGCAGGACCTGGTCAATGACCTGAAGAGAGCTGGGACCACCGTCTCAAAGAAAACCATTAGTAACACACTACGCTGTCATGGATTAAAATCCTGCAGCGCACGCAAGGTCCCCCTGCTCAAGCCAGCGCATGTCCAGGCCCGTCTGAAGTTTGCCAATGACCATCTGGATGATCCAGAGGAGGAATGGGAGAAGGTCATGTGGTCTGATGAGACAAAAATATAGCTTTTTGGTCTAAACTCCACATGTTTGGAGGAAGAAGAAGGATGAGTACAACCCCAAGAACACCATCCCAACCGTGAAGCATGGAGGTGGAAACATCATTCTTTGGGGATGCTTTTCTGCTAAGGGGACAGGATGACTGCACCGTATTGAGGGGAGGATGGATGGGGCTATGTATCGCGAGATCTTGGCCAACAACCTCCTTCCCTCAGTAAGAGTATTGAAGATGGGTCGTGGCAGGGTCTTCCAGCATGACAACAAAGGAGTGGCTCCGTAAGAAGCATCTCAAGGTCCTGGAGTGGCCTAGCCAGTCTCCAGACCTGAACCCAATAGAAAATCTTTGGAGGGAGCTGAAAGTCCGTATTGCCCAGCGACAGCACCGAAACCTGAAGGATCTGTACGGAGGAGTGGGCCAAATTCCCTGCTGCAGTGTGTGCAAACCTGGTCAAGAACTACAGGAAACGTATGATCTCTGTAATTGCAAACAAAGGTTTCTGTACCAAATATTAAGTTCTGCTTTTCTGATGTATCAAATACTTATGTCATGCAATAAAATGCAAATTAATTACTTAAAAATCATACAATGTGATTTTCTGGATTTTGGTTTTAGATTCCGCCACTCACAGTTGAAGAGTACCTATGATAAAAATGACAGACCTCTACATGCTTTGTAAGTGGGAAAACCTGCAAAATCGGCAGTGTATCAAATACTTGTTCTCCCCACTGTATACTATAGTAATTACTGTAGCGTTTTTGCGGAGTGTAGTGTTTTTGCGGACTTCACTGTAGTATTTACTGTAGTGCTTTTGTGGTCTGTAGTATACTGTAGTATTTACTATAGTATTCTACAGTATACTACAACATTCTATAGTAAGTACTACAAATGATCGAGGTATACTACAGTGTGTAGTATACTACAGTGTATACTACATAATTCTATAGTAACTGTAGTATTTTCTCATGTGGTCATGGAAGCCAAATTAAGTTGGTTAAGATGGCACATGAGCAGTTGAAGCTCATCAAGGAGGTGACGTTGAAGGCTAGCTCAGTGCTCCTTCCTCTCACTGAGTAACTCAAGTTGAAGGCCGACCTGGATACTGAAGGCTGCCATTTGAAACTCAATTATCCTTATAACTTCTTATGTGTGCGATTTAAACAAATAATTGGATCAAAGACATACATTTTGTGTATTAGAAGCAGTTATTGGCACCATGATTGTCTTCTAAATATTAGTTTTATTTAAACGCAGATTGGCCATGAAGATTGCAATTTTTACATTCCTTATAATGGGGATCCTGTTTTCGGCTAACAATGCCTGCAGTACCGTGGGCAGTTGTTCTACCCTGGGCAGAATTGATCAAACACCTCCCAGGGGGCGTGGTGGGCAACTAGCTTGCTACCGAATGTTACTGGTCCGCTACACTGACCACGTTTACATGCACACAGTATTCCGGAAAATAGCTAATATCCCGAGGCTCTACAGTACGATTTTACTAGCATTTGCGCCTAAAAATAGATGTGTGCGAACTGAAAATGTCAAGTATGAGCACATGTGTGAGTTGTGATTTATAGCAAAAAGAAAATGCTGTCGTAACTATTCAAATAGTCACTACCAATGTTCCCTCTAAACTGCGCGCCGAGACTTCCGCGTAGTGCGCAGGATAAATATAAGCCCACAGAGAAAAACAGCAGATTAGAAAGTTGAGTGAAGTTCAAAGTTTTCCCTTTTAGTTAACACTATAAATCGACGTCTCCCTTAACTGTGGCAATTGTCATCGAATCATTGCAATATTAGCCACTTTCAATGCAACATACCGAAACAAAACGAACTATGCAAGAGATTTTGTTGTAGGCACAACGCATCGCAGTAGGATTCTATTGCGCACGACTCAGCCCGTACTCTACACAGACCTGTGAGGCATAACCAGAAATGCGGTAGGCCTATACGCAAATAGACTATTGCCATATATGGATATGTGTCATTTACTTTGAACTGACTTGTTCACAGCTGTGGACGTGAGTAGATGAGCTTGTTTTGAGATCAAAGCAAGAGCTGCATGTAGCCACTTGTGCAAATTGTGTTCATATCCTTTGCTAGTTAGTGATTTATTAGCCCAGTTATATATACTTTGTAGTCAGCAATAAGGGAGGGATTGCTTCCTACAAGAGCACAAAACGTGTACATTTCTGGACATATTTGAAAAGCAAGTCAGGTAAAGAGCCTTTTTTTGTCTTAAAGGGGCAGTGTTGTATTTTGAGACAGGCTTGAGTAAGTTAAGTAGCCAATAGACAGAGGGTAGCATAATTTGTCTGATTCTTGTAATAATGGTATGAGAATAATAATGCATTTTATATTGTAAAGTGGTTTCTTGCATCAAACAACACAAGTTCAGTCACCGCTGTGTCTGAAGGACAAGTGGATAAACAGGTTAATGTTGAACCATGTTTTTTTTTTTCTTTCAAAAGTCTCATGGAGCGTATGCCTACATTGAACACCACACATTGGCTGCTACTGTAGGCTGAATGATAGAACAGCTATTTCCATGTTAAAATGTTATGGGATGCATTTTCTTGATTGTTTTTTGGGCTCCCGGGTGGCGCAGGTAAGGCACTGCATCTCAGTGCTAGAGGCATCACTCCAGACCCTGGTTCGATCCCGGGCTGTATCACAACTGGCTGTGATCGGGAGTCCTATAGGGAGCCGCACAATTGGCCCAGCGTCATCCAGGTTAGGGGAGGGTTTGGCAGGGGTAGGACGTCATTCTAAATAAGAATTTGTTCTTAACTGACTTAGCCTAGTTAAATAGGTTACATAAAATACAAAAGTAAGCCACTCTGGTAGGCCTAGATTATGATCAAATATTGTTAGATATTACTGCACTGTTGGAGCTAGGAACACAAGAATTTCGCTACAACCGCAATAACGTCTGCTAAATATGTGAACGCAACCAATCAAATTTGATTCGATTTGAACTTTACCAGCAGCGACTGGATTTAGAGCAAAACTCTCTTAATAGTGCTGCCACACTCAGGACAGATATTGCAATGGCAGACTACAGAAGGAACAAGGTGTCTGTGAAAGCCTCTAGGCCAGGGCTCTCCAACCCTGTTCCTGAAGAGCAGCTACTGTCCTGTAGGTTTTCACTCCAACCCTAATCTAGCACACCTGATTCTAATAATTAGCTGGTTGATAAGCTGAACCAGGTTAGTTACAACTGGGGTTGGAGCAAAGATCTACAGGAGGGTAGCTCTCCAGGAACAGAGTTTGAGACCCCTGGTCTAGATACTACAATTTGTCATGAAATGGTGTCATCCTATCCATAAACATCAACTAGTGGGAGAAGAGCAGCGACTCACCTGAGTGAATGTCTCAGTGACCCCGTGTGTGTGGTCCATCAATTTACAGGGGGCGATTATGTCCATCTCTGTGGAAGGGAGGTCCACCAATGGGTCCGGCCTGTATTCCAGTGGGTTGACCTGTGTCACGTGAGTGAAGGTCCGGAAGCGGGTGAGGTTTGGGTCAGACGTTGAGTCAGATGTAGCATTACGCAGGCTGGACTTCATACAGGTCATTCCGCCTGAGAAGGAATAAATGTTGATAGTATTAGACTTTCAGGGGTCTAGGCTTACTCCCTGTTTATTTAATTGCCAGTGACGTAGAGTTGAAGGTTCTTTGTGCATGATACAAGAAGAAGTTGAACAAATGGAACATTAATGTAAGACATCAATGAATCAATTACATGATTTTTCAGCTCCTCTTTCATCCTCAAATTTTGCTATACAGCTCCTGACACCCCTGCCTTTTTTGTGTGTCCTCTACCTGTCCTGTCCCTGCCCCCAACCCCCATCCTTATCTCTGTCCTCGTCTGTCTCCTCTACCTGTGCTGCCGGGCCGCGTCTGGAGCTTCCCGTGCCAGCTGGCCCGTCCCCTCAGGGTCTTGATGCCGTCCACGGAGGAGGCGTGCCGCAGGCTGCAGAGCCTCTCACAGGAGTGGCTGGGCGCGCTGCAGTTGGAGCCCCATTCCTCATCCATCCAGAGGCAGTGCAGCCTGGGAGAGGACTGGGAGAATCCCAGGGACAGGGCTAGTGGGGCATCGGATGGGTCACTGGAGGGCAAGACGGACTCACCTATAGGCACATATGAAATATGTCAATGAGAATGTGTTCAGTCAACTTACCTGCTAAAATAAGGGTTAAATAAATCAAAGTAACATATGACAGCCTGTGCATTGTCAGGGACTAACTGCACTCCTCCAGCAGTGTGGGAGGACACTTTCATCCAAAGCGACTGGAAGTACAGTGAATGCATACATTTTAGTACATGTGACTGCAGTGGGTAACTAAACCACATCACTGGTGTTGCTAGCACCATGCTCTTACCAACCAAGCCACAAAGGACCACTCACCTCCCAGCAGGGCTTTCTGGTCCTCGTCCCAGAGTAGTACCTCGGTGCCCCCCAGCCGCCGGTGCTCTGGCAGGGACAGCAGCTTTTTCAGCGGCACAGACTCATGACCCAGAGCGAGGAGGTCCCGCTGGTGGCCCAGCTCTGTGTCGTCCTCCAGGGACCGTTTACTGCCGCTGAGGGGGCGGACCAGGGCGGAGGGCAGGCGAAACCTATACCGACGTTCTGCACGTCAAACAGGAAAGGTGGGTGAGCACAGCAGAATAAGGTATAATTATTATGTTTCTGACTACACACCATACCAATGTCATTAAAATACTTTAATCTCTAAGATTTTCCAGGGAAATCTTTGGACCCTACTCATTAACACAAGAGGATGTGCTTTGCTTACCTAGAGTCAGCCAGGGGATGGGCAACTTGTGGTTGAGCTCTCTGGTTGGGGAGCTGTGAATATGTGAATCAGTGGGCAGCTCGAAGTTGAGGATGAAAATGATCACCAAGCCATCCTCATTCTTCACTGGCACCACATTGACTTTACAGGAGAAACACACACCTGGACACACACACATCACATTAGTATATCAAATGTGCAATACGTGCAGTTATCTCTAAGTAAACCCTGCGCACTAAGGACTGTATTTTAAGGGAATTAATATTATTACCCAAAGTATATCATACACACATCTAGCTATTAAAGTATCTCTTCCTGTCATTTACCTGTACAGTTTATGTAACCATGCAAGTATTCACTTACCTGTAAATATAACTGTATATTTACCTGTACAGCTAATTTAACCATGCAAAATATTCACTTACCTGTTCATTTAACCAGTATGTCTATTAAGTAAACTATTCTTACCCTCACTCATATCATATGCATTTTTAGCTATTGAAGTATTTCTCTGCCATCGACCTGTATAGTATAGTTAACCATCCAACAATGTATAGTGTACATATTCAGCCAACCACCCATACTATGCAATGTCTTTTTATAGCTTTTTTGCAATCCAGACATCTTGTATTTCTATACTTTTTCATACTGCCGCTCTATATATCGTGTATCTGTCTTTTGTGTATTTTCGTTCTGGCATTTTGCACCTGCCCTATGTTTTGTTGTAGCTGCTTGACAAAGGTACTTTATTGATCCCCGAGGGGGAAATATCTATCTATCTATCTATCTATCTATCTATCTATCTATCTATCTATCTATCTATCTATCTATCTATCTATCTATCTATCTATCTATCTATCTATCTATCTATCACCAGTGAGAAAACATTATTGTATTTTAAAGCGTGCATACCACCAAGTTCTCCTCTAGAGGGAGACATGCAACAGCAGATGAGAGCTGCAAAGCTCTTCCAGGGAGAACTATGGGTTTCCTCAAGGATACAATATTTATATTTAAGGAAATATATACTAGTCCTGTGAATTGTCCGTCCTATGAATATGAGTATCTCCTCAATCTTTCTCCATCTCTGTTAGTGATTGAATGCCAGTCCTGTTTATGTGAGTTGTCAGAGTTCATCTTAGATACAGTGGAGGTTGGTGAGGGGAGGACGGCTCATAATAATGGTTGGAACAGAGCAAATGGAATGGCAATGAAAACATGTGTTCGACGATACCATTCTGCTCCAGCCATTACCACGAGCCCGTCTTCCCCAATTAAGGTGCCACCAACCTCCTGTGCTTAGAGAGAAAAAAAAAATGTTGCAGTGAAAAAAAAAAATATATATATATATATTGTTATCATTCAATATTCAGGATAGTACTATAGACTGCATAATATTGTAAGCATGTCTTGTGATGTAACTAGGTGAGTACCCATCCTGTCTCAGTCCAACTGTGTCGGGTGACAGTGATATCAACCTGGTAGAGAGCTACAGCTTTCCCAGGAGCCAAACTAATCTGGCTTCCCATGGGAGAACGGGGAGGGATAGGAGAGCGAGAAAGTGACAGAGAGAGAGAGGGAGGGAGGGGGGCATGGAGGGCACAGACTGATGGGGAGGAGGTAGTCAGAAAATGGGGTAGCATGAAGGACATGTAGGACAGGCCTGACAGGGACAGAACTGAGGACAGGAGGAACATATGGTATTATCACCCCTCCTGGATTAGAGCTCTAACATGCCGCCTTATTCTGCCTTAATTCATCTCATTGATATCACACAGTCATCTACTGTACTGCAAAACCATCTGCTACTGAACCCTTTGTTCCCGGACACACCACATCTATAATCCACACAGATTTACAGGCATATTGGATTGGCTAAATCACCTTTGACATGTGGAGCACACCTGAGAACACCATTAACTGCTAGATATCATAAACATGGTGATCCTATAAAAAAAAAACTGAGTGAAGCTACACAAAGGATGTGACTGAAATCATTGGCTGGAAATATAAGAGTCCAAGTGGAAAAAGTGACCCAAATACATTTATGAGAATAACGGTACAAAAAATCAAAACATACGTTAGCATAATAACATATTTTTTGTACCCACAGGAGATCCCCCCCCCCCCCCCCCCCCCGCGCCATCTCTCCCTCTGTCTTTCTCTCCCTCTGTCTTTCTCTCCCTCTGTCTTTCTCTCCCCCTTTCTCTTTCTTCCTTCCACCCTCCCTCTCTCTCCCTCATCACAAACTGTGAATTACTCAGTGGAGATTTCTCTTTCTCTTCATAAAATATTTACATATTAGCTTGAGGAGAGAGCTGAACTATTGGTCTCTACTATCTCATCTCAGTCTGCAATAACACAGACAGGGGACAGCTGAGCTGTTCACACTGCTTCAAACTATAACAGGACCAGAGAAGCCTGACATAATGATGGACAGGCCTGTTGACTCAGCCAATAATACTACTCATCCAGCCTGCATGAATACGTATCATTAAGTGATTGAGGCACAATGACAGGTCAATGACAGACAGATCGCATTCCAGCAGTTCCCAATGCAGATAAGGAGCTGAGATTGAGTCTGTCTGATACAGTATATATAGAAAATTCACAAATCTATATTCGTGTGGACACTGGAGTGGATCATAGAGTGAGTGCCAAGGGATGATAGTAGGTGTGGATACTGTTCATTTTTATTTTTTATTTAATCTTTATTTAAGTAGGCAAGTCCGTTAAGAACAAATTCTTATTTTCAATGACAGCCAAACTCGGAGGATGCTGGGCCAATTGTGCGCCGCCCTATGGGACTCCCAATCACGGCCGGTTGTGATACATTCTGGATTCAAACCAGGTTGTCTGTAGTGACGCCTCTAGCACTGAGATGCAGTGTCTTAGACCACTGTGCCACTTGGAAGTCCATCATGAAGATGATCCTTAAGGGTTTTCCAGAACAGAGCTACTATTTGGGAGGTATAATATACCTCCCTATGGGCCCTGCTCAAACGTAGCGCACTATATAGGGAATGGGGTGCAATTTGGGATTTAGCCCTACCCACTGGGCACACTGATTGAATCAATGTTGTTTTCACGTCATTTCAATGAAATTATGTTGAACCAACGTGGAATAGATGTTGAATTGACGTCTGTGCCCAGTGGTTAGTATCTACTAGAGAGGAAATGAGCCTTGGGGATAATTGGACAATGAATGGTAATAAAACACTGGTTCTGCTCTGAGGAGAATCACCTTATTGATCTGTGGAAGTCATCATTGTTCTCACAGAGGAGAATTAGACGAGAGGCTAGGACCGGGTCCCGAAAGGAAATAACAAGTCCTTCGCAATGAGAAGCACCTAAAACAACAATTACTTTGTGTGAGGTCCCCTATTGATTACGTAAGAGGAAAGGAAAACTAATCTCTGTATAATTAACTCCTCTAAGAGAGATTTTAAGACAGGTCCACTTTTTGGCCTAGCCACAATATCCCACTGAATCACTGTTTCACTTCAACAATAGTCAAACATAGTATGATTCAGTTTGGATTCTGAGGATACCTTTGACAAAAATATAGCACCAATGACCACTGTACCAAGCCTTAATTCAGAATGATACTGTTATTTTAGAGCAACAAAACACTGTCCCACCATCAGAAGTCAGCTATACATGTGAACACAAATCTATGAAACGTTAGACATGAGTCATGTATACTCATAATAGCCATTCACAATGCCCTGTAAGTCATCATCACTTTACCTAACAATAACCTTAGGAGTCAGCCAATAATAGATCAGTGAGATGTACAGTGGGGTCAGCCCTTAACCATAGAATATTAATCTGCTTGGTGTAAGTGTCTTACATTGAGCCTCCTCTTCTACAGTATGTAGCCGGCATCATACTTAGCCTACTGTGCCAGGTGTGTGATGTTATTTATAATGATCTCTGCTGTTATTGTATGCTTATCATGATCTGTATACAGTATATCGTATATATTAACACACACAAAATCAACTCAGGCATAACCATTGAGCGTTCTGTGTGTGTTTATTATAAAGCTGAATGTCAAAATGGTCAAGTGAACCAAAGAGAGTCATTATGGATACAGAGGCAATAATGGAGACCCGTGGGGTTAGACTGGGGAGCAATCAGCTCATCATAAATTACAGCGGTGTCCCAGGCCTCTCTCGCTCTCTCTCTCTCTCTCCATCCCTATCTCTCTCTCCTTCTCTCTCTCGCTCTCTCTCTCAAGGGACAGAATTTAAAAGTGATGGAGGTATTCTCTAATTGCTGCTGTCCATATCGCTGCTGTGTAATGCATGTTCCTGCCTGGATGATGATCTCAGAGCCTCATTAACTAAAAGCGTTTTGTGAACAGTGAATTCCCTTTGTGAGGACCCCTTTGATCGTAACAAAATAATGGGCTTTCTAGTACAGTGCTTTCGGAAAGTATTCAGCCCCCTTGACATTTTCCACATTTTGTTACGTTCCAGCCTTATTCTAAAATTGCTTAAATCAATTTCAATTAAATTAAGTAATGCAATCTACACACAATACCCCATACGCAATAACAGGTTTTTAGAATTTTTAGCAAATGTATAAAAAAAATTATCTGGAAATATGACATTTACGATTACAGCCTCAAGTCTTCTTGTGGATGACGCTACACGCTTGGCACTCCTGTATTTGGGGAGTTTCTCCCATTCTTCTCTACAGGTCCTCTCAAGCTCTGTAAGGTTGGATGGGATCATCACAGCGCAACTGTTTTCAGGACTCTCCTGAGATGATCGGCTTCAAGTCCGGGCTCTTCCAGACGTGACACTTGGCATTCAGGCCAAAGAGTTCAATCTTGGTTTCATTAGACCAGAGAATCTTGTTTCACATGGTCTGAGAGTCTTTAGCTGCCTTTTGGCAAACTGCAAGCGGGGTATCATGTTCCTTTTACGGAGGAGTGGATTGCGTCTGGCCACTCTTCCATAAAGGCCTGATTGGTGGAGTGCTGCATAGATGGTTGTCCTTCTGGGAGGTTCTCCCATCTCCACAGAGGAACTCTGGAGCTCGGTCAGAGTGACCATCGGGGTTCTTGGTCACCTCCCTGACCAAGGCCCTTCTCTCCCGATTGCTCAGTTTGGCCGGGTGGCCAGCTCTAGGAGTCTTGGTGGTTCGAAACTTCTTCCATTTAAGAATGATGGAGGCCCCTGTGTTCTTGGGGATCTTCAATGCTGCAGAATTACACTTCCCCAGATCTGTGCCTCGACACAATCCTGTCTCAATTCCTTTGACCACATGGCTTGGTCTTTGCTTTGATATGCACTGTCAACTGTGCGACCTCATAAAGACAGGTGTGTGCCAGGTGTGTGCCAAATCCTCCAATCAAGTTGTAGAAACATCTCAAGGATGATAAATGGAAACAGGATGCAGCTGAGCTCAATATTGAGTCTCATAGCAAAAGGTCTGAATACTTATGTAAATAATGTATTTAAAAAAAAAAAAAAATTAAATTTGCAAAGATTTCTAAAAACCTGTTTTTGTTTTGTCATTATGGGGTATAATGTTTGTAGATTGATTAGGAAAAATAATTTATTTAATCAATTTTAGAATAAGGCTGTAACGTAACAAAATGTGAAAAAAGTTAAGAGGTCTGAATACTTTCCGAATGCACTGTAGCCCATGTTTTCTCATGGCGCTTCCCAGAGTTGTGTCAAGTTGGCTGGATGTCCTTTGGGTGAAGCACTATTCTTGATACACACGGGAATCTGTAAAACCCTGCAGCGTTACAGTTCTTGACACACTTAAACCAGTGTGCCTGGCACCTACTTCCATACCCCATTCAAAAGCATGTAAATCTTTTGTCTTGCCTTTGAGCAGTTAGGGTTAAATGCCTAGTGAGGAGTTTTTGTATGGAGGCGATGAGAGAGTGTCGAATTTGGTCAAGATGATTGTGAATTGCTATTTTGAAAGGTAATAATAATAATAAACTTTATTTGTATAGCACTTTTCAATACAAGTAACAAAGTGCTTAACATCATAAAATAATAATAAAAATACTAACCAAAAAACAAAGACAGGAGGAAGGAGAATAAAAATATATATATAAATATCTTCAGCAGGGATTTAAAAAGAGGCACTGAATCTGCAAGTCTGATTTCCTCTGGCAGACTATTCCAAAGTCTAGTGGCCCTAATGACAAATACAGTCGTATGAAAAAGTTTGGGCACCCCTCTGAGGCTGCATAATAATTTACTCTGTCGTCACAGAAAATGATCACAGTGGCATGCCATTCATTTTCTAATAAAAGCTGAGTACTGGGGTATTGTCCAGACAAAGATTTTTAGTGTAGCAATATTAAGTTGTATGAAATTAAATCAGATGTGAAAAATAGGCTATGCAAAAATTTGAGCACCCTTGTCATTCTGTTGATTTGAATACCTGTAACTACTTAGCACTGATTAATTGGAACACACAATTGGTTTGGTGAGCTCATTAAGCCTTGAACTTCATAGACAAGTGCATCCAATCATGAGAAAAGGTATTTAAGGTGGCCAATTGCAAGTTGTTGTTCTCTTTGACTCTCCTCTGAAGAGTGGCAACATGGGGGCCTCAAAACAACTCTCAAATGACCTGAAAACAAAGATTGTTCAACATTATGGTTTAGGGGAAGGCTACAAAAAGCTATCGCAGAGATGTAAGCTGTCAGTGTCCACTGTGAGGAACATAGTGAGGAAATGGAAGACCACAGGCACAGTTCTTGTTAAGGCCAGAAGTGGCAGGCCAAGTAAAATATCGGAGAGGCAAAGGCGAAGGATGGTGAGAACGGTCAAAAACAGCCCACAGACCACCTCCAAAGACCTACAACATAATCTTGCTGCAGATGGTGTCACTGTGCATCGTTCAACAATTCAGCGCACTTTGCACAAGGAGAAGCTGTACGGGAGAGTGATGCGGAAGAAGCCTTTTCTGCACACATGCCACAAACGCACATTTGGACAAGCCAGCTTAATTTTGGAATAAGGTGCTGTGGACTGATGAAACAAAGATTGAGTTATTTGGTCATAACAAGGGGCGTTATGCATGGAGGCAAAAGAACACAGCGTTCCAAGAAAAACACTTGCTACCCACAGTAAAATTTGGTGGGGGTTCCATCATGCTGTGGGGCTGTGTGGCCAGTGCCGGTACTGGGAATCTTGTTAAAGTTGAGGGTCGCATGGATTCCACTCAATATCAGCAGATTCTTGGGAATAATGTTGAAGAATCAGTCACAAAGTTTAAGTTACGCCGGGGCTGGATATTTCAACAAGACAACGACCCAAAACACTGCTCAAAATCTACCTGGGCATTTATGCAGAGGAACAAGTACAATGTTCTGGAATGGCCATCCCAGTCCCCAGACCTGAATATCATTGAGAATCTGTGGGATGATTTGAAGCGGGCTGTCCATGCTCGGCAACCATCAAACCTAACTGAACTGGAGATGTTTTGTAAGGAGGAATGGTCCAAAATACTTTCATCCAGAATCCAGACACTCATTAGAGGCTATAGGAAGCGTCTAGAGGCTGTTATTTTAGCAAAAGGTGGCTCTACTAAATATTGATGTGATTTTTCTGTTGGGGTGCCCAAATTTATGCACCTGTCAAATTTCATTTTGATGCATATTGCACATTTTCTGTTAATCCAATAAACCTAATTTCACTACTGAAATATTACTGTGTCCATCAGTTATTTGATAGATCAAAATGAAATTGCTGATCCAAACACCCAATTATTTATAAATGGAAATCATGGAAATTGTCAGGGGTGCCCAAACCTTTTCATACGACTGTACCTGGTCTCCTTTCGTTTTCAACCTAGACTTTGGAATGGTTAATAGTGGCCTGCCAGAGAATCTCAGGCTGCGTCCTGGCTCGTAGGGAGATCAAATAACTGAGATATGGGGCTTAACCAACACTTGGATTGATTTCTCACCTTGGGGGATTTTAACCTTTTTTATTGCCCGGGCAGATTAATTGTTCCGGCTACATGCTGTAGCAGTGCACAGTAATGCAGTTTCCGAAATCGAATTTCCAAGATTGGTTTATGACAAAGACAGGCCAGTATAACAGACAACCATTTCAGCCCTATAACCATTAGGAATAGACACTGTTCTTCCCATTACAGTAGGACAATTTAATTACCCCGTGCCCAAACATAATAATAAACAACTCACACTGCAGCCTGTACACTGAGATATAGGGTGTAGCCTGTACTGCTCCTACTGTATGCATCCGTCAACGTATGACATCAGAGAAATGTCACAGCCGTGACTTGTTTTGATTTAGCTTGAATAATTTACATTGGGATAATGTTTATTTTCTGGCAAAAATAACATCATTCAAATATTTGTATACTTGTTATATGTCTCTAACATTTTGATTTAAACCTTGAATCAGGATCTAATTTAGTTCCATTTAGTTGTGGCCATACATCTGTCTATATGACACTTTTATTATCCTCAGGGAGGATTCTATCTCATAGCTAAAGCAATACATGTAGGAAAAACAATAAAAAAAAGGTGACAGGAGGCCAAACATTTCTAATAAAATATTAATATTACGGTATATGACAGAGAAAGTTATAGTCTGGTGTGGATGTGGGTAAGAGGAATATACTATATCTCTGAAGAAATGTCTTAAGGAAGCAAATGCTCTCTCTGTACTGTACATCCAATGGACTAGTCCATGAAAAGCATGCTACTCTTCGCATGGTTAACTTGTGGTATCAGATATGTTTTAATCTTAAAATTACTTCATGGTTTGAATTCTCTGGTTAAAGCACAGGACGTTATGATTACCAAGGACATCATGATAACCAAGACTTTAAAAAGCAACTGTCCCTAAAAAACAACTTCTCATTTTGAAAACGGCCCATGTGACATCGATATGAGCCAGAAACATTTATTCTAGTGTCAAAATTGACTACAAAGTGTAAATAGGATAATGTTGTTTAGAAAGTCAATCTCGTCCTAAACTGAGATTTGATAGGAAAAAAGGATATGTCACGAAATTAAAGGTACGTCAGAATTTTTCCTGAGGGTTGGATTGAGGATTACTTTGCCAATGATGCCCGAAAGATAGCTAGTTAAATTAATGAACTGAAATCATACATTAAAAGGATCTTTATAAAAGTCTGTCTTCAGCAGGGATTTAAAGAGCCACTGAATCTGCAAGCCTGATCTCCTCTGGCAGACCATTCCAAAGTCTAGTGGCCTTAATAGCAAATGCTTGGTCTCCTTTCGTTTTCAACCTAGACCTTGGAATGATCAACAGTGCCCTGCCAGAGGATCTCAGGCTGCGTCCTGGCTCGTAGGGAGATAGAATATCTAAGATATAAGATGGGGCTAAACCAAGCCTAGCCTTAATTAATTGATTCATAAAAATGTATCTATTCTAAAAGTGACTGGTAGCCAATGTAGAGAAGCTAAAATAGGTGAGGCTTATTTTATCAAATAGAAGTTTCATAATGCTTAGGCTGTTACGAGTGTATGGATATGTTTTCTACAAAAGACCATTGGCTAGAATGATCTTGCCTCCTCACGCCTGCCTTTCGCAGACATGTATTTCCATTGTTAGAGCACTCAGTTGACCATCTTGTCACTATAATATATAATCTTTGGTTAGTCCTATTTTTGTAACCTTTTTTAATTAACTAGGCAAGTCAGTTAAGAACAAATTCTTATTTACAACGATGGCCTACACCGGCCAAACTCAGACAACGCAGAGCCAATTGTGCGCCGCCCTATGGGACTCCCAATCTTGGCCGGTTGTGATACAGTCTGGATTTGAACCAGGTTGTCTGTAGTGACACCTCTAGCACTGAGATGCAGTGTCTTAGACCACTGCGGCACTTGGAAGCCCTATTTGAGCTGGTCAAATGTCAAAACACTACCACTATCCTGAAATGCACCAATTAAAACCACCATTGATAATGTAATCAGTGCTGTGTGTGGTTGTATGTGTCTTGTATATTGTAAATAGGTGCATGCCATTATCCACGGTCCCGCAATGGACTACTCCTGGGCCAGGGTGAGTAATGCCAACCAGTCAGTGCCATACTGGCACATGTACCTTGTGAATTAGCTGTGAATCATAATCTCTGATTGGCTATGTTCAAACTTGTATTTACTGTTGGCTTCCATGACTGTATGGTGACTGACTCTCTCTCTCGCTCTCTCTTCAATTCAATTTAAGGGGCTTTATTGGCATTTGGAAACATTTGTTTACATTGCCAAAGCAAGTGAAATAGATAATAAACCAAATTGAAATAAACAATAAAAAATTTACAGTAAACATTACTCACAAAAGTTCCAAAAGAATAAAGACATTTAAAATGTCATATGTGTGTATATATACAGTGTTGTAATGATGTGCAAATAAACATAAATATAGGTTGTATTTACAATGGTGTTTGTTCTTCACTGGTTTCCCTTTTCTTGTGGCAACAGGTCACAAATATTGCTGCTGTGATTGCACACTGTGGTATTTCACCCAATAGATGTGAGTTTATCCAAATGTGTTTCTTCAAGTTATTTGTGGGTCTGTGTAATCTGAGGGAAATATGTGTCTCTAATATGGTCATACATTTGGCAGAAAGTTAGAAAGTGCAGCTCAGTTTACACCTAATTTTGTGGGCAATGTTCACATAGCCTGTCTTCTCTTGAGAGCCAGGTATGCTTTCGGCAGCCTTGCTCAATAGCAAGACTATGCTCACTGAGTCTGTACATAGTCAAAGATTTCCTTAATTTTGGGTCAGTCACAGTGGTCAGGTATTCTGCCACTTTGTACTCTCTGTTTAGGGCCAAATAACATTCTAGTTTGCTCTGTTGTTTTGTAAATTCTTTCCAATGTGTCAAGTAATTATCTTTTTGTTTTCTCACGATTTGGTTGGGTCTAATTGTGTTGCTGTCCTGGGGTCTGTTTGTGTTTGTTAACAGAGTCCCAGGACCAAGTGATGGCTTTGTTATGGAAGGTTTGGGAATCGCTTCCTTTTAGGTGTTTGTAGAATGTAACTGCTCTTTTCTGGATATTTATAATTAGCGGGTATCGGCCTAATTCTGCTCTGCATGCATTATTTGGTGTTTTAAGTTGTACACATAGGATATTTTTGCAGAATGCTGAGTCTCAATTTGGTGTTTGACCCATTTTGTGAATTCTTGGTTGGTGAGCGGACCCCAGACCTCCCAACCATAAAGGGCAATGGGTTCTGTAACTTATTCAGGTATTTCTTTCCAGATCCTAATTGGTATGTCGAATTGATGTTCCTTTTGATGGCATAGAAGGCCCTTCTTGCCTTGTCTCTCAGATCGTTCACAGATCTTTAGAAGTTACCTGTGGCGCTAATGTTTAGGCCAAGGTATGTATAGTTTTTAATTTTTTTATTTTTGTCTTACTGAGATTTACTGTCAGGGCCCAGGTCTGACAGAACCTGTGCAGAAGATCTAGGTGCTGCTGTAAGCCCTCCTTGGTTGGGGACAGAAGCACCAGATCATCAGCAAACAGTAGACATTTGACTGTGATAGGAGCTGAGTTAAATCTTTAAGTCAGGCTCCTTCACGACCAGTATCTGTGACGAGAGGGGCCTGGAGCTGATCTACGCTGCCATGCCTCTATAGTCTAGACCTTGCAGTCAGCATTCAAATTATACAAGATATCTATTACTTTTATCTTCTTCTGTTGTTATTGATTCGAATGGTAGTATCAGTAGGGATCAACTAGCTAAACAGGGTAGCCAGCTGCAGCTATCCCCAAGTTATGCTAGCTAGCTGGTTGGCTAAACATAAGGTCAGCACAAGCTTTAGCCTATACATAGAACTGAATAAGCAGATCATCTTGCTGGCTGGTTCAACGTTAAGCCAACTCTCTGAAGTTCAAAAACATTCACAGTTCCTTCATAGAAGCCACTCCTCCGTACATATAATTATGTGGGCTTAATTCAGATAATGCAAGTCATAACAACAAGATGCCCTCCTCCACCCTCTCTTGCGCTCTCCCCATCTGCAAAATTTCAGTCGCATCTCACACCCTACACTTGTCTGTCCAATGCATGTAAATAGCTTGCCCGCTCCATAGAAAGCTGCTCTACCCACACTGATTGGTGAAGTCATTTAATGTCGAGCTAAATGTACCAAAAAAAATAGAAAGGATTGAAGACACCAAAGACACAACCAAGAAACACCCAGATCAAACCACACCCCCAAGACAACTCTCGTTTGGCTTCAGTCATGGCCGCTAGCATTTTTTAATGAGCAAGCTCCCTTTTATATATGGCTTTAACTTCACTGTGATTCTACAGGAAAATGATAATTACCAGCTTGGCTTGGCCCTATCCCCCTTTAACAGGATTTTGCATTCATCCTCCACTCCTAAACCAGATTAATGTGCCATAATAACGACCCAAATAGAAATCCCTCCTGTCTTCCAAGGCTTCTGCTCTAATGCTGAGAAATCTTTCAGGAGTTCCAGTCCCAAATCTTTGTCTTGTGGATGGAAGGCAGCCAAAAGACATGCAATGAAAACACGCTGCTCCCAAATTGAAAAGCCAATTACACACAAACCACAGGAGAGATAGACCACAGCGTAATGGCCCAGTGTGTCCTTGTGCTTCATGTGGTGCCTCACACAGAGAGCGACTAGGGAGGGATTACCACCATATTAACTAATGTGCTTTAGCTGAAGAGTTCGAGATGTCAATGAGTGAAGTGAACATTTCTTCCTTAGTTGTTCATTTCTCTAAATCTAAAGGCAAAACCTAGATTCGAGCCAATGTCTTAAGTAGCTGAACATGTTATTACTCCAACCAAGCTGAATAGTTTTAATTTTCATAAAAAACAACTATATATATACAGTGGGGAGAACAAGTATTTGATACACTAACGATTTTGCAGTTTTTCCTACTTACAAAGCATGTAGAGGTCTGTAATTTTTATCATAGGTACACTTCAACTGTGAGAGACGGAATCTAAAACATCTAATCTAAAATCCAGAAAATCACGTTGTATGATTTTTAAATAATTAATTTGCATTTTATTGCATGACATAAGTATTTGATCACCTACCAACCAGTAAGAATTCCGGCTCTCACAGACCTGTTAGTTTTTCTTTAAGAAGCCCTCCTGTTCTCCACTCATTACCTGTATTAACTGCACCTGTTTGAACTCGTTACCTGTATAAAAGACACCTGACCACACACTCAATCAAACAGACTCCAACCTCTCCACAATGACCAAGACCAGAGAGCTGTGTAAGGACATCAGGGATAAAATTGTAGACCTGTACAAGGCTGGGATGGGCTACAGGACAATAGGCAAGCAGCTTGGTGAGAAGGCAACAACTGTTGGCGCAATTATTAGAAAATGGAAGAAGTTCAAGATGACGGTCAATCTCCCTTGGTCTGGGGCACCATGCAAGATCTCACCTCGTGTGGCATCAATGATCATGAGGAAGGTGAGGGATCAGCCCAGAACTACACGGCAGGACCTGGTCAATGACCTGAAGAGAGCTGAGACCACAGTCTCAAAGAAAACCATTAGTAACACACTACGCCGTCATGGATTAAAATCCTGCAGCGCACGCAAGGTCCCCCTGCTCAAGCCAGCGCATGTCCAGGCCCGTCTGAAGTTTGCCAATGACCATCTGGATGATCCAGAGGAGGAATGGGAGAAGGTCATGTGGTCTGATGAGACAAAAATAGAGCTTTTTGGTCTAAACTCCACTCGCCGTGTTTGGAGGAAGAAGAAGGATGAGTACAACCCCAAGAACACCATCCCAACCGTGAAGCATGGAGGTGGAAACATCATTCTTTGGGGATGCTTTTCTGCAAAGGGGACAGGACAACTGCACCGTATTGAGGGGAGGATGGATGGGGCCATGTATCGCGAGATCTTGGCCAACAACCTCCTTCCCTCAGTAAGAGCATTGAAGATGGGTCGTGGCTGGGTCTTCCAGCATGACAATGACCCGAAACACACAGCCAGGGCAACTAAGGAGTGGCTCCGTAAGAAGCATCTCAAGGTCCTGGAGTGGCCTAGCCAGTCTCCAGACCTGAACCCAATAGAAAATCTTTGGAGGGAGCTGAAAGTCCGTATTGCCCAGCGACAGCCCCAAAACCTGAAGGATCTGTATGGAGGAGTGGGCTAAAATCCCTGCTGCAGTGTGTGCAAACCTGGTCAAGAACTACAGGAAACGTATGATCTCTGTAATTGCAATCAAAGAATTCTGTACCAAATATTAAGTTCTGCTTTTCTGATGTATCAAATACTTATGTCATGCAATAAAATGCAAGTTAATTACTTAAAAATCATACAATGTGATTTTCTGGATTTTTGTTTTAGATTCCGTCACTCACAGTTGAAGAGGAGCTATGATAAAAATTACAGACTTCTACATGCTTTGTAAGTGGGAAAACCTGCAAAATCGGCAGTGTATCAAATACTTGTTCTCCCCACTGTATATATATATACAGTGTGTGTGTGTGTGTGTGTGTGTGTGTGTGTGTGTGTGTGTGTGTATATATATGTATATACAGTTGAAGTCAGAGGTTTACATACACTTAGGTTGAAATCATTAAAACTCATTTTTCAACCCCTCCACAGATTTCATGTTAACAAACTATAGTTTTGGCAAGTCGGTTAGGACATCTACTTTGTGTATGACACAAATAATTCTTTCAACAATTGTTTACAGATAGATATTTCACTTATAATTCACTATATCACAATTCCAGTGGGTCTGATGATGTCATGGCTTTAGAAGCTTCTGATAGGCTAATTGACATCATTTGAGTCAATTGGAGGTGTACCTGTGGATGTATTTCAAGGCCTACCTTCATACTCAGTGCCTCTTTGCTTGACATCATGGGAAAATCAAAAGAAATCAGCCAAGACCTCAGAAATGGTTCATCCTTGGGAGCAATTTCCAAACACACGCAGCCATCATACAGCTCAGGAAGGAGACGCGTTCTGTCTCCTAGAGATGAACGTACTTTGGTGCGAAAAGTGCAAATCAATCCCAGAACAACAGCAAAAGACCTTGTGAAGATGCTGGAGGAAACGGGTAGAAAAGTATCTACATCCACAGTAAAACAAGTCCTATGTCGACATAACCTGAAAGGCTGCTCAGAAAGGAAGAAGCCACTGCTCCAAAACCACCATAAAAAAGCCAGACTACGGTTTGCAACTGCACATGGAGACAAAGATTGTACTATTTGGAGAAATGTCCTCTGGTCTGATGAAACAAAAATAGAACTGTTTGGCCATAATGACCATCGTTATGTTTGGAGGAAAAATGGGGACGCTTGCAAGCCGAAGAACACCATCCCAACCGTGAAGCATGGGGGTGGCAGCATCATGTTGTGGGGATGCTTTGCTGCAGGAGGGACTGGTGCACTTCACAAAATAGATGGCATCATGAGGAAGAAAAACTATGTGGATATATTGAAGCAACATCTCAAGACATCAGTCAGGAAGTTATAGCTTAGTCGCAAATTGGTCTTCCAAATGACCCCAAGCATACTACCAAAGTTGGCTTAAGGACAACAAAGTCAAGGTATTGGTGTGGCCATCACAAAGCCCTGACCTCAATCCTATAGACAATTTGTGGGCAGAACTGAAAAAGCGTGTGCGAGCAAGGAGGCCTAGAAACCTGACTCAGTTACACCAGCTCTGTCAGGAGGAATGGGCCAAAATTCACCGAAAAGTTTGACCCAAGTTAAACAATTTAAAGGCAATGCTACCAAATACTAATTGAGTGTATGTAAACATCTGACCCACTGGGAATGTGATGAACAAAATAAAAGCTGAAATAAATAATTCTCTCTACTATTATTCGACCATTTCACATTCTTAAAATAAAGTGGTGATCCTAACTGACCTAAAACAGGGAATTTTTACTAGGATTAAATGTCAGGAATTGTGAAAAAGGTGTATGTAAACTTCCGACTTCAACTGTATATCGGAGTGCCTTTGATTTGACGGCCTGCACATGCGCAGTTTGGCGCAAGACGACCATAAAACCCAATGTGTTTATGCACAAGTTTACCTAACCAAGATCGCCATGACATCGCCTGCATGCAGGATCGGAGATTTCTATTTCAAGCAGTTTCCACATTTCTTCATAATAAACCATCTTCAAGAACTGCGGGCTTTAGCCATGTTAACCGGTTTATGGCTACTTCTCCTGTTGGCTACCAGTTGCGGGTTTGTAAATCGATGGATTTGATTGCGAGGATAATTCCTTGCATGTTGCTTACTGCCTTGTCAGTCATTAGGCCTAATTACCTGGCTGCAAACTACCTAGCTAAAATATATAGCCTACAATGTTTTTCTTAAATTCCCCATGCTGCTCTGACTAGGGCCAGGAACCACCCCCCTGCACTAATCTGAGCATACAAATCAATCAAGGAGAAACGCATCCTCACTATACATTGAAGTAGCTTCTATGATCAAGTGAGTACATTTAACTATTGAAATGGATTGTGTAATCTCTGCAAATCTGACAGTATTTCAGACGCTATCTATGAAGCTAGTTAGCTTGGTTGGTCTTGTGTTAGTTTGTGCACACTGTATATGTGACTTACTCCATCTTTATCAGTCGCATTGGCCTCATGACATATTTGAGATCTATATATTGTTGAAAAGAGGAAATTCTAAGCTTCCAAACAATGTATTACTATTAGATCAACTATTATTACTATCAACTATTCTAATTTAGCGCAGCGGAGCTAGATCAGTTCAGAGAAAATCACCCCCAGAGTTTTGTTAGTTTTCAACGCTTTGCTTGCATTCGGCATGTTGCAATATCACATTATCACTGTTGAATCGTGTGGTCATGTGCCACAAAGAGGGACTTAGGAAAATTGCAATTGGCTCAGAACAGCGCAGCACGGCCCTTGGATGTACACAGAGAGCAAACATTAATAATATGCATGTCAATCTCTTCTAGCTCAAAGTAGAGGAGAGATTGACTTCATCACTACTATTTGTGAGAGGTATTGAAATGTGTTGAAAGCACCGAGCTGTCTGTTTAAACGACTAGTACACAGCTCAGACACCCATGGATACCCCACAAGACATGCCACCAGAGGTCTCTTCACAGTCCCCAAGTCCAGAACAGACTATGGGAGGCACACAGTACTACATAGAGCCATTACTACATGGAACTCTATTCCACATCAGGTAACTGATGCAAGCAGTAGAATCAGATTTAACACTCAGATAAAAATACACCTTATGGAACAGCGGGACTGTGAAGTAACACAAACATAGGCACAGACTGCTTGGAGTTTGCCAAAAGGCACCTGAAGACTCTCAGATCATGAGAAACAAGATTCTCTACTCTGATGAAACCAAGATTGAACTCTTAGGCCTGAATGTCAAGCGTCACGTCTGGAAGAAACCTGGCACCATCCCTACGGTGAAGCATGGTGGTGGCAGCATCATGCTGTGGGGATGTTTTTCAGCGGCAGGGACTGGGAGACTAGTCAGGATCAGGGCCGGAGCGTGCGTATAGGCAGACTAGGCAACGGCCTAGAGCGTCACTTTGGAAAGGCGGCAAAATATGGGCTTATAAAAAAATAAATATATATATATATATTATTAAAAAAAGAAAAAATTGGTGCTCATTTTGCCGCCTCTTGTAGTCCATTGGTGAGGAATGTGTGTCTGTCAATCAAATCAGTTAAGTCAGTTAAGCTAATGTTATGTGGTTATGTGTTCTTAAGTTGTCTGAGTTCAGGTTATTGGGGGAGGGGGAATGTTAGAGTGCCTACCGTAACTAAGCCTTGCATGGCCGGAGGTTAGGTTCGTTGCCAAAAGCTGAAGTGTGACGTTCCTGGAGTCGTGCGGTGTATGGGGCACAGGAACTCTCTGTTAAATCAATCTCTGTCTCATGCCATCTTCTTCTGGCCGAGCTCGCCACTGTACAACCATGTCCAAACGACCCAAACTGTCGGGTTTTGAGTACAAAAAACAAAAATTTGCAAAGGAGCAAGTTCTCCAAAAACAAAATAATAATTATTTTTTAATATATTGATCCCGGACCAAGTGATTTAATCTCTGTTTCAGTTGCTTCAGGAGAACGGAGTTTCTCAAAGTTTAAACTAATCAAAAACGACCTCCGGAGTACAATGAAACAAGAGACTGAATGGACTGGCAACAATCTCTATTGAACATGAGCTGGCACAGATGATCAAAATGGAGGATGCAGTGAAGGCCTTTGCAGCCATGAAAGCCCGCCGTGTACACTTCTGAAAGGCAAGATAAGTGTTTTTGTCTCTAATGGTTTTAAGACATGAATCTGCTGATATGCGCCTTGCTGCGCGCTTGTGTGTGTGTCCTTGTGTTTTACGCACAAGGTTTTGTATATAAATATTTTATATTATTACAGTCACTATTTAGATGAGTTGAAATTTGATTATTTACAAAATAGCTGTGCTGTCATGAATCTGCTGTAAAGGGTTTTGGAACCTATTGGATTTATGATGCTACAGACCTGGTGCCGTTGTTGTCATTTGGATACGCATACGAGTCATGCATCTACTTGTTGAGACTTTGTGCGTTGCATTTGTCTATTTGCGTGATATATTGGCGCTTGTTGTTGCTGTTTTTTACTTATGGCTTGTATTGGCTGTGTGTTGTTGGTGTATTGTACGTTGAAAATAGAGTGGCGGCACAATTGTGTTTCTCCTAGAGTGGCAGAAATGCACGCACCCGTCCTGGTCAGGATCGAGGCAAAGATGAACAGAGCAAAGTACAGAGAGATCCTTGATGAAAACCTGCTCCAGAGAGCTCAGGACCTCAGACTGGGGCGAAGGTTCACCTTCCAACAGGACAACGACCAAGCACACAGCCAAGACAATGCAGGAGTGGCTTCCGGACAAGTCTCTGAATGTCTTTGAGTGGCCCAGCCAGAACCCAGACTTGAACCCGATCAAACATCTCTGGAGAGACCTGAAAATAGCTGTGCAGCAACGCTCCCCATCCAACCTGACAGAGCTTGAGAGGATCTGCGGAGAAGAATAGGAGAAAGTCCCCAAATACAGGTGTGCCAAGCATGCAGCGTCATACCCAAGATTCGAGACTGTAATCACTGCCAAAGTTGCTTCAACAAAGTACTGAGTAAAGGGTCTGAATACATATGTAAATGTAATATTTCTGTTTAATGTTTTTTATAAATGTACAAATATTTATAAAACCCAGTTTTTACTTTGTCATTATGGGCTAATGTGTGTAGATTGATGAAGGGGGGAAAACTATTTAATCAATTTTAGAATAAGGCTGTAACCTAACAAAATGTGAAAAAAGTCACAAGGTCTGAATACCTTCCAAATGCTCTGTAGTTTTATGTGATGGTATGTCATGTCTGAGCTGTGCTGCTATGTAGCAGTCTACTGTCTGCTCTTCTCGCTGTACAATTTTTTCTGTTTATATAACCATGTACAGTATGTTCTTCTATTCCAAACCTCAGTCAGGCAAATGCGGCCTTCCTTTATTCATTGGTCCGATAGCAGGGATTCAGTTAATCTTGGGTGTCAGGGCCCTTTGGCGTGTAGTCTGCTCAGGAATCAATCTAACCGCCTTCATGACATATCAAAGAGTATCTTGCCTCTCTCAGTATCTCAGTTTGAGTTCACGTTAAGGCAATGGTGCTGGGTTTACACAGACACTTTTCAGAGGTGGTCTGTATTATGGCTTTTATGTGTTCTTCAGTCTGAAATGCACTAAATGTTCCATCACTTTAATCCTGGCATGGTCTCTGATGTTCTGATTGTATTATGTATACTCACATGTTAACTACTCTCATACACTCCAAGAATGATAGAACTAGCAATGGAACATCAGGTGTCATCACCAGAATTAACACGGCTTTGTCTTCTTTTTCTAGTTATGCTACCTGCATGCTGACGGGCGGCACCCTACTGCTTCTCAATCGGTCCCAGCTTCACCCTCAAGATCATCGGCTGCCTAGTTTTCAAGTTCACCTTCCAACAGGAAAACGACTCTAAGCACACAGCCAAGACAACGCAGAAGGGGCTTCGTGACAAGTCTCTGAATGTCCTTGAGTGGCCCAGCCAGAACCCAGACTTGAACCCGATCAAACATCTCTGGAGCTTGAGAGGATCTGCAGAGAAGAAAGGGAGAAACTCCCCAAATACAGGTGTGCCAAGCTTTTAGCGTCATACCCAAGAAGACTCCAGGCTGTAATCGTGCGTCAACAAAGTACTGAGTAAAGGGTCTGAATCCTTAAGTGAATGGGATATTTCAATTTTTTTATTTGTAA
This sequence comes from Thymallus thymallus, assembly GCA_023634145.1. Classification (NCBI taxonomy): domain Eukaryota; kingdom Metazoa; phylum Chordata; class Actinopteri; order Salmoniformes; family Salmonidae; genus Thymallus; species Thymallus thymallus. The sequence goes on along the minus strand of CM042383.1, from coordinate 17,532,969 downwards.
TAAATTTGCTAAAATATTATGGGGTATTGTGTGTAGATTGATAAGGGGAAAAAACTATTTCATCCATTTTAAAATAAGGCTGTAACGTAAACAAATTTTAGAAAAGTAAAGGGGAATACTTTTCAAATGCACTGTAGCCTCAATGCCACTGACCATGCTGTCACAGACTCTATAATGACCCAGGTACAAGGATGAGACCTCTATATATCTCTAAGGTGTCAATTGTTTAGGTTGTGACCATTTCAGTTTGGACAATTTTGACTTATTTTGCACTTAAAGTGGCACTCCAGTCTCCTTTTCACCTCATTTAACACCTGATTTATTTAACAAAATGTACATCTCAATAGGTGGTCCAGGTAAGTCATGACATCGCATAAGTTGGGGAGTTCCCAAGCAAGGGGGAGGCCGATGACATCAGGGGTTCCCATCAGACCAGCTCAAAACACAAAACACTATTTTTACCCTTTAGTGTGTGCACTTTACTGTATTTATACTTGGAATATCGCTTTTCAACAGTAAAAGTCAAAGAAATTGCTGGTGGACGTCTTTAAAGAATCCCCAAACCTAACATATTGCTGGCTATATTTCATTAGAACAGCCCTTTATCTACTTCAGATAACCTTGTGAATAACATTTTTATGTCTGTGTCCAGTATGAAATAATATAGAGGTAGTTTCGTGAGCCAATACTAACTAGCATTAATGCAATGACTGGAAGTCTATGGATAACCATAGACTGATACCCATAGACTTCCAGTCATTGTGCTAATGCTAGTTTGCAATTGCGCTAGTGCTAGTTAGCAACTTCCTTCAAACTGCACACAAAGATATAAAAATGGTATCCCCAAGTTCATCTGACTCTGGGGAAGTAGATAAAGTGCCTCATTGTCAAAATCCCGAAGTATCCCTTTAATAGTTTTTTGGGGGTGGGACAGCAATGAACACTACCTCTGTAGAATCACCCATATATAGCTGCAGGTGGTTGGCTGGGTTTATACAGATTTACGGTGCCATGTTAGATGGGTGGATTATTTTGGATTGTACCAAGATGGCAGGTTCATCTTGCCTCAGCGAGGACACTGGACGGTGGGTTACATGAGAAATAAGCCCATTGTTTCTGAGAAGCTATCTCAGTACGGTGTGTGCCTGCCATATCCTACTCATAGGTAATCTTCATGCTATAGAATGACCTATGGTCTATCTAGGAAGCTATCTCAGAACGATGTGCTGCTGTAAGCTACATATAGCTGATCAGCTGATTAGATTATGATATCAGCTGATATCGTATGATATGTTACGAATTACAATTCGCATTATATGTTACGAATAAAATAAAAAAACGTACAAAATGTTACGAATTCTAGCTAGGTGGGTAACATTAGCTATCTTGCTAAAGTTAGCTAGGCTAGGGGTTAGGGGAAGGGTTAGCTAAAGGGTTAAGGTTATGGGAAGGGTTAGCTAAAAGGGTTAAGGTTATGGTTAGGGGAAGGGTTAGCTAACATGCTAAGTATTTGCAAAGTAGATAAAAAGTAGTAAGTAATTAAAAAGTTGCCAATGACGAGATTCAAACTTATCCACCCTGACCAACCTCCCTTGTTTCGTTTTTGCCTCAAGTAACCATGTCTTATGTAACCATACCAAACGTAACATATCATACTATTTTGAGTGTTCCGGATTTACATTTACTAGGTTACATCGAGTTTATGAGACCAGGCTGATTATCTTCACCTTTAGCTAGGTCATTGCTACAATCCACTTGAGACCTCAGTCACTCAGGAACTCCGTAAATCAGCACCATGATACTCAACAGTATATGGCTCAAAGATGTAAAATACATCAGTTGTCTACTTTCAAATGCAAACACATTATAGCTGTTACCAGGTATAACTGACACTGATTTCCGGGGATTGCTGCTCATTTCTGGGATTATTATTACACATTTCCGTTCACCATCTGTATATCTGAGTTCCAGGAATGAATTAAGGAATACTACGGTGGCCTATTCACCTCCGTGATGAACTGTGAGGACTGAGGAGTCACACCGTGCCAAATCAAGGTGGTATTTTTTCTTGCTGGCAAAGACATTTAATTCTAGTGGGATTTTAGGTAGATTAGTAGGGTCTCTCACTGTGAGTATGATGAGATCATCTATATGGCTGCCTGCATGAGAGCTTGGCTGGCTATGAAGTCCCTGCTCTTGATATACTGTATCTAACGATTAACTGAATCGAATCCCTAGGCCTAGGCTAAGCATGCTGTGAAACCTGCACTGTTCTTAAATCTATTTAGCTATTTTTCAACCACTTACTACTTTTTAGCTACTTTGCAACTGCTTAGCATGTTAACTAAACCTTCCCCTAACCCTAACCCTTTAACCTGACTCCTAAACTTAATCCTAACCCTAGCCTAGCTAACGTTAATCCAGCTAGCTAACATTAGCCACCTAGCTAGAATTCGTAACATGTCATATGTTTTGAAAATAACTTATAGTACGTTTTGCAAATGGGTAACATTTAATACGAATTGTAATTTGTAACATACAGGGTCATACAAAATGGGGGATGGACATCCACTAGGCCTATGGATTTGGAGTGTCTCAGATTTACATACAGAATAATATGAAATGCTCTGAAACCAGGTTGCCACTCCTTGAAACAGACAGAGGGCATTGTGTGTTACAGACTCTTAATACAGGGGTTACCTTTGGGATTTGAGCTGCATAGTGAGTAATCGTCCTTCAAGCCATCATGACTCATTATCTTTTGTTCCTAATGTTATGATTCTCCTACTCCCACCTGCCCTATAAATCCCTACATTAAAGAGACAGGTTTCCTATTTAAAAACAGAATATATTGTAATAACAATTATTACGGAGATAACACCAGTCTGAGTCTACAGTTGTGGCCAAAAGTTTTGAGAATGACAAGTATTGGTCTCCACAAAGTTTGCTGCTTCAGTGTTCTTAGATCTTTATGTCAGTAGTTACTATGGTACACTGAAGTATAATTACAAGTATTCCATAAGTGTCAAAGGCTTTCATTGACAATGACATTCAGTTTATGCAAAGAGTCAATATTTGCAGTGTTGACCCTTCTTTTTCAAGACCTCTGCAATCCACCCTGGCATGCTGTCAATTAACTTCTGGGCCACAACCTGACTGATGTCAGGCCATTCTTGCATAATCAATGCTTGGAGTTTGTCAGAAGTTGTGGGTTTTTGTTTGTCCACCCGCCTCTTGAGGATCGACCACAAGTTCTCAATGGGATTAAGGTCTGGGGAGTTTATGGACCCAAAATGGCTATGGACCCAAAATGTTTATGTTTTGTTCCCCGAGCCACTTAGTTATCACTTTTGCCTTGTGGCAAGGTGCTCCATCATGCTGGAAAAGGCATTAGTCGTCACCAAACTGTTCTTGGATGGTTGGGAGAAGTTGCTCTCGGAGGATGTGTTGGTACCATTCTTTATTCATGGCTGTGTTCTTAGGCAAAATTGTGAGTGAGCCCACTCCCTTGGCTGAGAAGCAACCACACACATGAATGGTCTCAGGATGCTTTACTGTCGGCATGACACAAGACTGATGGTAGCGCTCACCTTGTCTTCTCCGGACAAGGTGTTTTCCGGATGGCCCAAACAATCGGAAAGGGGATTCATCAGAGAAAATTACTCTACCCCAGTCCTCAGCAGTCCAATCCCTGTACCTTTTGCAGAATATCAGTCTGTCCCTGATGTTTTTCCTGGAGAGAAGTGGCTTCTTTGCTTCCCTTCTTGACACCAGGTCATCCTCCAAAAGTCTTCGCCTCACTGTGCGTGCAGATGCACTCACACCTGCCTGCTGCCATTCCTTAGCAAGCTCTGCACTGGTGGTGCCCCGATCCCGCAGCTGAATCAACTTTAGGAGATGGTCCTGGCGCTTGCTGGACTTTCTTGGTCGCCCTGACGCCTTCTTCACAACAATTGAACCTGTCTCCTTGAAGTTCTTGATGATCCGATAAATGGTTGATTTAGGTGCAATCTTACCAGCAGCAATATCCTTGCCTGTGAAGCCCTTTTTGTGCAAAGCAATGATGACGGCACGTGTTTCCTTTCAGGTAACCATGGTTGACAGAGGAAGAACAATGATTTCAAGCTCCACCCTCCTTTTAAAGCTTTCAGTCTGTTATTCTGACTCAATCAGCATGACAGAGTGATCTCCAGCCTTGTACTCGTCAACACTCTCACCTGTGTTAACGAGACAATCACTGACATGATGGCAGCTGGTCCTTTTGTGGCAGGGCTGAAATGCAGTGGAAATGTTTTTTGGGGATTAAGTTCATTTTCATGGCAAAGAGGGACTTTGCAATTAATTGCAATTCATCTGATCACTCTTCATGACATTTTGGAGTATATGCAAATTGCCATCATCAACACTGAGGCAGCAAACTTTGTGGAGACCAATACTACCAATACTTAATACTGTTATCTAGCCTAGAGCTTTACCTATGGGTTTAGGTACTTTATCAATTAGACAATGGGTCTTTCTTTATTCAATTAATGAACTGGGATGAAAAATTTACTAAACAAACATATGATGGTTGGATAGGTCAGGTCCAGTTGAAGAGTGAGCAGTAGATTTTTCATCTGCTAACCTGTCAAATATCTGAAGGCTGCATAACTTACTTAAAAGAGCAATTCACATTGTGAATGTTATAACGTTTTGTGCATCTCTGAGCGATGTTCTATCGATTCCCGGGGTCATTTCCTATATGATACTATGTGTCATGGATCGCATGTCCGTGACTTATAGACAATGACATAAACAAATTATTGGTTTGAGAAAGACTCTTTATTGTATCTCTTCAAGGTATAGCCAAGATTCCTGAAACAAAAGAAAATATGTTGGTTAGAGTTGCGCATTCCGTTTGCCAACAATACTTTAACATAAGGTGCCAAAGTGTAGTGTTTGTTGTGCAACGCCAGAAACTTGTTAACCATGTTTCTACCGTGTATAAAGCTGCCCATTTAAACGTACATGCTCTAGCAATGTGAAATATATTATTAGAATAACGATCTAAGTGTTGATAGAGAATAATCATATAATTGAACCTACCTGATGTTGGTTTGAAGCTCCGCGCAGTTTTCTTGTTGAAGTGCCAGCGTGCATGACGCAAATTAGTCTGCGAGTCATCAAGGAACATTTACTGGTTAATGGGAATAACCAAAGTGATGAATTATCACGGGTGTGAATTACTTAATGAATGTGTATTGTGTGACTTAAAGAAGAAGTTATGGCACAAGTTATTGAAGTATGGGTTTATGATGTTATAAGTCCATGGGAAATTATGCATTTATGGTAGAAATATGTTTCGGGGCTGTCATGATGGAACATTACTAGCGGAAGGGAGTTCCTGGAAAGAGTAGGCTACTTAGGTGCTCAGTTGGCCTTTGCCTGGGAGGAGAGCAGGCTGGGCAGGTAACAGGTTGGCTAGAGTATAGCCCTACCTGCGTTTTGTCATAGGCAAAGTTGTTGCCGGAATAGTTTATACTGCCAATATCTTTGATTTATTCAAGTCTTTATGTCAACGTCCTGTTTGTTACTTTCTGTACAATCAGCTGCGTCGGCTTCTGCTTCACACTATGTCATCATTATGACACTGTTACGTTATGATAGTGTTATGATCAGTGGCGACCCGTCATTCAGGGAAGGTGGCATTAATAAGTGTCACATACAGTCGTATGAAAAAGTTTGGGCACCCCTCTGAGGCTGCATAATAATTTACTCTGTCGTCACAGAAAATGATCACAGTGGCATGCCATTCATTTTCTAATAAAAGCTGAGTACTGGGGTATTGTCCAGATAAAGATATTTAGTGTAGCAATATTAAGTTGTATGAAATTAAATCAGATGTGAAAAATAGGCTATCTGGGCACCCTTGTAATTCTGTTGATTTGAATACCTGTAACTACTTAGCACTGATTAATTGGAACACACAATTGGTTTGGTGAGCTCATTAAGCCTTGAACTTCATAGACAAGTGCATCCAATCATGAGGAAAGGTATTTAAGGTGGCCAATTGCAAGTTGTTGTTCTCTTTGACTCTCCTCTGAAGAGGGGCAACAAGGGGGACTCAAAACAACTCTCAAATGACCTGAAAACAAAGATTGTTCAACATTATGGTTTAGGGGAAGGCTACAAAAAGCTATCGCAGAGATGTAAGCTGTCAGTGTCCACTGTGAGGAACATAGTGAGGAAATGGAAGACCACAGGCACAGTTCTTGTTAAGGCCAGAAGTGGCAAGCCAAGTAAAATATCGGAGAGGCAAAGGTGAAGGATGGTGAGAACGGTCAAAAACAGCCCACAGACCACCTCCAAAGACCTACAACATTATCTTGCTGCAGATGGTGTCACTGTGCATCGTTCAACAATTCAGCGCAGTTTGCACAAGGAAAAGCTGTATGGGAGAGTGATGCAGAAGAAGCCTTTTCTGCACACACGCCACAAACAGAGTCGCTCGCTTGAGGTATGCAAACGCACATTTGGACAAGCCAGCTTCATTTTGGAATAAGGTGCTGTGGACTGATGAAACAAAGATTGAGTTATTTGGTCATAACCAATAAGTGCAGTTGTCTGTAATTAAACCCTGCGCACTAAGGACTGTATTTTAAGGGAATTACTATTATTACCCCAAATGATATCATATATCATACACACATTTAGCTATTAAAGTATCTCTTCCTGTCATTTACCTGTACAGTTTGTGTAAACATGCAAGTATTCACTTATCTGTAAATATAACTGTATACCTAACTGTACAGCTAATTTAACCATGCAACATTTTCACTTACCTGTTCATCTACCCAGTCTGTCTATTAAGTAAACTATTATTACCCTCGCTCATATCATACGCATTTTTAGCTACTGAAGTATTTCTCTGCCATCGACCTGTATAGTATAGTTAACCATCCAACATCCACCAATGTATAGTGTACATATTCAGCCAACCACTCATACTATGCAATGTCCTTTTATAGCTTTTTTTTGCACTCCAGATATCTTGTATTTCTATACTTTTTCATACTGCCGCTCTATGTATCATGTACCGTGTATCTGTCTTTTGTGTATTTTCGTTGTGGCATTTTGCACCTGCCCTGTGTTTTTGTTGTAGCTGCTTGACAATGAAATTTCCCCCCCGGGGGATCAATAAAGTACCTATCTATCTATCTATCTATCTATCTATCTATCTATCTATCTATCTATCTATCTATCTATCTATCTATCTATCTATCTATCTATCTATCTATCTATCTATCTATCTATCTATCTAACAAGGGGCGTTATGCATGGCGGCAAACCTAACTGAACTGGAGATGTTTTGTAAGGAGGAATGGTCCAAAATACCTTCATCCAGAATCCAGACACTCATTAGAGGCTATTGGAAGCGTCTAGAGGCTGTTATTTTAGCAAAAGGAGGCTCTACTAAATATTGATGTGATTTTTCTGTTGGGGTGCCCAAATGTATGCACCTGTCTAATTTCGTTTTGATGCATATTGCACATTTTCTGTTAATCCAATAAACCTAATTTCACTACTGAAATATTACTGTGTCCATCAGTTATTTGATAGATCAAAATGAAATTGCTGATCCAAACACCCAATTATTTATAAATGGAAATTGTCAGGGGTGCCCAAACTTTTGCATACGACTGTATATTACAAGTGCAGTTCCAAGAAGGCTCAAGGTCATTGGCTACAGAAATCACGTTATATGTGAAGTAGCTTTGATTGGACTGATGTCTACATCTTATTTTCACAATCTTAGCTAGCAGTCACCATCATGAATCAAGTATACTGGCTAATCCTTGTCATATGAAGAGAAATAATGAAGAGAAAATATAGATATAACGTATCTGTACGAAAGACTATTGAGAGTAAATAGCAGTTCATCATAGGAGAGCTGTAGCTACGCCCACCGGTGATGTTGGGCGATCTCTAACTGAGGAGAAGGAAGTAAATAGAGAAAGTACACAAGCTGTGATAAATTCCAGCCATCTCCTATGACTACCTTTAGTTAGCATTCTTTGTTTTAGCCAAGGCCTTTGTTTTGCTAATTCACATTTTTACCGTAAGATAGCAACTGTTAGCTTGCTAACCCTTTTCAGACATTTAGCATTTCAGTGTCTAGTCTTACAGTATACACCCTGTGGTTATATGGACGTATACTGTATAGATTATGTGGGTATTGTGTTAGCAATGAGCCTCTTGGATGCATTATACATTCAAGTTCATGCAGTTTGTGAGGATGATGATGCTGCTCAGTAGTGCTGTGTAGGGTGACTGTTGTCAATGTGTGCAGAGGGTCACTGGTTCAAGCACAGGTAGGGGCTAGGAGAGGGACTGAAGCAAAACTATTACACTGCTTCATAAATTATGTAGGACACCAGAGAGATATGTATACTGTAGCTAAGAAAGTAATACTAAGTAAATGTTGTGTAGTAAGCTCTTAGTAGTCCATGTGCCTCAACCTAATAATTTGGTATATTTTCACCAACGCGGTATTGTAAACAAATCGTTCGTGGCCGGTGTGTGATTGTTTGCAGACTTTTTTTGTACAGCTTTGACAGTGCTACTGATAGTAGTGGTGGCGCTTGACTTGCACGTGCAAATTCAGCACACACAACATTATACAATAGAATTATGTTATTTGATGTGTCAAATTAAAAGCTTATTTAACGAGTCAAATAGTGTTATTTGAAGTGTATCTTTTTTGACTCGCAAAGACCCAAAAGGCATTCAATGTGCATCACCCTAATAATTTGGTCTATATTCACCTCTTAATTTCGCCTACTGTTCTAACTTGGTGGTGCACATGTAGCCTATAAACTGTTTTAGAGAAATATAATCATTGAATATTGTAAGAGCTTTCATTGTCTGCTTATATGCCTCCTTTATTTATCCTACGGTTCTGACTTGGTGTACAGGGAGAACACTGTAAGAACAACCCACGTTCTGAATTCTGTCGCTGTACATTTCAAAAGTGCTGAACAAATAGTTATATTGACTACATCCGTCATCGCTCACTCATTAATATCTTAATCGAAATGACACGGCGATACGGATATCACTTATTGTTGATATCTACATAGCGCATTGATGTGAATGACACTGCTGCTCTCTCATTTAGCTATTTGCGCCTTACGGACTGTCGTTGTTGTGGGTGGCTGTTCACAAATCTAAATGTGTATTTGAACCCAATAACGGTTGAATTCAAGAAGTTAGCTACCTAACAATCATTGTTTCGAAAGCAGTGGACCGCCAGTGAAATTTGCGCTCTTGCAACAGCTGCATAGTGCAGATCCCAGCCTATGGAATAAAAGTGAGGCTTTAATTGCTCAATCTAATTCATGCTGATAAAAACAAAATCCATAGGCCTAATGGACACATGCTCAAACTCGCACACTTTTGATAGACTTAAAGGGGCAATCTGTAGTTGCTACATCCATTTTTGGACTTATAATTTGTATAACGTATAAATGCCTCATGAGCTAAGTTCAACTGTCACACTCCATGAGAACCCAAAATATAAGCTTGTTTTTCTCCAATGTTTGTAACATGGTTAAAACAATCATTTGGATATCATGGATGGTCAGTCCAAAACAGAGGCAGGGCACCCATTTTGTTATTGTTTCATCTGTGGATTTGCCCTTTAAACAGCCGCATATTATCAAGATATCAAAGTGTCACCAACAAAAAGGTAAACAATAGGCCTATAGTAAATGCAGCATATGGCATTCATTATCACATGTAAATAGCACTTTTCAGTAGTGCTCAAAGCATGCCATTCCATGAGTGCAGCATTTATTTTTCAACTCGAATCAATGAGCCCAGTTAGTCCTCTATGACAACAAAATCATAAACAACAGAGTAGGGCTGGCTAATAAGTCCTACGTTTTGGGGTTATGTACAGGTAAAACAATTTGGCTAATCTATACTTCCATATTTCCAAGTCCTAAGATCAAGGGTTATAACATTTATTGGAATGACTGGAATTTCGATAGACTTTGGTTTTTAATGTAAAGATACAATTTAATCGTATTATTGTACAGTTGAAGTGGGAAGTTTACATACACCTTAGCCAAATACATTTACATTCATTTAATCCTAGTAAAAATGTCCTGTCTTAGGTCAGTTAGGATCACCATTTTATTTTAAGAATGTGAAATGTCAGAATAATAGTAGAGAGAATGATATATTTCATTCATCACATTCCCAGTGGGTCAAATGTTTACATACACTCAATTAGTATTTAGTAGCATTGCCTTTAAATTGTTTAACTTGGGTCAAATGTTTCGGGTAGCCTTCCACAAGCATCCCACAATAAGTTGGGTGAATTTTGACCCATTTGTAAAGATGAACGTGGTACCTTCAGGCGTTTGGAACCAGACTTGTGGAGGTCTACAATCTTGGCTGATTTCTTTTGATTTTCCCATGATGTCGAGCAAAGAGGCACTGAGTTTGAAGGTAGGTCTTGAAATACATCCACAAGTACAGTTCCAATTGACTCAAATGATGTCAATTAGCCCATCAGAAGCTTCTAAAGCCATGACATTTTCTGGAATTTTCCAAGCTGTTTAAAGGCACAGTCAACTTGGTGTATGTAAACTTCTGACCCACTGGAATTGTGATATAGTGAATTATAAGTGAAATAATCTGTCTGTAAACAATTGTTGGAAGAATTTATTGTGTCATGCACAAAGTAGATGTCCTAACTGACTTGCCAAAACTATAGTTCGTTAACATGAAATCTGTGGAGTGGTTGAAAAATGAGTTTTAATGACTTCAGCCTAAGTGTATGTAAACTTCCGACTTCAACTGTATGTAGTAAAAAGCGATGGGTTAGAAGAAACCTACATAACCAACCCATAAAGTAAAATTGAACATCCATATATGGCCAGCTATGTAAACTTTAACATTGATTTATCCTGCAATAGATATCATTTAATTAGTAACATGCATGTTTGTCTTCGTCTAATGCCTCTTAAGGGGAAAGTAATCTAAAAGCAACGGAATGTAATCAGATTATGTTACTGAGTTTGGGTAATCCAAAAGTTACTTTACTGACTAGTTTTGGACAGGTAACTAGTAACTGTAACGTATTACATTTAGAAAGTAACCTACCCAACCCTGCTTATGTTTGTGTTATAATGGAGAGTTCAAGTAAAATGTTACCAAACTAGCATCACCAAAAGACTTCACCAAAATGTAAGATGACTTTACAACCCATATTCCTAACTCTGTTTGATGTTTCAAAATAAAATGAGATCCCTGCTGAGGCCCTGGTGGGTTGTGCCGGGTCGTACCATCTTTGGTGTAGAGGGAGATATCCACCTTCCTCTGCTCGGAGCCCAGCAGAGCCTTGGCCATCTGGGCCACGGCAGGCCTCTTGGTGTGTGGCCCATACAGGAAGCTGCAGGTACACGGCTTCTGCATGACCTCAGCGCGTGTGTACCCGCACATTCCACAAAAGGCGTCGTTGCAGAAGATGATGGCACAGTTTTCCACGCGAGCATTGGCGATGATGAACTTGCGATCTGAAGAGGGAGGGAATAATAGATCAATATTATTCTAATCTAAAGAGTCCTTGGAATTTGTCATTGCATATAATACAGTTTACTACAGTACAATTTAAGATGGCTATTTTAGTTGACCACACATGCCATATCAGTGATCTGCACCAAGGTTAATATCACCAAGTAATTTCTTAAAACCTGCAAGAGAACTAAGATGGGCTCATCTGTAAGGTGCAAGTCTGTTTTCACCTTCAACTACTAAACTTGCTATTTACATCAAAACTGTTAACTGTTTAGAGCCTTAGAAAAACAAGTCGATTTAAGTTTTGGTATCAAAATATGTCCCCAGAATGAAACAGTGATGCATGCAGTTTTTGAAATTGATCTATTTTACTATCTCCTATCCTGCTTAGAAACTAACTTCTGATCCTGTTTGAATATGAGCCACATTTATGCTCTGACAGACTCTGCAGCCCTATATTTATATCCTTGAAATAGTACTCTCCTAGTAAGTCTGTCATGTAGAAATGTAGCCCATAGGCCTAAATCAGATTCTAATATACCAAGAAGGGAAACAGAATTAAAGGAAGTTGGCAAATTCGTCATATCATGGTTAATACTTTGCAGTACTTTGCAGTACAAGTTTTTTTTTACAAGTGAATCACAATAGCGTACAGTGCAAGAGCATAGATCTAATAAAACATATTAACTCAACACATGCAGATTTCAATATTAGCCTAATATTCTAATTTCAACAGGGACATCTTTCATTTATTGCCAAAAGAAGCCTTTGAAAATAGAAAGAGGCTGTTTGCATCTTATTCCAAACCCCTAACCAAAGGGATTCCTAACCATGAGTTCCCTATAATGCTGACTCAATATTGAACAGGAAAAATCTTAATCTATTGAATAGGAAAAATCTTACTCTATTGAATAGGAAAATTCTTACTCTGTCCTTCGAATTTTCTGATGATTGTATCCAGAAAAGTGTTCTGAGGAGCTACGTGTCCCCGCCGAACAGGCATTTTGGGCCGTATTTCGCTCGGTTTGGAAAGTTGGACAGTATGCTCCTGTCACAAGTGAGGTCTCGCGCTGTGCGCCGCTGTCGCCTATGTGTGCGCTCTAATATCACTAAACCGCTGGAAACATGTCACAGCCACCAAGCCCTGCGACGTGACGTGCCAACTACTTATTTCATCACTTTGAAAGGCAGACACTCCCGAAGTTCTAGTAAAAAAAATCATCGAACAGGCTTACTGGCTATCATCAAACCTGCTTCGTTTTTAGGCTACGGGTGTATCCTTCACGTGCCCTGCTTGGAAGTAGCACCGCCTCATGTTCAGTGGAAGCTTCAATTCCAATTCACAAGTGCCTGGGGACTGTTGCTGCATTATCCTATTTCTCTGACCATCCAAGATGTCGTGGCTGCAACCTGCTTTTTACAATTATGATGGTCTATAAAGTCGTAGATGTTGTTGTCAGGTGCGTCTCTGTCCATGGTGGGTTTTATATACAGCCGGAAGGCAATATGACAGAAATTACTTTACTGAACAGAAGATTAGCCTACTTTTTCTTATTTTGTGTTGAAAATGGATTGTGACATTGCAAAGAGATGTAGGTCCATCGCAGCAAGGCAATATTTAATATATGTATATTTTTGTAGGTTATGGTATTTTAGATAAACACATGCTTAGTTATTTTATCATGTCAAATTTATGCAATAAAAGTTTTATGCATTTTATAGCATAATTCACTCACCACCTGGGACCCTGTGCCTTCAATCTATAAGATAATGAATGGTGTGATTGCCATCTAGAGGTACAGAAAGCACATTACCAGACAGTTTCTATTCCGGTACAGTATGAGCCTCTGACCATCAGGTGGCAACAGCAGGTTACAAATTGTCAGGTTAGAATTGTGAAAATGAAACCAGATTATTTTGTTCTCCAGAATGTCATAGGCTATGTTTATTGATCTCGTCTGTTCATGCTCCACTGTCTCAAATGTCTGCATTGGCATTTCCTTTACACTTACCAATGGTTACCCATGATAATGGAAATTATGAACGTGTAAATCTTACTTACGGGCAGACCACAGGCTGTGAGGATTGGCAACACCACCTCCTCCACACTGACTTTTAACACAGGGGCCCCTGTGTTCGTCGTTTTCTCCGCCCTACGCTGTACTCCCTGTTCACCCACCACTGTGTGGCTTTGCACAACACCAACTCCATCATCAAGTTTGCTGACGACATCACGGTTGTTGGCCTGAGGAACCTTAAGTGAACTTGCATTGTGGTGCCAGGACAACACTCTCTCTCAATGTCAGCAAAACGTATTGTTGACAGGAAGCAGAGGTTAACATACCCTGATCCACATCAATAGGACTGCAGTAGAAAGAGTCAGCAGTTTTAAGTTCCTCGTCATCCACATCACTGACGACATGGACCAACACCAACACCACTCTTGTCAAGAGGGCGCAACATTGTCTCTACTTCCTAAGGCGGCTGAAGAAATTCAGCAAGCCACCACCACTGGCAGCTTCATTAAATAGTACCCTCAAAACACCAGTCTCCACGTCAACAGTGAAGAGGCGACTCCGGGATGCTTGCCTTCTAGGCAGAGTTGCAAAGAAAAAGCCATATCTTTCTCTGTCCAGTGTCTGTGTTCTTCTGCCCTTAATCTTTTCTTTTTATTGGCCAGTCTGAGATATGGCTTTTTCTTTGCAACTCTGCCTAGAAGGCCAACATCCCGGAGTCGCCTCTTCACTATTGACGTTGAGACTGGTGTTTTGCGGCTACTATTTAATGAAGCTGCCAATTGAGGACTTGTGAGGAATCTATTTCTCAAACTAGACACTCTAATGTACTTGTCCTCTTGCTCAGTTGTGCACCGGGGCCTCCCACTCCTCTTTCTATTCTGGTTAGAGCCAGTTTGCGCTGTTCTGTGAAGGGAGTAGTATACAGCTTTGTACGAGATCTTCAGTTTCTTGGCAATTTCTCGCATGGAATAGCCTTCATTTCTCAAGAAAACAAAAAAGAGACCATGTTTGTATACGGCTTTATTAACTCAATTATATATATATATTCTTTACATTGCTTGCAAACTGATATGTGAGACTTATTAATGCCAAAACAACATGCAAAACAGGCAAGCCTTCCCCAAAACATTTTATTTATTTATATTTAGCAAAACATTTGGGGCTCAAAACAGGTGGGGCTCTGCCATGAATGATGGGTCGCCACTGACCAGTATGAAAAAAGTATTAAAATGTATGCACTTTTGTGTGTCCTCCGGATAAGTGTGTCTGCTAAATTATGTAAAAAAATAAAATAATAATGTAATGATAAGGGCAAGCGTAAGCTACAAACACAATTGCATTTTATCGATGGCAATTAGAATACACAGAGATACGATATACGATACGAGATCCTGAGCCCCATTGTCGTGCCATTCATCCGCCGCCATCACCTCATGTTTCATTATGATAATGAACGGCCCCATGTTGCAAGGATCTGTACACAATTCCTGGAAGCTGAAAATGTCCCAGTTCTTCCATGGCCTGCATACTCACCAGACATGTTACCCATTGATCATGTTTGGAATGCTATGGATCAACGTGTACGACAGCGCGTTTCAGTTCCCGCCAATATCCAGCAACTTCACACTGCCATTGAAGAGGAGTGGGACAACATTCCACAGGCCACAATCAACAGCCTGATCAACTATATGCGAAGGAGATATGTCACGCTGCATGAGGCAAATGTTGGTCACACCAGATACTGAATAGTTTTCTGATCCACGCCACTACCTATTTTTAAGGTATCTGTAACCAACAGATGCATATCTATATTCCCATTCATGTGAAATCCATAGATTAGGGCATAATGAATTTCTTTCAATAGACAGATTTCCTTGTATGATGCGTTTATATTTTTGTTCAGTATAAATTGTAAATGATAAGTTGCCATGTCAAAACAAATAGCCGATTGACAAGTCAATCACATTTCACCAAATGTATTTTAATTACAATGCTACTTTGTTCTATCCAAACTATCAAATCATCCAACTCGTTGTAAGAACCGACGCTGGAGATGAGAAGCAGGTACAGGGAGTGAACATTTAATGGCAGACGGACATGAAACGGAACATGAACAGCGTCAGAACAGGGGGAACAAAACGTCATGACGACAATAATCCTGAAGCCGGGAACAAACTGAGGAACAGACAGATATAGGGGAGGTCATGAAACAGGTGATTGAGTCCAGGTGAGTCCAATGAATTGCTGAGGCGCGTGACGAGGGTAATGGGCAACCTGGCGTAGTAATGGGCAACCTGGCGTCCTCGAGCGCCAGGGAGGGAGAGCGGGAGCAGGCGTGACACTCGTAGGCCTACAGATGTTTGACAACCATACAAAATAGGCCTATATGCCTACTACAGCATTTCCCCAATGGTTTGTCCTGTTGACATTGTGCTTTTATTTTGAAGTGCCTTTGTTTTTACACTGACAATACTGTTTTAACAGTAAACAACCTGCATGAACTATCAAAGGAGCAAAGCATTGAATGATTCTGAGTCTTACAAGGCATTTAGAACTTTTATCTTATCTCCCTCCATCTTCCCATGACAAAGTTTATGATCATACTGCACACAAACAGAACACAATATGACCTTGTTATTGTTCCAGAGAACATTCAACTTTTGGTAGTGTTATTTTGTCTCTCTTGTCGTGATGTGTGTTTGATCCTATATTTACATTTTATTTATTTTTAATCCCAGCCCCCGTCCTCGCACGAGGTCTTTTGCCTTTTGGTAGGCCGTCATTGTAAATAATAACTTTTTCTTTACTGACTTGCCTAGTTAAATAAAGGTAAAATAAAGAAATAAAACTGTGTACAATGCAATGATAAGGTGTTCTGATAAGCTATACTGGCATTACTGGGAGATAAATAGCCCAGGAGTATAAATGAGATTTTTACAATTTTGTTGTGTGTTTTCATGTGGTGTTTTCAGAATCTTCATTGTCATTAATAGCCTTCGGTCTTTTAAATCTTTCTCTTTTCAGCTTTTTAAAGTTTCCATGTTACCAATTGTTCACCCTCAGGCTGAAGTGATTCACATGCGTCTCTAGGGCCTTTGTGTTCAAATCAGATCAAATCAAAGTTTATTTGTCACGTGCACCGAATACAACAGGTGTAGACCTTACAGTGAAATGCTTAATAACAAGCCCTAACCAACAGTGCAGTTTAAGTAGAAAATAAGTATTATGTAAACAAGAGAGGTAAAGAATTAAAAACATTAAAGTGACAGTACAAATATATATATACAGGTGGTACCGGTACAGAGTCAATGTGCAGGGGCACCGGTTAGTCTGGCTAATTTCGGTAATATGTACATGCAGGTATAGTTAAAGTGACTATGCATAGATGATAAACAGAGAGTAGCAGCAGTGTGAAGAAGAGAGGTTGGGGTAGCCATTTGATTTGATTTGTTCAGGAGTCTTATGGCTTGGGGGTAAAAGCTGTTGAGAAGCCTTTTGGACCTAGACTTGGCGCTCCGGTACCGCTTGCCTTGCGGTAGCAGAGAGAACAGTCCATGACTGAGGTGGCTAGAGTCTTTGACAATTTTTAGGGCCTTCCTCTGACACCGCCTGGTATAGAGGTCCTGGATGGCAGGAAGCTTGGCCCCAGTGATGTACTGGGCCGTACGCACTACACTCTGTAGTGCCTTGCGGTCGGAGGCCGAGCAGTTGCCATACCAGGCAGTGATGCAGCCAGTCAGGATGCTCTCGATGTTGCAGCTGTATAACCTTTTGAGGATCTGAGGACCCATGCCAAATCTTTTCAGTCTCCTGAGGGAGTATAGGCTTTCTCGTGCCCTCTTCACGACTGTCTTGGTGTGTTTGGACCATTCCAGTTTGTTAGTGATGTGGACAAAAAGGAACTTGAAGCTCTCAACCTGCTCCACTGCAGCCCCGTCGATGAGAATGGGGACGTGCTCGGTCCTCCTCCTTTTCCTGTAGTCCACAATGATCTCCTTTGTCTTGATTACGTTGAGGGAGAGGTTGTTATCCTGGAACCACATGGCCAGGTCTCTGATCTCCTCCCTATAGGCTGTCTCGTCGTTGTAAGTGATCAGGCCTATCACTCTTGTGTCATCTGCAAACTTAATGATGGTGTTGGAGTCGTGCCTGGCCGTGCAGTCGTGGGTGAACAGGGAGTACAGGAGGGGACTGAGCACACAACCCTGAGGGGCCCCAGTGTTGAGGATCAGCATGGCAGATGTGTTGTGACCTACCCTTACCACCTGGGGGCGGCCCGTCGGGAAGTCCAGGATCCAGTTGCAGAGGGAGGTGTTCAGTCCTAGGATCCTTAGCTTGGTAATGAGCTTTGAGGTACTATGGTGTTGAACGCTGAACTGTAGTCAATGAATAGCATTCTCACATAGGTGTTCCTTTTGTCCAGGTGGGAAAGGGCAGTGTGGAGTGCAATAGAGATTGCATCATCTGTGGATCTGTTTGAGCGGTATGAAAATTGGAGTGGGTCTATGGTTTCTGGGATAATGGTGTTAATGTGAGCCATGACCAGCCTTTCAAAGCACTTCATGGCTACAGACGTGAGTGCTACAGGTCTGTAGTCATTTAGGCAGGTTACCTTAGTGTTCTTGGGCACAGGGACTATAGTTGTCTGCTTGAAACATGTTGGTATTACAGACTCAATCAGGGACTTGTTGAAAATGTCAGTGAAGACACTTGCCAGTTGGTTAGTGCATGCTCGGAGTACATGTCCTGGTAATCCGTCTGGCCCAGCGGCCTTGTGAATGTTGACCTGTTTAAAGCTCTTACTCACATCGGCTACAGAGAGCGTGATCACACAGTCATCCGGAACAGCTGGTGCACTCATGCATGCCTCAGTGTTGCTTGTCTCAAAGCGAGCATAGAAGTAGTTTAGCTCGTCTGGTAGGCTCGTGTCACTGGGCAGCTCTTGGCTGTGCTTCTCTTTGTAGTCTGTAATGGTTTGCAAGCCCTGCCACATCCGAAGAGCATCAGAGCCGGTGTAGTACGATTCAATCTTAGTCCTGTATTGACACTTTTCCTGTTTGATGGTTCGTCGGAGGGCGTAGCGGGATTTCTTATAAGCTTCCGGGTTATAGTTCCGCTCCTTGAAAGCGGCAGCTCTAGCCTTTAGCTCAGTGTGGATGTTGCCTGTAATCCATGGCTTCTGGTTGGGGTATGTACGTACAGTCACTGTGCAGACGACATCATTGATGCACTTATTGATGAAGCCAATGACTGATGTGGTGTACTCCTCAATGCCATCGGAAGAATCCCGGAACATATTCCAGTCTGTGCTAGCAAAACATTCCTGTAGCTTAGCATCTGCTTCATCTGACCACTTTTTTATTGATCAAGTCACTGGTGCATAGAGGAAGGAAGACAAAATCCTGAGTCACTTTGCCACAGTTACACTGTCCAAAAAAATTCTGTTTTATTGTCTCATACACCTGATAGCTGGCGTGAAATGTTTTGTTGTACAGGTTCAGCCATATTAGTATGTCGCCACTCGAGCAAATTAGGGTTAAGTGCATTGCTGAAGGCACACTGACCGATTATTTATAATTTTTTTGGGAGGTGGATCAGTTTTAATATACCAAATAGATTGTAGCTTCTATCAATGTAATTGTCTGCATCATTTCCAATCCCCCATATAGATTTTTTTAAGCATATATACAATTATTTGGAAAGTATTCAGACCCCTTGACTTTTTCCACATTTTGTTATGTTACAGCCTCATTGTAAAATGCATTCAATTATTTTTTTCCCTCATCAGTCTACACACAATACCCCATAATGACAAAGCAGAAACAGTTTTTTAGACTCCTAAACAAAATTTCACTAGGGCCAGCTCTGACTGCAATATTAATAATTTAGAATTTCCAACGTGTTCAACCAGTTAGCAAGTCTAAAACTTTAGAGTTTCCTAGTTCGACTAGCACTTGAATGTGCTAGCTTATAAAGCACCCCCAGAGCTATGAAACCAGTGGGAACCGGCAGGAATGCCATTGGTTGATGCGTTGCCTAGCCTGAGTGCCTAATGGCCAGCAATATGTAGACCAGAGCCATCTGTTCCTAATGGAGGAACAGTGAACGCATGTGGGAAAAGCATGTTCGCACGAGAGAGGAAATGCCAACTTACATGTCATGACTAGAAGCTGTACAGCTTTTGTCAAATGTAATGTGATTAGTTTTTAGTTGTAGCTAACCCTTTTTCTAACCTTAACCTAACTTGCTGCGTAAATTCTTCTAACCTGCTACGAAAAGTCAAATCTGACATTAGTTTGACAAGAACTGTATCCCTTCTAACCATGACCCACTTACACAGACAGGAACCTTTTTTTTCAACGGTAAACGGCCTGAGTAAACTATCTTATTTATCTACCAGCTTTGGCTCCACTCCACATTTAATTCTAAATGCCTACTGCTTGCTAAATATATATTTTTAACTATTAACATTATGTTTCTTTGTAGGACAAGGATTGTCCTGACTTTCAAGAATGTCTGAATGTCTTCTATCCATGCCGGCTTTCGCGGGCTACCTGAGACATGACATATAGGTGGGACTGGGAGAGCATAGGCTGCAGCCTTTCGCTAATTTATTAGGCCTAATGCGCAATTTGCCTAAATGGGCAGTGGCGACCCGTCATTCAGGGCCCACCTGTTTTGAGGCCAAAAGTTTTATATAAAAAATTTTATAATAATAAAGGTCATCAGCCACAGATAAAATTACCTCATATCACGTTATATCTACAGTAGCTTTGATTGGACTGATCATGTCAACATCATACTTAGATAGATAGATAGATAGATAGATAGATAGATAGATAGATAGATAGATAGATAGATAGATAGATAGATAGATAGATAGATAGGTACTTTATTGATCCCCCGGGGGGGAAATTTCATTGTCAAGCAGCTACAACACAACACAGGGCAGGTGCAAAATGCCACAACGAAAGTACACAAAAGACAGATACACGGTACATGATACATAGAGCGGCAGTATGAAAAAGTATAGAAATACAAGATATCTGGAGTGCAAAAAAATAAAAGCTATAAAAAAGACATAGCATAGTATGGGTGGTTGGCTGAATATGTACACTATACATTGGTGGATGTTGGATGGTTAACTATACTATACAGGTCGATGGCAGAGAAATACTTCAGTAGCTAAAAATGCGTATGATATGAGCGAGGGTAATCATAGTTTACTTTAATAGACAGACTGGGTAAATGAACAGGTAAGTGAAAATTTTGCATGGTTAAATTTGCTGTACAGTTAAGTATACAGTTATATTTACAGATAAGTGAATACTTGCATGGTTACATAAACTGTACAGGTAAATGACAGGAAGAGATACTTTAATAGCTAAATGTGTGTATGATATCATTTGGGGTAATAATAGTAATTCCCTTAAAATACAGTCCTTAGTGCGCAGGGTTTAATTACAGACAACTGCACGTATTGCACATTCGAAGAATTACTAGCAATATTGCACGTGATATGATATAACAACTGTACATGAGTATGTATATACAGACCTGTATGAATAAATAGGTCCTGAGTGAATGAGTGCTGACGGACCAGAGTTACTCACGGATGGATGCATAATTGTTAAACTAGGTCCTAGCACCCCAACAGTTCCAGATCTATGTTGCCGACGGCACGGCACCCCGGTGAGGCATTATATAGTCTAATAGCCGCCGGCAGGAAGGACCTCCTGTAGCGCTCTCTGGCACACCGTGGTGGGATCAGTCTGTGACTGAAAGTGCTCCTCTGCGTCATAACCATAGCGTGCAGAGGGTGGGTGACGTTGTCCATGATGGCCAGCAGTTTGGCCAGGATCCGTCTCTCCGCCACCTCCTCTAGTGTCAACGCTCATCCCCAGGACAGAGCTAGCCTTCCTGATCAGCTTATTTACCCGAGAAGCATCACCGGCTTTGATGTTTGCTCCCCAGCACACCACTGCAAAAACGATGGCACTGGCCACCACAGACTGGTAGAAGGTATGCAGTAGTTTACTGCACACATTGAAGGACCTGAGCCTCCTCAGAAAGTAGAGTCGGCTCTGGCCCTTTTTGTACAGGGCCCGGTGTTACCAGCCCATTCCAGCCTGTTGTCCATATGGACTCCCAGGAACTTGTATGACCCAACCATTTCCACATCCATCCCCTGTATAGGGACTGCAGTCAGTTGTGCCTTGGTTCTCCTGAAGTCCACCACCATCTCCTTTGTTTTGCTGATGTTGAGCTGAAGGTGGTTCTGCTCACACCACAACACAAAGTCACTGATTGTGCTCCTGTACTCCTCCTCCTGCCCACCCCTGATGCACCCTACAATAGCAGAGTCATCCGAGAACTTCTGTAGGTGGCATGTTTCAGAGTTATATCTGAAAAATCTGAAAAATCTTTCAAAATCTTAGCTAGTAGACATCATCATGAATCAAGTCGACAATCTACTGGTAAATCCTTTCTAATCCTTGTCATATGAAGAGAAATAATGAAGAGAAATTATAGATAAAACGTATCGGTGCTTATCGGCCATTGGGCATAAACATTACACAACAAGTTGGAAATCGCAAATTCAACAATGAGTGGTTTGGAAGGAATCAGTGGCTAACTGCAAGCATGGCAAATCAATCACTAGCCTGCTATTCAGTGGAGTGGCTGTGTGGTCCTAAATCTGGGATTAAGGGTCTCTTTTCCAAGTTGAAAATGATAGACAACATTCAACATATGTTAACCAGTTGTCTTGAAAGCACCATAAATCCAGAGAATGCCAGACTTTGATGACAAACTTTGCCCACGAAGGACATCCACACCACCTTTCTGTTCAAGTGAGCACAGCACAACAAGGTTAGTCCAAAAATGTATTGTATGCTGCTGCATAAATTATGTAATATGCCAGGGAGATATGTATACTGTAGCTAAGAATGTTATACTAAGTGTATATTGTGTAGTAAGCTGTTAGAAGCCCATGTGCCTCACCCTAATAATTTGGTCTATTTTCACCTCTTAATTTCGCCTACTGTTCTGACTTGATGGTGCACATGTAGCCTATAACCTTTTTTAGAGAAATGTAATCATCAAATATTGTAAGAGCATTCATTGTCTGCTTATATAACCCCTTTATTTATCCGACGGTTCTGACTTGGTGTACAGGGAGAACACGGTAAGAACGGCCCATGTTCTGAATTCTGTCGCTGTACATTTCAAAAGTGCTGAACAAATAGTTCTATTGACTACATCTGTCCTAGCTTGCTCATTAATGTCTTAATCGAAATTACGGATTTCTTCTTCACTGCTTGTCATCCCCTTATGCCATAGTTTGTACATCTCAATTGGAATTAGAAACCACATTTGTTTAAATTTAACAGATTGTGGACACCGTTTGCCACCGTTATAGTGCAATTAATGTTTAGTGTTGTGTAGTGGCTTTCCTGGCATGCATCCCACATTATTTCATTTTTTGCCCACCAAGATGTACCTGCTAAAATCGCCACTGTAAATGGGTAATGGAAAAACTTTAACCACTTGATTTCTATTCTAAATAAACCACATTTCCATCCATATTTTTGTCTGTAAAATGAATTATGCGAAAAATGATCTTGGAAACACCTTTATGTGCAAATATTTATATAATAATAATCATATCAAAGTAAAGGGCTCCCAAGTGGCGCAGCGGTCTAAGACACAGCGTCTCAGTGTTAGAGGTGTCACTACAGATAACCTGGTTTCAATCCAGACTGTATCACAACTGGCCGTGCTTGGGAGTCCCACAGGGCGGTGCACAATTGGCCCAGTGTCGTCCGAGTTTGGCCGGTGTAGGATGTCATTGTAAATAAGAATTTGTTCTTAACCGACTTGTCTAGTTAAATAAAGGTTATATTTTATTATGCTACAGATTAAATATATTATGAACAAAAATCTTCTCGCTCTTATCCATAATAATGTGAGCTGTTGGCTAGAGCACGTGCCAAGCCAGAGTAGACACCTTTGCTATTTAACGCAAGAGTTTTTTTTGTGGTGACAAAACTATCGTTAAGAGTTGAAAATGCAATGGAAACACAAAAATGTAAGCAAAAAAATACATGGTGCGTATACTACTGGTGGGAAAATGCACATATTTTCTTTAGAATATAAACATGAAAATTCATTCATCCTAATAAAAAAAGAATAGTACATTTCCAAAACAAAAAGTCACATCTCCCTTCTCAGGCTCTAGGACCTGAGAGGGTGGTACGACTTGTGCCGATATTGCATGTAACTCCTTCGCTGAGAAATCTTTCAGCCCCAGGAACCACTATTATTTATATCTTCCTGGACCTTCTCTCCACCTTGGCAGTGCCATTAATTACCATAGCTATAAAAGCCACAAAGTCCACCTTCTTAACCTTTAAAATGTCAGGATCCTGCTGGTGAAAGGCAACCCCTGCACCCTGCAGTTTAGGCCTATCCGCTACCATGGACTCTTCTGATGCACCATTCAAACCCTCAACCCTTTTCACAGCTGCTAAATATGAAATGTTGGGATAAATGTTCTGACTGTAGTTAATATATCCCAACTACACTTGAGTAGGGAGAGACTCCATATAATTGTTTTAAAAAAAGAACAGATAAACTCTTCACTTTTTCTTCATTCACCACATGATTCATCAGACGTGCATCAATCACTCCAGGAATATTTTCAACATCTACTTCCCAGGATACACCAGAAATAGCCCACTTGAGAGGTGCCCTGTTCCTAAGAGACACACAAGACACTTCAAACTTATCAAATCGTGTGAAACGTAAAACACGTTTCTTCTGTTCCTCAGAAGCACAAAAAAATCAAAACAAGCCCGCCTCTAGTGATCCTCACAGACTTCACTTTTCCCAGCACTCTCTCCACCAGTTTGGATATCTCAAATGGATTCCTCAAGATTGGTAATTCATTCAACTGCTCCTCATTTACAAATCGTACTCCTACAAGATAGAAAGTTACATTCTCTTCAATGTACTCTACTTTGCTCCTTTTTCCTTTCTTTTGGA
The DNA here is from genome assembly GCA_023634145.1 of Thymallus thymallus. NCBI lineage: Eukaryota > Metazoa > Chordata > Actinopteri > Salmoniformes > Salmonidae > Thymallus > Thymallus thymallus. The sequence continues at coordinate 17,508,340 of CM042383.1, read as the reverse complement.
CGATATTCAAATTCTCCTCGATTCTACCGCTATTAGATTCAGAATCCACTTAATCATCCGCTTCCGCCATCTTAGAAAACTCTCGTCGCGCCTCCCTACTTCCTACGCTGTCCACGAAATGCTCCGTCCAGCCGGGAGAGAAGTTGAGTGTAAACTTTAAAAAATATTCTGAGGGAGGAGTTGCAGACACTCCTTATTTGGAGAGAGCCTGGTCACATGGGGGCAGAATCTAAGCGATAGAGATTAGATTGACATAGCAGGAGAGAGTACATCGAACTGTGCCTTGAGATGTTGAGCGGGACTAGATAAATTGACTTACTCAGGCTAGAGCCAATGCAGTGAGGGGATAAAATGCCCACCAACTTCACTGTAGTGCCCGTGGATGATGGCGGGGCCGGGAAGTCAACTCTCGAACGTGTGTTTAGGGACGGAGATGAGGAAGACATTTCTCCACGACGACCCTACTCAGGTGAGGGTACACTATTGACGTTCGGTCAGGACAGTCTCAGACAAGTAAAGCAGATTATGTAGAACAGCTGAACATGTTCACTTCACTTTTACCTTGGCCCATGATTTACAGAGTTATGATATAGCTTTGTTTGTTTATTTGTCTTTGGTCTAAGGAGATTAAATATACTTTTTAAGACGAGTAAACTTTGCAACTCCTGAGATGAAAACAAGCGAGGGTTTCCAGGAATCTTCCTTGCCTCCATTTCTCTCTCTTTCCCTCTCAATTCAATTTCAATCTCTCTCCTTTGGGTTTTATGGAGATCTCCACGTAAAAAAAAAGGTGTATTGTCGCCACCAACTGAACGGGGATTCAAAAAATATACGAGAGAAAAGTAAATGTAATACCGGTAAGGGAAAATGTACATGAATCCACACAAACTACAAAAAATATATACATTCCCCCTCCTTAAGTAATTCGAAAACTCAAATATCCTGCTCTGGAGCCTGAGACCTGTAGCTCTTCAGATGTAAAATCCCTTTAATCTCAGAAAGAGTTCAACTGCAGAAACAACTATGTAAATCTTTCTAGAATTATTTTCCACTTGTGCAGTTACGTTCATCACCATTGCTATAAATGACACAAAGTCCACTTTCTTCACATGAAGAATGTCTGGATTCTGTTGGTGACATGCAGGCCTCAGGGGCATGTAGCTATGTAGCTCCACTGTTATCAAATCTTCTGCTCTTTCTACCCTTTTTACCGCCTTCACATAGGAGACAGAAGCTGTGCTTACACCTTGCATTAACATGTGGTTGTTGTCATCCAATCAAGATTATCCAGGTTTGTTGAGTCTAGAAATCTACAGAAAACAGCCCACTTTTATAGTCCGTAGTTTTACAATCTCATCATTACAGCCTATATTTGATATCCAACGATTTAAGACTGAGTGTAATAGGCTACTGTCCCGATATCCTCGACCTGTCAACAACCATACAAATAAATATTATTCCATATATCCTCCTATAAACAGTAAACCAGCTGTTTAGGCCTGTGTGCATTGGTTGTGTTTAGGCAGGTCTTAAAGTGGCAATATGTAACTTTTTGGGCGACCCAACCAAATTCACATACAATTGTGAGTTATAGATCTATCATTACTTCAAAGCACGTCTAAGAAGTGGTAGATATGTTTGCAATACTATATATGTTTGCTATACTTTTGCTAGCAGTTTGTATGGAAAATGCTAAAAGATTCACAGAATATATAATATAATGAAACTGAAAAGGATTGCATTATATTCCAGGAGTCATATACTGTAGTTATATTTAAGGCTGTAACATAACAAAATGTGGAAAAAGTGAAGGGGTCAGAATACTTTTCGAATGCACTGTTTGACATGGTATAATGTAGGTTAAATGTTACACCTGTACATTTTCTAGATCTAGCCAGAGTGGACTTTTATAACATTTCCATAAGCAAGCCACTGTATTATAATACCACTGTATTACTTTCATATCTGATATAGCAACTGAATTAGACTATTCACAATACAAAAAAACTTTCTAAAGCGCTCCGCAGCTTTCCCTCAATATTGCCACAGCACTGTCAAGATAGAACGATGGGCGGGTGTTGTGATTGGTCACCCAATACCACGTCCAGATCTGAAAAAAATGGGCATTGGGATCTTCCGTCCCCACTCCTGCTATTACAGTCCTTGGCCTTTCTGTACGATATTTTCAAATATTTGATTTTGCGCTGGCCATGTACGTGAGAATGGGGGGATCCCTTTTTCTCTTATTCGGGATGATATCTCTTCATAAATAAATGTTATATATGCGTGATCTAATTTGATTGGATTGTGGCATCCGACCACAGTGCCAATAGACACTTGGTTTTCCTATGAAGACCATGATCTTACTTCTTGATGAATTGTAGAGGCACCCTAATTTCCACCTCAACTGGCCGGTGACAATGGCCAAATTTGTACGCTTCCGTTGTCAGGATTTGTTTACACTTTAAGGATATCACTATATGATGGGTCTTCGTATACCTCCGGAGGTGGTCAGAAAGATCTAATCACAATTATATAGTAATGTGTCTTTTGATTGTCTACACTATTTGTCAAATAGTGTAGACAATCAGAATGTGGACAAGATCAGGACAACAGACGCATGTTAGAACCAGGTATAAACGGGGCTTGACTGAACTACCCTACTATTTTGGCCACCTACTTTTTCACCCTATTTGGGCATTCCAAGGATGTCGCCTCATGTTCTCCACCACAGTTACAACACTATTAATTTGCAATTCTCTTCTGCTATACACTGAGTGTATAAAACATTAGGAACACCTTCCTAATATTGAGTTGCACCCCCTTTTGCTTGCAGAACAGCCTTAATTCGTAGGGAGGCATGAACTCTACAATGTGGATGGTGGGGAGCGTACGATGCAGCCCAGACAGCTCTAGCAATGAATGAGCAAGTGGAGCAGACACTTTGCTCTTTGTGCTATAAAGGGTTTGTGCTAACAAACATTTTAGTACCAAACCCTTTTGAATAAAATAAAAAAATCTAAAGTACCAAAGTGTTTATATGCCGTGCAACACTAGTATGAGTCACACAGCACACATGGAAGGGCAGGCTTTGGTCTGAGGTCATTGTCGGGCTGTAGTCACAAGTAGGAAGGCTCCACTCAGTTCCAGCTATTATATCTGTGTTACGTCATGTGCTCTGCTCTCTGTTCTTACACCTACAGTACCTGTACTCGCACATTGCTGTCTCTACACAATACATCCAGTATAAACTAAGTTTTTCCAAATGGGCTGCTTAGACTGAGTGTCAGGTATCACAGCATTGTGTTTTTCTTTTACTGACATTGTGGGTTTCTCTCCCTGCAATGCACTGAATATACTGTCCATAAAGGCTTTTTTGTTTTGTCATAACTTAACATGGGCGGCAGGTAGCCTAGCGGTTAGAGCGTTGGGCCAGTAACCGAAAAGTTGCTGGTTCGAATACCCGAGCCGACAAGGTAAAAAAAAAAAAAAAAACCTGTCTGTGTCCTTGAGCAAGGCACTTAACCCTAATTTGCTCCAGGGGCGCCGTACTACTATGGCTGACCCTCTAGATAGGCCATCATTGTAAATAAGAATTTGTTCTTAACTGACTTGCCTAGTTAAATAAATAAAAACATCATTAAAGTCATAAAACCTGTATTTCTATTCAGGGGCGTCATGCACCCATTATTTTAAATTGGACAATTTAGCATTTTTTTAAACCCTGAAACAGCTTTTTCCTACAATCTAGAGCTGTGATCATTAAGGCCTAATTCTATGTCAAGATAGTTAGGCAAGCTTGTCTAACTAACTTGATTGATAGCCTGAAATGTGTCTGAATTTACAAGTCCGCCTTCCCGGAGAGCAAATCAAGTGCACTGTAGGTCTACCGCTGGCCAATCGGATTGCTCAGATTTGACTGTAGTAACGTAGCAGGCTATAAAAAAAGCTACAGCAAAGTTGATGCTGTGAGATTTCAAAACTCTTAAAACCATGACTAGAGAGACTGTCTAAGAATACAGCAAAGAGCTGCTGTTTTTATGAGTGAGTTTAAGTTCTTACTCAGAACTCTCAACACTTTTACTATATAAGCCATAAAATGTGTGTTCTTTCTTCCACTCACGCTATAACCAGCACTGCAGCTGTAATGAATGAGTAGGAATGTGTATCAATAGGCTTGTGTTGTTGTTATTATTAGCGGCTTGGGGCTTTTTTAATATAGAGGAAATTGTCACTTTGTCTGTTCATAGGAGGAACAACATGTATTTGTGCATAATGCGGTGCAATTCGAGTTTCACCATCAGCTGGAAGACTGTGTCCCTTTTTGGTCGGTGTCAGTGGAGGAAAGGGAGAACAGAGGGACGTTGAGAGGCGGACCCTCAGTCTGCTGCTCTCTACCTCTGTTGAGACTGACCATCAGATGCAGGCACCATTTAGCCCAGTAAAATAACAATAAAAAGCAAATGATTTAAATGTGTCAGAAGTATGCTTGGGGTCATTGTCCATTTGGAAGACCCATTTGCGACCAAGCTTTAACTTCCTGACTGATGTCTTGAGATGTTGCTTCAATATATCCACATAATTTTCCTTCCTCATGATGCCATCTATTTTGATGTCGCGCAAAGAGGTACTGAGTTTGAAGGTAGACCTTGAAGTACATCAACAGGTACACCTCCAATTGACTCAAATGATGTCAGTTAGCCTATCAGAACCTCATTTTCTGGAATTAGCCTATCAGAACATAATTTTCTGGAATTTTTCAAGCTGTTTAAAGGCACAGTCAATTTAGTGTATGTAAACTTCTGACCCACTGGAATTTGATATAGTTAATTATAAGTGAAATAATCTGTCTGTAAACAATTGTTGGAAGAATTATTTGTGTCATGCACAAAGTAGATGTTTTAACCGACTTGCCAAAACTATAGTCTGTTAACAAGAAATCTGTGTAGTGGTTGAAAAATGAGTTTTAATGACCTGAAAACTACCTCCTCCATTGGCAGAGGCAATAAAAGGTCAGACTTTCCTCGGGACTAGGATGAGATTACCATGAGATTACCATCTGTTGGGCAGATCTGTTTTTCTGTGTCTGTGTTCCTAGAGATGGAGAGAAGACCCAGGGGCCCATGTGGTTACATTCAGGCTAACCTCAGTTTGTTTACAGTGTGATTCTCCTATTAATTTAAGCAAGATCTGTTGTTTCCGCAGTCCGCAGTGATTTCCTGTAGTTAATTTCCCCTTATTCTGTGGAGAGATGAGTGAGAGAGTGACTTCAACACAGATGAGTGACTAATGAGGCTGTTGAAATCCTGTTCTCAGAGTACCACAGGCCAACACCCAACCCATCCTCAAACTTGTTTAGAATGTGTAGGCCTGGCCTACTGTTTCCCAATAAGTATACCCTCAGGGGCATTCAACTTTGTCACTGCCTGGCCCAATCAGAGCGCCAACACAAAGTCCTCTGCATATGCATGTGATGGCATTTAATATTCACCTGTTGCTAGCTACTGTAGTTCACATAGCCTTTCATGACAATGGCACTCTCATTTTGTTTTGACTTTCTCCTGCTGAGTTGATGACAGTATTGTTTTTCTGAGTGACCCCAGGTTGGATATACAATATCTTGTTTACAGTAATTGAACATAGTTGTTATGATATTGTAGTCTTCTGCATAGTGTTACATACCATCATCAACTATGTCAGAGCAGGGAATGTCAGTCTGGCTTGTGTGTTCTTTCTTACATTGTGTCAATGATTAGGTTATAATTGTACATTTACAGTCATTTAGCAGACGCTCTTATCCAGAGTGACTTACAGTTAGTGCATATACAGTATGTTCATACTTTTCTCGTACTGGTCCCCCGTGGGAATCAAACCCACAACCCTGGTGTTGCAAGCACCATGCTCTACCATCTGAGCTACACTGGACTAGCAGACATGGTCTGCTCTGCTGTATCTTGTAGCTGTATCTCATGTGCTTGGATCAGATAACAACATGAATTACTGTATCTAGGTTACTCAGAGAGAGAAATAGTCTATAGAGGGGATGTTTGTTGCCTGCCTGATGTTTTGTTGTCTAGGCCCTAGTGCCCCATTTCCCACAATCTCCTTCCCCTGCAGGATCATTTCCTGGATGATTTGTGGTGTACAGGATGTCAAAAGATCATGACGCAAGTGGAAAGTTTGGAGCCCTTTTTACACAGGAGCTATCCTCCTTTCAGGAAAAGGATGTTTGTAATGCTTGAAAGCTCTCTACTTAAAATAATTGTTCTTTCATTCAGGAAATCTGGCTAAGACTGTCAGTCATCCTTTTTTTTTCAGATTTTGAATTTGACTTTGGTCATGGGGGCCTTAACATTAATCCACTATATAAGGTCCATTTATTAATATGTGTGAATGAAACAGAAATTATTTGCGTCATTGTAGGCTACTGTGAATTCATTTAAAAGGATTAAATGCCTGAGCGGTATGGTACAGCTCACAGCAGTATGTACATTATTTATGCCTTAGCCCCTCTTCGTTCAACAGCATGAAGCAGACTGCGTTAAATACATAAGGCAATTGCATAGCCTTTACCTGGACAATAACATTTATTCTTAGCTTTTATTACTTCTTATTGTTGTTGCATTGTCGAGAAGGAACCTGCAAGTAAGGATTTTGTTGGACAGTGTTTACCACGTGTATCAGATGTCTGCTGATACAATGCCCGAGTGGACAAGTGCAACTGAAACACAAAATGAGTCTGATGCCGAGTAGAAATTACAATAAGAAGCATTTTAGATCTGCGTTTTAATGCAACCCCTAAGTTTAACTTGCTAGTTATCTAAGTATGTGGCTGAATTAATAAGGTAACGGTGCATTATATTGTGAAGAGCTTTTCTGCCGTGTTTGAGAAGCACTTTGGATGAGATATCTGTACACTGCAGCATGATTCCTGTTCTTGGCCTGTCTTCTCCTCTCCCTCATTTTCTCCGAGCAGAGCAGTGAAGACCGTGTGCCTTAGTGACACCAGACTCTACACAGACACAACGTGAACACATGCGCTCCACAGCCAGTATTGTTCTTCCTTCAGACAAGCATGCATCAAAACTTTGTTCATTTGCCCAATGTCTCTCATTCGCATTCGCTTGTAAATGTCCAAACTCACCAAAAATGAAAATCCTGCCTAAAAAGGTGCCTTCGGAAAGTATTCAGACCCATTGACTTTTTCCACATTTTGTTACGTTACAGCCTTATTCTAAAATGGATTAAAGAAATAAAAAATCCTCAGCAATTTACACACAATATCCCCTTAATGACAAAGTGAAAAGAGATTTTTAGAAAGTTTAGCAAATTTATAAAATATAAATAACGGATACCTTATTTTCAAAAGTATTCAGACCCTTTGCTATGAGACTCGAAATTGAGCTCAGGTGCATCCTGTTTCCAAGCCATGAGGTCAAAAGAGACAGGATTGTGTTGAGGCACAGATCTGGGGAAGGGTACCAAAACATTTCTGCAGCATTGAAGGTCCCCAAGAACAATGTGGCCTCCTCCATTCTTAAATGGAAGAAGTATGGAACCACCTAGACTCTTCCTAGAGCTGGCCACCCGGCCAAACTGAGCAATCGGGGGAGAAGGGCCTTGGTCAGGAAGGTGACCAAGAACCGATGGTCACTCTGAAAGTGCTCCAGAGTACCTCTGTGGAGATGGGAGAACTTTCCAGAAGGACAACCCTCTCTGCAGCACTCCACCAATCAGGCCTTTATGGTAGAGTGGCCAGACTGAAACCACTCCTCAGTAAAAGGCACATTGAACCCGATCAAACATATCTGGAGAGACCTGAAAATAGCTCTTGTGCCAGAGGTGTCACTACAGACAACCTGGTTCGAATCCAGACTGTATCACAACCGGCCGTGATTGGAGTCCCATAGGACTGCGCACAATTGGCCCAGCGTCGTCTGAGTTTGGCCGGTGTAGTCCGTCATTGTAAATAAGAATTTGTTCTTAACTGACTTGCCTAGTTAAATAAAGGTTAAATAAAAAATAAAGGTGTGTCAAGCTTTTTTCTTTGCCAAGATAATTAATCCACCTGTTGTGTGTCATATCAAGAAGCTGATTAAACAGCATGATTATTACACGGGTGCAATGCCACAGATGTCTCAAGTTTTGAGGGAGTGTGCAATTGGCATGCTGACTGCGGGAATGTCCACCAGACCTGTTGCTAGAGAATTGAATGTATTTCTCTACCACAATGACGGCCTACCAAAAGGTAAAAGACCTCCTGCAGGGACGGGGGCTGGGATTAGAAAAAAACAATATATAGGACCAAACACACGTCACGACAAGAGAGAATAAGGCTGTCAAGTTGTCTGAATACTTTCCGAAGGCACTGTATATGTATTACATTATGAGCTGGATTGCCTGTCTTTGCAATGCATTTATTTTTTATTTGTGCTCATTGTCATATTTAGCTATCAGCCTCCATGGAAATTCTCTATTACTTGTGCTAATTTTGTTAGCCTTCTGGAAATAGTATTTTCTTTCGCGCCCCCTTGTGTACAAGACAGACAACATCGGTGTAGTTTACTCATGTCAAATGGTTAGACATCGCACGCTTTTGCTCCTTTCAAACTGAATACAGATAAAAATGTATGCATATTAACCCATCATTTATTAGCTAAATATAAGGAAACTTTTAAATATTCACCTGTAAAAAAAAAAAAACAACAGACAAGTGACAACAGACAAGAACAGCTCAAGGACAGAACTACATCATCAATTCAAATTGAGATTATTGTGCATTTAAAGCATTTCTGTGAAGCTTTGTGATTGGCTGTCAAGTGGGCGTCATCCCAAAGCCTCCAAAAATGTTGTACCCGCTTTTTTTTTTACCAGGTTCACCTTTCAGATATAAAGAAAAGGCGGTATAAAAAAAGACAGCATGGTAAAGTTGGCAGGTTTTTGTCTTGGTATAAAAGGATATACAGTGGGGTCTGGAATTATTGGATCCCTTTTTTATTTTATTTTTTCAAAGTCCGTTAAGAACAAATTCTTATTTACAATGATGACCTACCTACAGGGTCAGCCCCTAGAGCAAATTAGGGTTAAGTGCCTTGCTCAAGGACATATCAACAGGTTTTTCACCTTGTCGGCTCGGGTATTCGAACCAGCGACCTTTCGGTTACTGGCCCAATGCTCTAACTGCTATGCTACCTGCTGCCCTTGATAAAGATGAGGGAAAAAGACTATAAAATAAATAACACACATACTGATATTTTCTATGCTCAAAACATTTATACAATTATGTTATTTTATACTAATACAATTGCTCAGAAAAATATTAGTTCAACAAAATCTCATACCTCAATACTGGAGAACACATTGGGAGGGATCTTAGACCATTCCTCCATACAGAATCTTTCCAGATCCTTGATATCCTAGATCTGTGCTTATGGACTGCCCTTTTAAATTCAAACCACATGTCTTCAATTGGGTTAAAGTCTGGAGACTGAGTGTACAATTGATTTTGTGTACAATTAACCATTTCTTTGTGGATTTTGAGGTGTGCTTGGGGTTATTTTCTTGCTAGAAGATTACCTTGCAGCCAAGCCTCCTGGCAGAGGCAACCAGCTTTTTGGTAAAAATGTCCTGGTACTTGGTGAAGTTCATGATGCCGTTGATACCTTAACAACGGCCCCAGGACCAGTGGAAGCAAAATAGCCCCATAACGTCAAAGGTCCACCACCATATTTTACAGTAGGGATGAGGTGTTTTCTGCATATGCATTGTTCTTTCAAAGGCCAACGAGCTCTGTTTTCATGTCATCTGACCATAGCACCCCCTGGAGTTTGCTAAACAGCATTGGCTCTTGGAATGGAACCGGTGCTATGGAGGAATTGTTAAAGATCCCTCCCAATGGGTTCTTCAATCTCATAAAATATTTTATAAAAAGGCTCAGTGTCATTATCCTCACAGAGGGAGGGTGCTGGAGTATTGAAAACAGGGGATCCAATCATTTTGACCCGGACCCCACAGTAAGTAACTACAATTTGTCTGTGACGTGTTTTTCCACTGAGTGTAGGCTAAACAGTAACAAATGCTTAACATTAGTGGACTATGGATTGTCTATACGTAGGAAGACTTGGATTCCTAAAGAACACAGAAAGATAAATATATATTTTTTTAAACATAAAAAGGTCAATTCTTTAATGCATACTTTGTACCTACAGTATGGTTGTCCTGTCTAAAGATGTTATTTCCTTTGGGTGCTGCAATCTGTAGTTTTTGATAAAAATTGAGTTTTATGCGACCTCCGCCAAGGTAGCCGTTATTTAACAGAGAAGGAGCATAGAATGCAATGTTTTTATCAAAAAACAACGGATTGTAACACCCAAAGAAAATACATCCTTTTACACAGGACAAACATAGGTACAAGGGTACGCATTAAAGAATGGACATTTGTACAAGCATTGACTGATACCGACTCGATGTAGTCGGAGGTACACTCCCCCAAATCTTATTGCCACTCAACTCCATTGAGATGTGATGTACATATCATGGAGTTGAGAATTATCAGCCGAGAGGAGAAATTACAACTTTGAGAAGTAGAAGCCCAAGTGACGGTGCTGGCTGCAGTCCATATCGTCACAAGTGCTCTCTGTCCCAGACTTTTTCACCCACTATTCATCCATGGATAGTTTAGTCCAAGTTCTGTTGGATGACGGAAGAAGTTTTGTCTAACTGTCTGATCAAGCTGGCTGTAAAGATTTCATTCTGAATGCTTGAATTAGAGCTCTTGTGAAACATGGACATCTTGTGGCAAGGCTCTACATAGCATGCAATAGTGTGGGATAGAGCTTTACATTGAAACATAAGTAGTACCACATCTAATAGTGTAATGTGATATATGACATCAGATGTGCTGGTCATCACCAAGGCAGACCTTTCAATGTCACCGTCAGAGGCCATTCAGGTCCATGTTATTTTGATGCCAGACAACTGCAGTCTATTGGCTTTGCTGTTTGGTTTGGTGTGGATGGAACATTTTACTTCCCGGAGGAGTAGGTATGCATGGGGATGGAATATTCCTTCATGTCATCTCTCTCAGCTACTCCATAATTATTTTCCCTTGAGCTGTTAAATTACTCTAGGATTTTATTAGGATCCCCATTAGCCGACGCCAATGGTGACAGCTAGTTTTACTGGGGTCCCACACACAACAAAAAATACATTAGGCAAACTTTACAATTTACATTTTAAAACATTAACATGTGTTGCGCGTGTGTTTGCATCTATCAGTTACACATACACTGAACAAAAATATGAACGCAACATGTAAAGTGTTTGTCCCATTTTTCATGAGCTGTAATTAATAATCCTAGGAATGTTCCATACACCCAGAAGGTTATTTCTCTCACATTTTGTGCACAAATGTGTTTACATCCTTGTTAGTAAGCATTTTTCCTTTACCAAGATAATGAATCCACCTGGCATGTGTGTCATATCAAGAAGCTGATTAAACAGCATGATCATTACACAGGTGCACCTTGTGCTGAGGACAATAAAATGCCACTAAAAAATGTGCAGTTTTGTCACACAACACAATGCCACAGATGTCTCAAGTTTTGAGGGAGTGTGCAATTGGCATGCTGACTGCAGGAATGTCCACCAGAGCTGTTGCTAGAGAATTGAATGTTCACTTCTCTACCATAAGCCGCCTCCAATGTAATTTTAGAGTAATTGGCAGTACGTCCAACCGGCCTCACAACTGCAGACCATGTGTATGGTGTTGTGTCGGCGAGCGGTTTGCTGATGTCAACATTGTGAACAGAGTGCCTCATGGTGGCGGTGGGATTATTGTATGGGCAGGCATAAACTACGGACAACAAACACAATTGCATTTTTATCAATGGCTATTTGAATGCACAGATACCGTGACGAGATCCTGAGGCCCATTGACGTACCATTCAGCCGCAACCATCACTTCATGTTTCAGCATGATAATGCACCACAGGAGGTTGGTGGCACCTTAATTGTGGTAATGACTAGAGCAGAATCGGTGGAATAGTATCAAATTCATTCAAGTGTTTGGTGCCATTCCATTTGCTCTGTTCCAGACATTATTATGAGCCGCGCCCCATGTCGCAAGGATCTGAACACAATTCCTGGAAGCTGAAAATGTCCCAGTTCTTCCATGTCCTGCATACTCACCAAACATGTCACCCATTGAGCATGTTTGGGATTCTCTGGATCGACATGTACGTCAGCGTGTTCCAGTTCCCGCCAATATCCAGCAACTTCACACAGTCCCGTAGGGTGGCGCACAATTGGCCCAGCATCTACAGGATTAGGGGGGGGTTTGGCCGGGGGGGGCTTTATTTGGCTCATCGCGCTCTAGCGACTACTTGTGGCAGGCTGGGCGCCTGCAGGCTGACTTCGGTCATCAATTGAACAGTGTTTAGTCTGACACATTGGTGCGGCTGGCTTCCGGGTTAAGCAGACGGGTGTTAAGGAGAGCGGTTTGTCTGGTCATATTTAGGAGGACGCATGACTCGACCTTCGCTTCTCCCGAGCCTGTTGGGGAGTTGCAGCGATAAGACAAGATCGGAATTGAAATTGGGAGAAATAGGGGCTGAAATAAATAAAAAAACAAAGAGGAGTGGGACAACATTTCACATTCCACAAGCCACAACCAACAGCCTGATCAACTCTATGCGAAGGAGATGTGTTGCGCTGCATGAGGCAAATGTTGTTCATACCAGATACTGAATGGTTTTCTGATCCACACAGGTATTTGTGACCAACAGATGCATATCTGTATTCCCATTCATGTGAAATCTATAGATTAGGGCCTAATGCATTTATTTCCATTGACTGAATTCCTTATATGAACTGTAACTCAGTTCAGTATACATGTCAGTACACACAAACACACACACAACAAAGAGGTCACATGGGGGAGAGGCGTTATGCCGTGAGGTGTTGGTTTATTTGTTTTTTGAAACCAGGTCATGCAGTCATGGCTCTGTATAGTACTGTCCATTTCCTTGAATTTGTTCTGGACATATTTGAGGATTTTTGCGAGCTGCATACTGTGTACACACTTTTTATTGTAAGCTAATAGCTGAGTGTACACTGTGTATATGCGTAGGGGAAGGCACTGTAAACTAATTTAATCTGTGTTTCGGGGCACAGAGAGGTGCAGTAGCTCACCTACAGTGACTTAACGATGCACAATGCAGAAATCACTCCGCTATTTCCTGGTTGCTAAAATTAAAATACTTCGCCTAATTTCAGTGTATGTGACAGAACAAGCAAGTATAGGGTATTGAATCATCTAAAACACTGTGAAATATATTTTCCATAACCAAAAAGATTGTATTTTCAGCTCTTTGAAGCTGGTGTACAAAACTGAAAGTTAAAGACGCAAAACCAAATCTTAAGAACGGGAAGCATAGCAATTGCACACATAGAACAGATCTACCGTTTCTTAGAATTAGCTTTCAATTAGAATGACAAATCTATAACTCATTTCTGTGTGAATTTGTCAGGTCGCCCAAAAAGTTAAATATTGCAGCTGCACCCTCCCCTAACTTTCCCTCTATCCGCCCCCCCCCCAACCCCCCCACCCCCCTCCAGTGAGTGGATGATGGGTCAGGAGCTGAAGCGCTGATGCTGCTCCAATGCCTCCCACAGAGTGCCCAGAGCGGACAGGACAGGGTAGGGATGGAGCAGCTGAATCCCAGGGCACCACAAACATAGATACCTGCCTGTCTACTACCTGAACCAAAGCTGCTAAGATACCAGAACAGTTAGACAGCTACTCATAGAGTGCTGCGTTACACAGATTCAAGTCAACTCGGTGGAAGTGGGGCTAGGCAGAGCAGACTGAGGTCTGTAACTCTACTGAGGTTTGCAGTAGCATACTGGAAGAGAGTTGTGGGACCCCAGTAGCACCTGCCCCCTAAAATGGAGCGCGGAGCGGGTTCACGGCGATCAGGTGAGCTCTTCTGTGTGATGAACTCTTAGGAAATAATCAGGCTAGACATATTTGCAAATTATGTCTGGTCTGTAGTAAGACTTTTGCTCATGACCACAGCTGTTTCTGTTGTGATGGTAAAGCCATCCTGATGTACTTACTTTATGTACAGGTATGTGTTTGTTGTCTATGTATTGTAGTTGTTAATCTGTGGTGCTGGAAGGAACCAGGGTTAAATATAGGGATTTCATATCTCTCTGTCTGGGTGTTTGTGCGTCTTTACCTTCAGGCTCAGGTGTGCTAGGCACTGTGGAGGCTTAATCAAGTTCTACATAGATCTCATAGTAGTTTATTATCATAGAGGCTGCATCGCTTCACTTACTGTAGTTCCTTGTTAGCAAACTACCTGATGAGACTGTGTCGTTGTGTGGAGGGATTTCTTTGCATTTAGTTCACTTTCAGGGGGCTTTAAATATTGAACATGTCTTAAATCAGCCAATTGTTTTATGTTTGGGTGACAGTTTTTTTGTGTACATATGATTTAAGCTATTCCTTGTTACCTTGAAGTTATTCACTTGAAGTTATTCCATTCTCCAAGTACTGCTACTGCATGTTCAGCGCTGTTCATCTCTGTCAATGGAACTAAAGTTGATGAAGAGGATTATCTCCCAGAATGAATACCTGAACCTGTCCACCTTTTCACTCCACCGTGTCAGATCCTCTTTGTCTAATGTATCTCTGTTGTCTGATTTAAACTGGTTCCTATGCATTCCCTGTGTGTGCAATGAACAGACAAACAAGCCAGCACATAGTGATGGATGATTCTACCACTGCCCTTGTCTTCTCTTTGGAAGACTGCATCGCTTTCCTCAGCCAGCACATTTTACAGTAGGCTGGGTGTCTTTTTTTTGTCTGTAGTGTGTTAGTCTCGCTTTGCCAAACTCATGTCGGTAGACACAGCGACTGTGGTAGACTACTGTAGGGCAAACTAACTATGCCTTGCAAAGGATTGAAGAGAATCCAGTGCTTGAGAAATTGTGCTCTTTTCATTAAACCCTCTTGGGATGTAACATCAGATCTAATTTACAAGGAAATCTCTGTAATGGAAATGGATGATGGATGATACATTTAGATGATAAATGTATTCAAAAGTGCAGCCTTTTGAATACTAGGCTGCACTTTTTTATAATTAGATTGTTCATTAGATGACATTTCCTCAGTAGTATGACAAGACACAGGTGAGCACCTCTCATCTTAGCCAGTTGGGGGAGCAATCATGGGAAAATAACAAGGTAGTTTGACCTTTTTGATATCTTGCTGTACAGGATGTCCACAGTGCAGACCTTTAGTGTCAGCAGCCTCATCCGGTGCACATGATAGCATTGATTGCTCTGATTCCAGTAGCCTTGTGCGTGCTACCAGCAGGCTGCCCTGTCATAACATTTATTCAGCTACAGGGATGTGAATTCTCTAGTATGCAGTGCTGCTGTCGTTCTATTCCTGATTTCGTATCAGATAATTTTTGGCAGTTGAACAGTGAAACGTCTGTCGGTGTGAACAGCCACAGAAGCCTTCAAAGGCGCCGCCGGCGCTGACACACTGGAACAGAGTACATATGGTAATCTGAGAGGGGAAAGTCATCTGAGGTGTTGAAGGTTACAGACGGTGCTGCTTTCTCAGCCTTCGTCGCACAGACAAAGGCACAAAACCCCACTGCACACAATGGCAATGACAATCAACAAGACTCTGGAGATGACTTCTTGATCCGTTGCAGGGCAAAGTGAACAACTGAATATGGGTTGTTTCCTGAGAAAAGATTAACTGAAAATGTTCAATACTTTGGTCAAGTGGAAAAAAAACTCCAAGGAAATCAATAGTGATTCCAAAGACAGAAACGTACAGATTCTTTAGACAACTGCATTTAAGCATTTCTTCACCTCTAACTCAGTCTTGAGTCTCAGTGACACTGTTCTTTAGAAATCAGGTAAATACTGATATTGAAACCAATCAGGGAGTGAGAATTCCTAACCCTTTCAAAGAGAAGTCTACCTTTTTCACCATTCTTTAATCTGAGCCCTTCAATTGCCACATATAGAAGCCTAGTTGAAAATGACCTTTGAGAAGTTGCCAGTAAGCATACATTCTCTAAAGGTAACCTCATTGCAGAAGAGGTTGTAGCGTTCAAAGGTCTACAAAATCACTGTAGTCTTGTAGTTTGCCCTGCTGATAAGGGGGGCGCTGTTGTGGTACAAAGTTATGAACAATATCACATGGCCATTATGAGTCATCTGAGCATAAGAGAATTCTATATCCTTACGTGCAAACCCTATGGATCGAATTAAGAGTGACATTTATGAAAATATATATTGTGCTTTAGTTCTGGGTTGGATTACTGAAAATGAGAGGGATTTCCTTATCACCCCTCACCCAGTATGTGCAGCTTACTATGGCCAACCTAAGATTCACAAACTAGGTGTATAGTCTAATTATAGCCTCACGGAACCCCTATCCCAATTTTGTAGATTTTTTTTCATTAAAAAGTTGGTTCCTTCCCTCCCAGCATTCTTGGGCGACACCACTGATGTGCTAAAGATCCTTGAGGATGTCAATTGAATCTGATGTGCTAAAGATCCTTGAGAATGTCAAAGTTGAATCTAATGACATGGATGTAACTATGGATGTTCAAATCCTTTATATAAACATCACCCATGCAGGAGGCCTAGAAGCCTTCTCCCATTATCTAACTTTGATGGGGCGAGGGCCACAAAAAATTGGAACTCATTATGAGGAGCCACAGTGGCTCGTGTGTCAGCGTACACACATCCATCCACTGCACATTTTGCCTCGGGAAATAGATAAAATGTTGCCGTTTTAAAGCAAGTTTGCTCCAATTCTACACATTTATTTAAATTGTCTGATTTCCTCGTATGAACTGTAAGTAAAATCTTTGAAATTGTTGCATTTATGTTAAGTATAATTTCCTGCAATTCTACAAATGTTACCATAGGATGGAGGAAAATGTTGGCCGTTTTTAATATGATAACTGATGATCAATGGGCTCCACCCTGCTTGGTAATTTGACCACGCTTACTACAATTTTTACTTCTTTTATTTCGATACCTTTTCATACTGCCGCTCTATGTATCGTGTATCTGTCTTTTGTGTACTTTCGTTCTGTCATTTTGCACCTGCCCTCTATCCATCTATCCATCTATCTATCTATATTTTAGATATCTGGCTGCTAGACTAATTTACCAATACATTTAGCTGACATGGCCTAATTGACTGGCTGCTGAAGCACAACCATGTTTTGCACCTTGTGTATTCTATTATTCTAACTCTCAACAGTAAATTGAGACCCCGACTGAGTTCCTAAATTATTTGATGTATTTGTATATTGTTCAGATAACCCCGTAATTTGTACCAGTGATGTTTACGTAGTCTGTCCGTCCACGAGAGATTATTAAGGAAGGATTCACTTCTGAACATTGCAATGTATTTGTGAAATAATCTCACTGTCTGAAATTCATGCCAATGCAAACTTAATCCTGTATCCACTCTCTCCATAGACCCCTTGAAATTGAATTAATGAAGTTCTAAATTCCAAACTGTGATGCACATTTTATTCTGCAATCAATTTGACAGTTGCGTATTTTATTCTGCCAGTGACCGCATTCCAACTGAGTTGGTTTGATGGTTGCTAATGAGCCAATTTTAAAATAAACATTTACCAAATAGTGTATGGCTCTGATAAGTCTGTTAGCTCTTTTTGCCCACGTTACATTTGTAGACTAAAAATAATCTGGCGGATAACGCCAATTGACCTTGTATTCTCAGCTGTAAAATGTATATGTTTATATATCTATTTTAGATATCTGGCTGCTAGGCTAATTTACCAATACATTTAGCTGACATGGCCTAATTGACTGGCTGCTGATGCACAACCACATTTAGAACTTGCACCTTGTGTATTCTATTATTCTAACTCTCAACAGTAAGTTGAGACCCCGACTGAGTTCCTAAATTATTGTATATATTTATATATTGTTCAGATTTACGCAGAAACAGAATGCTCCTTTTTCTTCATTCTCCTTGTTAGTCACCAGTTGAAGTATCCTGGGGTATTTGGATTTCAAGTCACTCAGTCGAGCACTGATTCCCCTTGTTTAAGCTGGGCTGAAGCACGTTTGGTTATACCTATTTTTCTCCTGTTGTACAGTAGAGGTATGTCTTATCTTACGCTTGTCTTTCTGTTGGCTCCCAGGAGACAACACTCCCAGAGAGGGAAGCCCTTTCATCAACAACACTGACCATGACCAAGGAAACTACTACAATGGCAAGAACATGGCTCTCTTTGAGGTATACCACACGTCTCAACGCTTTCGATATCACAATGTAAATCGAAGCCATGGTGTCCCGATATAATTTTTTTCAATGTCGTCCTGTCCTTATTTGACAGGAAGAGATTGAGAGCAACCCCATGGTGTCCTCTCTCCTCAACAAGCTGGCCAACTACACCAACCTCACCCAGGGGGTCACTGAGCATGAGGAGTACGAGAATGAGGAGGGGGTTACAAAAATTAGAGTCAAGGTACAGTATGACCGTTGTGCGTTACTGAGAAGTCATCCCGGTGAGTACTTTGTGGGAGACCTTGCTAAAGAGGTACAGTACAAGACAGACGTTGTGTTAACTCTTAATCCATTCGACAAGGACGTTTTTGTTGTTGGATCATAAAAAAAAAAAAGAGCTATTATTATCGGGGCAAACCAACCTTGGTTGGTGAATGTGATGGATATGTAGCAGCTCCTCTGAGAACAAAGTGAGAATTTGAGAATATAAAAGCAGTATTCTTGTGACCACAGGCTGGGTTTCTCAGGCTTATTTTTGTTAACACTGATGCCAGGCCTCGAGCAAACTTATTTTATAGCTGCCTTCACATCCTTCTACCAACCAAAGAAATACCCCTACTGTTGCTCTTCAGCGTCAGAGCACCACCGCAAGGCCACAGAAACCATGCCTCTGTCCCCTGACAATTACTCCAGCACATCTCCCTGCTGGAGATCTGATTGGCTTTGGGAGGGAGGTTGTGGAGACAAAGAGTGGATCGTGAAGATGTCACTCCAGGTTGTGAATGGTCTATGAACAAGCGCCACATTGACCCTGTTATAAGGGCTTAAAGAAGAACCAACAGCAGTATTGAGAGAGGGCGGTGTTATCTTATGGAATCTATGGTATGTACTGTATTTATGCAGCGGCTTCTTTTTTTGTTGGGGGGGTTGTTGTTGAAGTGATTGTAGGTGTTTGGGAGGGTTCTCTGATCCCAAAAGAGTGGGGGGGGGCATTGTAACTTGGGAATGTTGAATTGCATTGTGGGGCATACCAGGGGTGCGCTTGTGTCATCCACCGATTGATGACACACTGAAATTGTTAATTTATCCTGTGGTGATCAGGGCATGGATTTGATTGCTGTGATGAGGTCAAACAGATCATAGTAAAGGTAGCCTGTTACTGTACACTGTGTAGAGTTGTGCTTGTGTGTTATATTTAGATCTTCCTCTTTCTGAACTTTATTACATGAACAGATATAGTATTATGTCATGTTTTCAACTTTAAAATACTTAACTGTTATTATATGTGAGCATGAAGGAGTCGTGCTGACAATGGGCTGAGCACCGAGGAAGGATTAATCTCAGTTAACCCAGAAATAAAATATTGCGTAATTTGCACCAGTATGTTTACGTAGTCTGTCCGTCCACGAGAGATTATTTAGGAAGGATTCACTTCTGATGTTTTCTTAAATGCAGAAAGGACATTGCAATGTATTTGTGAAATAAACTCACTGTCTGAAATTCATGCCAATGCAAACTTAATCCTGTATCCACTCTCTCCATAGACCCCAGAAATTGAATTAATGAAGTTCTAAATTCCAAACTGTGATGCACATTTTATTCTGCAATCAATTTGACAGTTGCGTATTTTATTCTGCCAGTGACCGCATTCCAACTGAGTTGGTTTGATGGTTGCTAATGAGACAATTTTAAAATAAACATGCCCACGTTACATTTGTAGACTAAAAATAATCTGGCGGATAACGCCAATTGACCTTGTAATCTCAGCTGTAAAATGTATTGTACAGGAGACTTAATCAAGCTAATCGCCTTGACTACGTTCTTGTCTCATTCTCTTTTGCATCAAAGGTTAAAAAAGTATTGACAGGAGACAATGCGATCGGACCATCATCTAATTAACCTTCACATAACTCTTACAGAATTTCCACATGGACGGGGATATTGGAATGTAATAAGTCTACTGAAGGACAATTTATTCTTAACTAAGACAAAATCATTTAAATTCAATATTCATCAGTAAAATAAATATGCTTCTAAAGAGACAAGACTAACAAGGGAAATACACCGGACCAATAACACTGAGTCAACCTGACCAACCGTTATCACCACCAGACCATCCCTCAATGACAATTATATGTGAATTGACATTCTCAACAGAATACTGGAACCAGAGTTGGGGTGTATTCCATTTCAATTCAGTCAAATCAATTCCTATTCTCCTCAATGCTTTTGTTTGAGAAAATTGGACTGGAACGTGTGGTATCAATACCACAATGCCTGTTCAAAATAGCAAAAATAAAGCCGGTACTAAAGAGATCAAAAAGAACTGGAGGAACTTATTCAAGAATGATCTAATGTGTAATCTATTACAAAAATAAAGCAAACTGGATGAAATGCAACAAATTCTTCCTCAATCTCCA
This sequence comes from Thymallus thymallus, assembly GCA_023634145.1. NCBI lineage: Eukaryota > Metazoa > Chordata > Actinopteri > Salmoniformes > Salmonidae > Thymallus > Thymallus thymallus. Next base: position 17,487,613 of record CM042383.1, on the reverse strand, counting down.
ACACAGGAACGATGCCAAAAAGAATGTGCAGAAACTCGTTACTAAAGACGAAATCATCTATGAGTCTCCAAATTTTTATTTTAACCTGACTCATGGTAATCTTCCTCTTCCCTGGCCCTCTACATTGGCACCTCTAGAGTCCTCAGATGGGCACATTCATCGGCGTGTACCTGCCCTGCATGCAGAACATCTTGGGTGTCATCCTCTTCCTGCGTCTCACCTGGATCGTTGGCACTGCTGGCATCATGGAGTCCTTCGCTATTGTCGTAATGTGCTGCACCTGTGTGAGTACCTTTCAATAGAACTATGTAAGAGCACTAAGGTGTGAGTAATATTGGGGAGTTTCAGGTATATACTGTATTATTCTCTGTCCATCTTAGCCATCTCATTTTTTACTCCCTGCGGATATTGCATCCATACACCCAACAATGCTAGAATTTTGTATTTTTTCCTCCCTTAGACCATGCTGACAGCGATATCAATGAGCGCTATTGCAACAAATGGTGTAGTGCCAGGTAATGCCAGTACAACTTCAACTTATTTTCACCTTGAATAAGAAACCTCAACCTGTGTTTTTTATGGAACCATGGTTATTTAACACTATATAGTACTGTCAATGTTTTACCTTGGTGGTTTATTTACTATTAAATGTATTACTTCGGCACTATAGAGTCTGTGGATACCTTTTGTTATTTTCTAGTCGTTTTACCTGGATCTGTTCTCTTGCCCCATGCAGCCGGAGGCTCCTATTACATGATCTCCAGGTCTTTGGGACCAGAGTTTGGTGGGGCTGTGGGCTTGTGCTTCTACCTGGGCACCACGTTCGCTGGCTCCATGTACATTCTTGGTACCATTGAAATCCTACTGGTAAGGATAAAACAGAATGCCTGGTAATGATATACTGTAGGACATACACAATGTTTCGAGCCAGGAGTTTTTAATGATGACGTGACTCTTCCAGGAGTTGGTACCTTGTTATAGTCTATAACAATGGCCCAGAGTTTTTCCACATGGTCAGGCCCAAACAATGTTTCATAAAGCTAGTGTCCTAGCTGACTCCTATTCTTGTTCCAGAAGTACATCGTGCCGAACACTGCAGTGTTTGTGGCGGAGAAGAAGGAGGACGAGACGGAGGCCATGCTGAATAACATGCGTGTGTACGGGACCTGCTGTCTGGCACTTATGGCTTTAGTGGTGTTTGTGGGGGTCAAATATGTCAACAAGCTGGCCCTGGTCTTCCTGGCCTGGGTGGTGCTCTCCATCATGGCCATCTACGCTGGAGTCATCAAGACTGTCATAGAACCACCAGACTTCCCGTGAGTTTGATTTATGAGTTCTAATTAGTCTATTGGCGTAGGAAATGCTTGTGCCCGTGTTAGTTTAGTCAGAGTACTAGGCATGCTGTATAGAAAGAAATGTCCCCTCGGGGATCTATCTATCTATCTATCTATCTATCTATCTATCTATCTATCTATCTATCTATCTATCTATCTATCTATCTATCTATCTATCTATCTATCTATCTATCTATCTATCTATCTATCTATCTATCTATCTATCTATCTATCTATCTATCTTGTTTTCAAACTGTTATGTGACACGTATAAATATAATATTCATATATATATAAATAATATACACTGGGGGCCAAAAGTTTGGAATATTACTAATTCAAGGGTTTTTCTTTAATTGCACTATTTTTTACATTGTAGAATAAAAGTGAAGACATCAAAACTATGACATAACACATATGGAATCATGTAGTAAAAGTGTTAAACAAATCAAAATATATTTTATATTTAAGATTCTTCAAATAGCTACCCTTTACCTTGATGACAGCTTTGCACACTCATGGCATTCTCTCTCTTGTGACAGTGTGGAGTCATATAGCCTGTCCTGGGTTTTAAAAAAGCTTCTGTTTCTTACAGAATCTGTCTCCTGGGGAACCGTTCCTTGCAGAACTACAACTTTGAGAAGTGTTTGAAGACGGAGGTGATTAATAACGTGACGAACACCACCCAGCTGTGGGAGCTGTTCTGTGGCAGCTCCCACCTCAACGCTACTTGTGATGAATATTTTACCCTGAACAACGTGACTGAGATCCAGGGCATCCCAGGTCTGCTCAGCGGGGTCATCAAAGGTCAGCCACAACCCACTGTCCTGGGGAACATTACTACACTGGACAGACCTGGTGGAGACCTACACAGTAGAAATGTTACCAGGCCTACTACATTCTTACTACTAGTTAGTCACTTACCATGGTCATATCATAATTTATCATAGTATTATCATGAACTATGCAGACTGTGAAGAGACACACGCTAACACACGCACTCTACAGTCATGGCCAAGCGTTTTGAGAATGACACAAGTATTGGTCTCCACAAAGTTGGCTGCTTCAGTGTTCTTAGATCTTTATGTCAGTAGTTACTATGGTACACTGAAGTATAATTACAAGTATTCCATAAGTGTCAAAGGCTTTCATTGACAATGACATTCAGTTTATGCAAAGAGTCAATATTTGCAGTGTTGAGCCTTCTTTTTCAAGACCTCTGCAATCCACCCTGGCATGCTGTCAATTAACTTCTAGGCCACATCCTGACTGATGGCAGGCCATTCTTGCATAATCAATGCTTGGAGTTTGTCAGAAGTTGTGGGTTTTTGTTTGTCCACCCGCTTCTTGAGGATCGACCACAAGTTCTCAATGGGATTAAGGTCTGGGGAGTTTCCTGGTCATGGACCCAAAATGTCGATGTTTTGTTCCCCGAGCCACTTAGTTATCACTTTTGCCTTATGTCAAGGTGCTCCATCATGCTGGAAAAGGCATTGGTCATCACCAAACTGTTCTTGGATGGTTGGGAGAAGTTGCTCTTGGAGGATGTGTTGGTACTATTCTTTATTCATGCTGTGTTCTTAGGCAAAATTGTGAGTGAGCCCACTCCCTTGGCTGAGAAGCAACCCCACACATGAATGGTCTCAGGATGCTTTACTGTTGGCATGACACAGGACTGATGGTAGCGCTCACCTTGTCTTCTCCGTACAAGGTGTTTTCCGGATGGCCCAAATAATCGGAAAGGGGATTCATCAGAGAAAATGACTCAACCCCAGTCCTAAGCAGTCCAATCCCTGTACTTTTTGCAGAATATCAGTCTGTCCCTGATGTTTTTCCTGGAGAGAAGTGGCTTCTTTGCTGCCCTTCTTGACACCAGGCCATCCTCCAAAAGTCTTCGCCTCACTGTGCGTGCAGGTGCACTCACACCTGCCTGCTGCCATTCCTGAGCAAGCTCTGCACTGGTGGTGCCCCGATCCCGCAGCTGAATCAACATTAGGAGACGGTCCTGGCGCTTGCTGGACTTTCTTGGTCGCCCTGACGCCTTCTTCACAACAATTGAACCTCTCTCCTTGAAATTCTTGATTCGATAAATGGTTGATTTAGGTGCAATCTTACCAGCAGCAATATCCTTGCCTGTGAAGCCCTTTTTGTGCAAAGCAATGATGACGGCACGTGTTTCCTTTCAGGTAACCATGGTTGACAGAGGAAGAACAATGATTTCAAGCTCCACCCTCCTTTTAAAGCTTCCAGTCTGTTATTCTGACTCAATCAGCATGACAGAGTGATCTCCAGCCTTGTACTCGTCAACACTCTCACCTGTGTTAACGAGATAATCACTAACATGATGGCAGCTGGTCCTTTTGTGGCAGGGCTGAAATGCAGTGGAAATGTTTTTGGGGGATTATTATCATTTTCATGGCAAAGAGGGACCTTGCAATTAATTGCAATTCATCTGATCACTCTTCATGACATTCTGGAGGATATGCAAATTGCCATCATCAACACTGAGGCAGCAAACTTTGTGGAGACCAATACTTGTGTCATTCTCAAAACCTTTGGCCACGACTGTACACACACTTAGTGTTGTAATATTGTTGTATTGTGTTATTATACATGTTGTTTTGTAGATATTTAGTGGTAGAGTAGTGGTGTAATAAATGTGTTTTATGTTGTACTGTTTTATAAAAAATTAAATGGCGATGTAGTTGCCTTAGTCTTGTTTTGACCCCAGGAACCGTAGCTGCTGCCTTGGCAGCGGCTAATGGGGATCCTTATACAAATACCTGGTTTGTCTTCTCAACCTGTTTGAATTAGGAAGTCAAAGTAGATGTATTTTTGTGTGCGTGTGTGTTATTTCTCAATTGGAATACATGTGTTATTGCATAACACAAATGTTTTAAATGGCTAATGACAAAACATTTTGATAGGAACAGTTTATAGTCTACTATAACATGACTCCTCTGTGTCCCCCTTAGACAACATGTGGGGTGACTACGGGCCCAGTGGGATGCTGGTAGAGAAGAAGAATCAGTCGTCTGTCCCAGCCCAGGATAACTCCAGAGATATCTACAAGCCTTACATCGTCAACGACATCTCCACCTTTTTCACCCTGCTGGTGGGAATCTACCTACCCTCTGTCACAGGTTGGTATAGCGGCCATATTGGCACCATAGACATAATATGACATTATTGATGATTGTCACCTTTTTCCGGAACAGGAATCATGGCGGGCTCCAACCGATCTGGAGACCTGAGAGATGCCCAGAGATCGATTCCCATCGGCACCATCCTGGCCATAGCAACCACTTCTTTTATTTGTATCCTTAGGGAAACCGGTGTGGTGTGTTTGTGTGTTTGTGTGTGGTGTGTGTCTATGTATGATCTGTGACACAGCACTATTTCTATCTTAAACATCTCCCAGACATGACCTGTGTGTTCCTATTTGGTGCATGTATCGAGGGTGTCGTTTTGAGAGACAAGTAAGTACTATTTAAGCGTCTTTGAGATTATCGTTATAATGAAAGCGCTATATAAAATAATAATATCTATTATTATTTACAACATGGCAATAGCTGTTACGCCATTATGTAACCTTTATGAAGAAGCCTTCACTGCGCTGTGTCATTTCTATATCAAGTATCTATTTGTGCCATTCGTACAGAAAGCCCCTTGTTGCGCATTTAGAAGGAAAGACCACGCGTAAACGGACAGCGTTGTACAGAGAACATGGTCTGCCAATAAGTTCAATTTCATGACATGGGGTGTTTAGCTGTTCTGTCCCAATCAACCTAATATTATTACATGGGTTTTTCATTATGTCTACAGTATGTTCTCAGATTTATGTCTCTCAATTTAATTGTCGGTAGTTCTGTTCTGTACAATACAGTACATGTGTTTGTATAACATCCCAACTGTGTGCATTTTCTGCTGCAGATTTGGGGACTCGGTGAAGAAGAACTTGGTGATTGGAACTCTGGCATGGCCTTCTCCGTGGGTAATTGTGATTGGCTCCTTCTTCTCCTGCTGTGGGGCAGGGCTGCAGAGTCTCACCGGCGCCCCTCGCCTGTTGCAGGCCATAGCACGCGATGGAATTGTCCCCTTTCTGCAGGTAAGAAGGTCCTAGAGACTCTGCCCTTGCTTATTTCCTCTCGACAACAGAAACACTTAAGCTAGTTTCTCTTTCTATCTTTATTTTTCTCACTCCCCCCCTCTCTTTCTCATTCTCTCTCTCTCTCTCTCTCTCTCTCCCTCTCTTCCTCTAGGTGTTTGGTCATGGTAAAGCCAATGGGGAACCTACCTGGGCCCTCTTGATGACTGCTGGTATTTGTGAGATTGGAATCCTCATTGCATCACTGGATGCTGTTGCCCCCATTCTCTCAATGTGAGTGTTTCGCTCAGTGTGAATAATCTTGCCTCACTGGGAGTGTTTATTTTCTTCACTGTCTGTGTGTAAGTCTACAAAATGTGAGTTTGTGTCAGGTGAATTCTATAGTGCATACATGAGTATTGTTTGAATTACAAGGGAAATAATTTCTCCTCTGTGAATCCTACCTCTCGTTGCCCTTTTTAAAAGGCCTGTTGGTCTGAAATAAGTCACTTATCTTTGTCTTTTCTGTGGGTCTGGGTTGCAGGTTTTTCCTGATGTGCTACCTGTTTGTCAACCTAGCCTGTGCCGTCCAGACACTGCTACGCACTCCCAACTGGAGGCCTAGGTTTAAGTTCTACCACTGGTGAGTTTATTTCTCATACAAAAGCACCAAATGCAATTATATTTGATTCTGGACCCACAAGGAGTGCAGGTTTCTATTTCAACCAAGCACTAACCCACATAATTCAACTAATCATCAAGCCCTTGATTAATTAAATCAGGTGTGTTGGTGTTGGTATGGAGTAAAAGCAGTTGTCCAAGAAAGGTCAGGACTAAGGACAATGAATCAATAAGCCCCTGTTCTCTGGTCCCTGCAGGACTCTGTCATTCCTGGGGATGAGTCTCTGTCTCTCCCTCATGTTCATCTCCTCCTGGTACTATGCCCTTGTAACCATGTCCATCGCTGGATGCATCTATAAGTACATTGAGTACAGAGGGTAAGAGTTTGGTTTCCCGATAACAGCTCAATAACATTGTACTGTATTGTATTTACATTGGTTGTGGTACTTAAATGGGTGACTAACAGCTTTTGTGTAGTGTGCCCATTCCCCACACAATAAAATATAACACAGTATCATACATCTCTACTCGTGTCCCAACCCTTATTTAACCCATGTTCTGGACTGATAATTAGCTTCAGTTTGGTGCATTGCTTTTGTTACATTACCTGTGAGATCTCTGTAATCCTATAGTGTTCCTGCCTTTTTTAACCCACTCTCTGATCTCTTTCCTCTCAGGGCAGAGAAGGAGTGGGGAGACGGGATCAGAGGTCTGTCCCTGAACGCTGCCCGCTACGCTCTGATCCACCTGGAGGAGGTGCCAACACACACTAAGAACTGGAGGTGAGAGGCCGAGAACAGTGTAGAGCGTAGGGTGGGGATGACTCCTGTACTGTGAGCCAAAGTTTAGTGACGATAAAACCCTGCCTCTTCAAAGGGTATGTTAAGTAATCCCCCTCCTAAGGCTGTGGCGGTCATGAAAATTTGTCAGCCGGTTATTGTCATGCAAAAGACTATTTATTTTAGTTAGGTCTAAACAAACATTATGATATGAAGAAAATGTTATTTCAGAAGAACAGAATATGAGTTGGCCTACTGTATGTTATCTGGCTATGCTCCATGCCATAGGTTGTAGGCTTGTTCATTTGGCTGAAAAGATATGCTTATAAGTCCCATACCATTATTTTTTATTTTATATGATTTTATAGTAAGAAGAATATAATTTGAATTTATCAGAATAAAATAGAAAGGATATTTCCCATTACATAGGGAGTGTGTATATGAAGTGGCTATGTTGAGCGTAAAAGTGATAATTTGAAGCCGGTTCTATATGCTAGAGTTATTTGGCAGTTGTGAATGATTCAAAGACATTCTTAGAATGTCTTTGAAATCAAAAATATAGGGCTTCATTGTCAGTTTGAAGACTGTAGACTCTAGTGTAGATCTGATGACTAGCATACACACAGTTGTATTGCTGTTCTGTCTGGTGACCTAGTTTAGGGACTTTTCCTAATGATCTAACCAGAATAGAAAGAGGAGTGGGAGGCCCCGGTGCACAACTGAGCAAGAGGACATTCGAGTGTCCTCTTGAGTAGTTTGAGAAACAGACGCCTCACAAGTCCTCAACTGGCAGCTTCATTAAATAGTACCCGCAAAACACCAGTCTCAACATCAACAGTGAAGAGGTGACTCCGGGATGCTGGCCTTCTAGGCAGAGTTGCAAGGAAAAAGCCATATCTCAGACTGGCCAATAAAAATAAAATATTTAGATGGGCAAAAGAACACAGACACTGGTGTTTTTCGGGTACTATTTAATGAAGCTGCCAGTTGAGGACTTGTGAGGCGTCTGTTTCTCAAACTAGACACTCTAATGTACTTGTCCTCTTGCTCAGTTGTGCACCGGGGCCTCCCACTCCTCTTTCTATTCTGGTTAGAGCCAGTTTGCGCTGTTCTATGAAGGGAGTAGTACACAGCATTGTACGAGATCTTCAGTTTCTTGGCAATTTCTCGCATGGAATAGCCTTCAGTTTCAGAAGAAAGTTCTTTGTTTCTGGACATTGTGAGCCTGTAATCGAACCCACAAATGCTGATGCTCCAGATACTAGTCTAAAGAAGGACAGTTTTATTGCTTCTTTAATAAGCACAACAGTTTTCAGCTGTGCTAACATAATTGCAAAAGGGTTTTCTAATGATCAATTAGCCTTTTAAAATGATAAACTTGGATTAGCTAACACAATGTGCCATTGGAACACAGGGGTGATGGTTGCTGATAATGGGCCTCTGTACGCCTATGTAGATATTCCATAAAAAATCTGCCGTTTCAAGCTACAATAGTCATTTACAACATTAACAATGTCTACTCTGTATTTCTGATCAATTTGATGTTATTTTAATGGACAAAAAATGTGCTTTTCTTTCAGAAACAAGGACATTTCTAAGTGACCCCAGACTTTTGAACTGTAGTGTATACTGACTGTACTTATCTCTTCCCACAGGCCTCAGCTACTGGTGCTACTGAAGCTGGATTCAGACCTGGGGGTGAAACACCCTCGTCTGCTGTCCTTCACCACCCAGCTGAAGGCAGGGAAAGGCCTGACCATCGTCAGCTCTGTGCTGGAGGGCACCTACATGACCCTGGGGGCCAAGGCCAAGAGCGCAGAGCAGGTGAGACTAAGACACTCATATCACATGATCATGGAGGCAGGGAATTCGTATCCAGTGTTGGGATTTGTTACTTGGGAAAGTAATGTATTACTTCTTACTTTCAAAGTAACATGTTACGTTATGAATATTACTTTCTGTGCATAGTAACGCGTTTTATAAATTTTGCGTTACTTTCTTTCACAAACACCCTCAAATGTATCTTGGCAACGAGGCATGTTGGTCATCCATCAATTTAATAGTGTAGAAGATGATAAAATACTAATGATAGGACAGACACAAAATCATATTTTTAATTCTTTAACATTAGAATAGCCGGGCTTCAGCGAATACCAGTTGACCAAGCTACTAAGCACAGTAAGATAATTAAACTCAAAATATGCCATTCTCTTCTTTTGAAATACATTGTATTTGTTGCATAATGCTTTTAAGGCCTGCCTAAATGGAAATAATAATTTCATTAGTTGTCTATTTTAACAGTGTAATACACTGCTCAAAAAAATAAAGGGAACACTTAAACAACACAATGTAACTCCAAGTCAATCACACTTCTGTGAAATCAAACTGTCCACTTAGGAAGCAACACTGATTGACAATACATTTCACATGCTGTTGTGCAAATGGAATAGACAACAGGTGGAAATTATAGGCAATTAGCAAGACACCCCCAATAAAGGAGTGGTTCTGCAGGTGGTGAACACAGACCACTTCTCAGTTCCTATGCTTCCTGGCTGATGTTTTGGTCACTTTTGAATGCTGGCGGTGCTTTCACTCTAGTGGTAGCATGAGAGGGAGTCTACAATCCACACAAGTGGCTCAGGTAGTGCAGCTCATCCAGGATGGCACATCAATGCGAGCTGTGGCAAGAAGGTTTGCTGTGTCTGTCAGCGTAGTGTCCAGAGCATGGAGTCGCTACCAGGAGACAGGCCAGTACATCAGGAGACGTGGAGGAGGCCGTAGGAGGGCAACAACTCAGCAGCAGGACCGCTACCTCTGCCTTTGTGCAAGGAGGAGCAGGAGGAGCACTGCCAGAGCCCTGCAAAATGACCTCCAGCAGGCCACAAATGTGCATGTGCCTGCTCAAACGGTCAGAAACAGACTCTATGAGGGTCCGACGTCCACAGGTGGGGGTTGTGCTTACAGCCCAACACCGTGCAGGATGTTTGGCATTTGCCAGAGAACACCAAGATTGGCAAATTCGCCACTGGCTCCGGCAGCAGAATGTTGCAGGCAGCAGAACGTTCTCCACGGCGTCTCCAGACTCTGTCACGTCTGTCACATGCTCAGTGTGAACCAGCTTTCATCTGTGAAGAGCACAGGGCGCCAGTGGCGAATTTGCCAATCTTTGTGTTCTCTGGCAAATCCATTTAACATACACCATCACAAATAATGAAATTATTATTTCCATTTAGGCAGGCCTTAAAATCATTATGCAACATATACAATGTATTTCAAAAGAAGAGAATGGCATATTTTGAGTTTAATTATGTTACTGTGCTTAGTAGCCTAGTCTATATGGCTATGCAGCATGCAATGAAATCAACTATAGCATAGTTCATTTGTTTATGTTGAAGACAATACACTTTTTCCATTGCCCTTATCACAGTCAGTTACATACAGTTAGGTCCATAATTATTGGTACCCTTGATAAAAATGAGCAAAAAATACTGTAAAATAAATAATACAAGTACTGAGCTACAGTTGAAGTCGGAAGTTTACATACACCTTAGCCAAATACATTTAAACTCAGTCTTTCACAATTCCTGACATTTAATCCTAGTAAAAATGCCCTGTCTTAGGTCCGTTAGGATCACCACTTTATTTTAAGAATGTGAAATGTCAGAATAATAGTATAGAGAATTATTTCTTTCAGCTTTTATTTCTTTCATCACATTCCCAGTGGGTCAGACGTTTACATACACTCAATTAGTATTTGATAGCATTGCCTTTAATTTGTTTAACTTGGGTCAAACATTTCATGTAGCCTTTCACCAGCTTCCCAAAATAAGGTGGGTGAATTTTGGCCCATTCCTCCTGACAGTACTGGTTTAAGCCTCCTTGCTCGTACACGCTTTTTCAGTTCTGCCCACACATTTTCTATAGGATTGAGGTCAGGGCTTTGTGATGGCCACTCCAATCCCTTGACTTTATTGTCCTTAAGCCATTTTGCCACAACTTTGGAAGTATGCTTGGAGTCATTGTCCATTTGGAAGACCCATTTGCGACCAAGCTTTAACTTCCTGACTGATGTCTTGAGATGTTGCTTCAATATATCCACATCATTTTCCTTCCTCATGATGCCATCTATTTTGTGAAGTGCACCAGTCCCTCCTGCAGCAAAGCACCCCCACAACATGATGCTGCCACCCCCGTGCTTCACGGTTGAGATGGTGTTCTTCGGCTTGCAAGCCTCCCCCTTTTTCCCCCAAACATAACGATGGTCATTATGGCCAAACAGTTCTGTTTTTGTTTCATCAGACCAGAGAACATTTCTCCAAAAAGTATGATATCTTTTTCCCCATGTGCAGTTGCAAACAGTAGTCTGGCTTTTTTATGGCGGTTTTGGAGCATTGGCTTCTTCCTTGCTGAGCGGCCTTTCAGGTTATGTCAATATAGGACTTGTTTTACTGTGGATATGTCACGAGAGGGTGTTGACAGAGACCACGGCGCAGCACAGTTGAAGTTTGACATCGTTTATTAATATTAATCGATAAATTAACACACTGACGAACTATACAAATAAACCACGATCCAACAAAAAAAAATGTAACACACTTACTTGTCTGTGACTTTGATATAGTTCGTCAGTGTGTTAATTTATCGATTGAATATTAATAAACGATGTCGAACTTCAACTGTGCTGCGCCTTGGTCTCTGTCAACACCCTCTCGTGACAGAATGACCAAGCAGCGCAATCGGGGAGAGATGGAGAAGGAAGCCCGAAGGAAACCCCAATAAATTTTTTTGGGGGGGGGCTATGGGGGTGGTCTGGTGGCTATGAGGAGGTGCCAGTACCACTCTCCAGGGCGAAGTGCCGTGAGGTGAGCATAGCGGAATACCGGAGGGGAGAATGGAGGGAGACAATGGAGCTATTTAGGCGTAATTGTGAGGTATGTGAGAGCGAGAGGAGGGAGCTGGAGTTAGTGGGGCCCAAAGTGGGCACCCCCAATCCGGGTCCGGTCGTCTGCTCTACTCCCATGCCAGAGCAGTCCGCTCCACCGGTGCCCAGTGTGGGTCCGGTCGTAAGCTCCACTCCCAGGTCAGTGCAGTCCGCTCCACCGGTGCCCGGTCCGGTCGTCCACTCCAGTCCCGTACCGGCTCCACGCACCTGACTTCCGGTGCGCCTCCCCAGTCCGGTACGTCCAGTGCCGGCTCCACGCACCCGACCTCCAGTGCGTGCGCCCAGCCAGGTGCCTCCAGTACCGTCTCGACATCCCGGGCCGACTCGACCTCCCGGGCCAGAGCAGTCCAGTCCGGCGGTGCCCAGTCCGGGTCCGGTCGACTGCCCCGCTCCAGTGCCAGAGCAGTCCGCTCCACCGGTGCCCAGTCCGGGCCCGGTCGTCTGCTCCACTCCAGGGCCGGAGCCATTTACCCCACCGGTGCCCAGTCCGGGCCCGGTTAATTGCCCCGCTCCATGGCCGGAGCCGTTTGTCCCACCGGTGCCCAGTCCGGTCCGGTTATTTGCCCCGCTCCATGGCCGGAGCCGTTCGCCACACCGGTGTCCGGTTCGGCCCCGGTCATCAGAGGAAGGCCAGGGAGGAAGCTGTCCACTTCACCGGGGCCAGAACCGCCACCGACGAACTAGATTCCCTCCCTAACCCTCCCCCATGTGGGTGTTCGGGAGTCCGCGCCTTTGGGGGGGGGGGGGGTACTGTCAGGCTCTGGCCATAGAGAAGCGTTTTGCTTCTCTATTTAGCCATGGTCAGAGTCTGACAGGTCCCTATTTTTCGTTTCTATGTGGTGGTTTGTGGTGGATCCCTAATTAGAGGCAGCTGCAGTGCATTGTCTCTAATAAGGGATCCTACATATGTTTGTATGTTCCACACCTGGGTGTGGGTCATTATATCAAAGTCACAGACAAGTAAGTGTGTTACGTTTTTTTTGTTGGATCGTGGTTTATTTTGTATAGTTCGTCAGTGTGTTAATTTAACGGTTAATATTAATAAACAATGTCGAACTTCTTCTGTGCTGCGCCTTGGTCTCTGTCAACACCAACTCGTGACAGGATATAAATTTGGGACTGATTTGCACTTTTCGCACTAAAGTACGCTCATCTCTAGGAGACAGAATGCTTCTCCTTCCTGAGCAGTATGACGGCTGCGTGGTCCCATGGTGTTTATACTTGCGTACTATTGTTTATACAGATTAAAGTGGTACCTTCAGGCATTTGGACTTTTCTCCCAAGGATGAACCAGACTTGTGGAGGTCTACAATTTTCTTTCTGAGCTCTTTGCTGATTTCTTTTGATTTTCCCATGATGTCGAGCAAAGAGGCACAGAGTTTGAAGGTAGGCCATGAAATACATCCACAGGTACAGTTCCAATTGACTCTAATGATGTCAATTAGCCTATCAGAAGCTTCTAAAGCCATGACATAATTTTCTGGAGTTTTCCAAGCTGTTTAAATGCACAGTCAACTTCGTGTATGTAAACTTCTAACCCACTGGAATTATGATATAGTGAATTATAAGTGAAATAATCAGTCTGTAAACAATTGTTGGAATAATGACTTGTGTGATGCACAAAGTAGATGTCCTAACAGACTTGCCAAAACTATAGTTTGTTAACATGAAATCTGTGGAGTGGTTGAAAAACGAGTTTTAATGACTTCAACCTAAGTGTATGTAAACCTCCGACTTCAACTGTATATTCTGTGTTTAAAATAATTGGGATATTATTTTACACTAATATAATTGCTCAGAGAAAGAGATTTTGTTTATTAAGTAATTTAATTGAATCTCAAAATGTATTGTCACACCTATTTTCAATACTCTAGAACCCTCCTGTTGCGATGATAACGACACTGAGCCTTTCTCTACAATGTTTTATGAGATTGGAGAAAACATTGGGAGGGGATCTTAGTACATTCCTCCATACAGAGTCTTTCCAGATCCTTGATATCCTTTGTCTGCGCTTATGGACTACCATTTTCAATTCAAACCGCAGGTCTTCAATGGGGTTTAAGTCTGGAGACTGAGATGGCTATTTCCCTCCAAAATCACGAATTCGGTGGAGACAAGGCTTTACATTTTTGTTATATACAGTGGGGCAAAAAAGTATTTAGTCAGCCACCAATTGAGCAAGTTCTCCCACTTAAAAAGATGAGAGGCCTGTAATTTTCTTCAACTATGAGAGACAAAATGAGAAAAACAAATCCAGAAAATCACATTGTAGGATTTTTAATGAATTTATTTGCAAATTATGGTGGAAAATAAGTATTTGGTCACCTACAAGATTTCTGGCTCTCACAGACCTGTAACTTCTTCTTTAAGAGGCTCCTCTGTCCTCCACTCGTTACCTGTATTAATGGCACCTGTTTGAACTTGTTATCAGTATAAAAGACACCTGTCCACAACCTCAAACAGTCACACTCCAAACTCCACTAAGGCCAAGACCAAAGAGCTGTCAAAGGACACCAGAAACAAAATTGTAGACCTGCACCAGGCTGGGAAGACTGAATCTGCAATAGGTAAGCAGCTTGGTGTGAAGAAATCAACTGTGGGAGCAATTATTAGGAAATGAAAGACATACCAGACCACTGATAATTTCCCTCGATCTGGGGCTCCACGCAAGATCTCACCCCGTGGGGTCAAAATGATCACAAGAACGGTGAGCAAAAATCCCAGAACCACAGGGGGGGACCTAGTGAATGACCTGCAGAGAGCTGGGACCAAAGTAACAAAGGCTACCATCAGTAACACACTACGCCGACAGGGACTCAAATCCTGCAGTGCCAGACGTGTCCCCCTGCTTAAGCCAGTACATGTTCAGGCCTGTCTGAAGTTTGCTAGAGAGCATTTGGATGATCCAGAAGAGGATTGGGAGAATGTCATATGGTCAGATGAAACCAAAATATAACTTTTTGGTAAAAACTCAACTCGTCGTGTTTGGAGGAGGAAGAATGCTGAGTTGCATCCAAAGAACACCATACCTACTGTGAAGTAGGGGGTGGAAACATCATGCTTTGGGGCTGTTTTTCTGCAAAGGGACCAGGACGACTGATCCGTGTAAAGGAAAGAAAGAATGGGGCCATGTATCGTGAGATTTTGAGTGAAAACCACCTTCCATCAGCAAGGGCATTGAAGATGAAACGTGGCTGGGTCTTTCAGCATGACAATGATCCCAAACACACCGCCCGGGCAACGAAGGAGTGGCTTCGTAAGAAGCATTTTAAGGTCCTGGAACGGCCTAGCCAGTCTCCAGATCTCAACCCCATAGAAAATCTTTGGAGGGAGTTGAAAGTCTGTGTTGCCCAGCGACAGCCCCGAAACATCACTGCTCTAGAGGAGATCTGCATGGAGGAATGGGCCAAAATACCAGCAACAGTGTGTGAAAACCTTGTGAAGACTTACAGAAAACATTTGACCTCTGTCATTGCCAACAACGGGTATATAACAAAGTATTGAGAAACTTTTGTTATTGACCAAATACTTATTTTCCACCATAATTTACAAATAAATTCATTTTGTCTCTCATAGTTGAAGAGTACCTATGATGAAAATTACAGGCCTCTCATCTTTTTAAGTGGGAGAACTTGCACAATTGGTGGCTGACTAAATACTTTTTTGCCCCACTGTATATTTAAGTGATAATGCCCGATAAGCCGGTGTTTGGAGGATGTATTGGCACGGGTGTTGTTAGGCCCGAGACGAAGGGGTTGCTACCCAAGCCGGCTGGTTGTTCATTCTATTGGTTTGGTTGCCAGAGATGCGACCCAGTAGTTCAGTCTTTTTATTCTCTATCTATGGACGCGACCCAGTTTGTTCTAAATGTGCCATTGCCATACTGGCTGGCAACATTCTTATCCCTTGCTTGCTAGCTAGCCAACTACGGCTAACTTAGTCCCGTCAAACGTCAAAAAGAATAACAACAGTATTTGCTTAAGCTTCATTTGGATTCATCCATAACAATGAGCTAATGGGGCTAATTCGCCTGGTATAGAAAATGTTCTCTCGTCAGGACACTGTTGTTCAGAGGAGCTAGCAAGAAACACAGCTAACACAATCACTTAAAACACTGAAGCTGTAAAGACTGCAAACTAGCTGTGCTTCGTTTCGTTTGACCTCAATTTATATTTCTTTGTATATATCCATAAAAATTATGCCAGATGATTCATGATTTTGACTGGCTGAGAAACGCTGCCTGCCTGTCTGTCTCGTCCCGACTCCCAACCCCGACACGTTCATTACTATGGGACAGCTGGAGATTGAATTTGAATATTGTAACAATGTTGTAAATGTCGGAGAGGCCGACAGCAATGTTTATACAAATCTCTGCTGTTAGTCTAAAAGAAATGTGAGACAATGTCTATATGCTTTTTATAGTGGAGATCAAGTTTATAAATTGCCTGGCTGGGCTGATGAGACAGTGGATTGTGCAGTCAGATGGAACAGAGGAATGCGCTTTTAACCAATCAGCATTCAGGATTAGACCCGTGTGTGTGTACAGTCGTGGTCAAAAGTGTTGGTCTCCACAAAGTTTGCTGCTTCAGTGTTCTTAGATCTTTATGTCAGTAGTTACTATGGTACACTGAAGTATAATTATAAGTGTCAAAGGCTTTCATTGACAATGACATTCAGTTTATGCAAAGAGTCAATATTTGCAGTTGACCCTTCTTTTTCAAGACCTCTGCAATCCGCCCTGGCATGTTGTCAATTAACTTCTGGGCCACATCCTGACTGATGGCAGGCCATTCTTGCATAATCAATGCTTGGAGTTTGTCAGAAGTTGTGGGTTTTTGTTTGTCCACCCGCCTTTTGAGGATCGACCACAAGTTCTCAATGAGATTAAGGTCTGGGGAGTTTCCTGGCCATGGACCCAAAATATCGATTTTGTTCCCCGAGCCACTTAGTTATCACTTTTGCCTTATGGCAAGGTGCTCCATCATGCTGGAAAAGGCATTGGTCGTCACCAAACTGTTCTTGGATGGTTGGGAGAAGTTGCTCTCGGAGGATGTGTTGGTACCATTCTTTATTCATGGCTGTGTTCTTAGGCAAAATTGTGAGTGAGCCCACTCCCTTGGCTGAGAAGCAACCGCACACATGAATGGTCTCAGGATGCTTTACTGTTGGCTTGACACAGGACTGATGGTAGCGCTCACCTTGTCTTCTCCGGACAAGGTGTTTTCCGGATGGCCCAAACAATCGGAAAGGGGATTCATCAGAGAAAATGACTCTACCCCAGTCCTCAGCAGTCCAATCCCTGTAACTTTTGCAGAATATCAGCCTGTCCCTGATGTTTTTCCTGGAGAGAAGTGGCTTCTTTGCTGCCCTTCTTGACACCAGGCCATCTTCCAAAAGTCTTCGCCTCACTGTGCGTGCAGATACACTCACACCTGCCTGCTGCCATTCCTGAGCAAGCTCTGCAGTGGTGGTGTCCCGATCCCGCAGCTGAATCAACTTTAGGAGACGGTCCTGGCGCTTGCTGGACTTTCTTGAGCGCCCTGACACCTTCTTCACAACAATTGAACCTCTCTCCTTGAAGTTCTTGATGATCCGATAAATGGTTGATTTAGATGCAATCTTACCAGCAGTAATATCCTTGCCTGTGCAAAGCAATGATGACGGCACGTGTTTCCTTTCAGGTAACCATGGTTGACAGAGGAAGAACAATGATTTAAAGCTTCCAGTCTGTTATTCTGACTCAATCAGCATGACAGAGTGATCTCCAGCCTTGTACTCGTCAACACTCTCACCTGTGTTAACGAGACAATCACTGACATGATGGCAGCGGGTCCGTTTGTGGCAGTGCTGAAATGCAGTGGAAATGTTTTTGGGGGATTAAGTTCATTTTCATGGCAAAGATTCATCTTATCATTCTTCATGACATTCTGGAGTATATGCAAATTGCCATCAACACCTGAGGCAGCAAACTTTGTGGAGACCAATACTTGATTAGAAAACATTAGAGAGAAACTTAGGAGGGGCCAGTCTTCCATAAAGATAAGAAAATTGGTCTTAACCATATAGGTGTGTGGTAACGCATCATTCAAAGATCAAAAGACCTACCTAAGGCCCTCAGAATAAAGATTATTGATGCCCATGAGTCTGGGAGGGGTTACAAATCCATTTCCAAGCAATTCGAAGTACATCATTCCATTTCCATGCAATTCAAAGTTTTATTTATTTTATTTCACCTTTGTTTAACCAGGTAGGCCAGTTGAGAACAAGTTCTCATTTACAACTGCGACCTGGCCAAGACAAAGCAAAGCAGTGCGACAAAAACAACAACATAGAGTTACACATGGGATAAACAAACGTACAGTCAATAACACAATAGAAAATCTATTGTACATCATTCCACTGTCCGACAAAAATTCCAGACCACTGGCAAACTACCTAGGACAGGTCATTCCACCAAAGTCAGCCCAAGAGCTGACCGAAAGATGCTAATAGAAGTCTCTAAGAACCTCAGGGTAACATCAAGGGATCTACAGGTCTCTCTTGCCACAATCAATATCGAATTGCATGGGTACACTGTCAGAAAGAGACTGCACAAAACCTACTTGGGAGGTCAGGAAGGAAGAAGCTTCTGCTCTCAAAAAATAATATCAAGACACAACTGACTTTTGCCAGACAACACCTGGGTAAAGTCAGTTGTGTCTTGATATTATTTTTTGAGAGCAGAGGCTTCTTCCTTCCTGACCTGAGCATGGAGAACATGTCTCGAGTGGCTGGAGTACTTGGCAAGCACACTACAAGTGCATGCTAGTGTATGCAATATTATTGCATTTATATTGCCTAGTGTATGCAATATTATGCCTGACTCTAAAATGCTTACTCTTGTGCTTTCAACTCATTGGGGAGTATTGAGTTCTCAATTCATGATCTCAAAACAGAGGACTCTGAAATCTCATAGAGGCAAGCTGTTAGAGATTAATATGGGTGAAGTATTATTGTTTATCATTATGATCCATGTAGATTGTATATACAGCGGGTGAAATAAGTATTGAACACGTCACCATTTTTCTCAGTAAATATATTTCCAAAGGTGCTATTGACATGAAATGTTCACCAGATGTTGGTAACAACCCAAGTAATCCAAGAAACCAAAACAAATAAGTTCAGAAATTAAGTTATGTGTAATAATGTGAAATGACACAGGGAAAAAGTATTGAACACATGAAGAAAGGGAGGGGCAAAAAGGCATGGAAACCCAAGACAACAGCTGAAAACTATCAGTAATTAAAAAGCAATCCAGCCCCCTGTCAGTGCAAATTAATATCAGCTGGTTCAGTCCCAACTGATGGCCTCCAAAAAGGTCTCATTGCCAAGGTGTCACACAAGACACATCTCAAGATGGGTAAAAGCAAAGAGCTGTCTCAAGACCTTCGCAACCTAATTGTTGCAAAACATAATGATGGCATTGGTTATAGGTGCATTTCTAAGCTTCTGAATGTTCAAGTAAGCACTGTTGGGGCCATAATACGGAAGTGGAAAGACAATCATTTCACCATAAATTTGCCTCGACCAGGAGCTGCTCGCAAGATTTCTGACAGAGGAGTGAAAAGAATAATCAGAAGACTTGTCCAAGAGCCAAGGACCACTTGTGGAGGGCTTCAAAAAGACCTGCAATTAGCAGGTACTGTTGTCTCAAAGAAAACCGTAAGTAATGCACTCCACCGCCATGGCCTGTATGCACGCTCACCACGCAAGACTCCATTGCTGAAAAAAAAGCATGTTGAAGCTTGTTTAAAGTTTGCTGCACAACATTCGGAAAAGCCAGTGAAATACTGGGAGAATATAGTGTGGTCAGATGAGAGCAAAATTGAACTGTTTGGATGTCATAATACACACCATGTTTGGAGGAGAAATGGCACTGTACATCACCCTAAAAACACCATACCAACAGTGAAGTTTGGAGGTGGGAACATCATGGTGTGGGGCTGCTTTTCAGCAAATGGTACTGGCAAACTTCACATAATTGAACTGAAGATCAAGATTCATAGAAGAGGCCCACGGAACCTTCAAGATTTGAAGACTGTTTGTGTGGAAGAATGGGCCAAAATCACACCACAGCAATGCATGCGACTAGTTTCTCCGTACAGGAGGCGTCTTGAAGCTGTCATTACCAACAAAGGCTTTTGTACAAAGTATTAAATAAATATCAGTAAGTGTGTTAAATACTTTTTCCCTGTGTCATTTCACATTATTACACATAACTTAATTTCTGAACGTATTTGTTTTGGTTTCTTTGCATGTATGGATTACTTGGGTTGTTACCAACAATTCCATGTAAATAGCACCTTTGGAAATATATTTACTATGAAAAATGGTGACGTGTTCAATACTTATTTCATTCGCTGTATATTTTTACCTGCTTAAAAGCCAATTGCCCTCTGGGACCAAAACTGTATACATAATTCTCTCTATGCACCTCACTCTCTGGCCTCTTCCTCGTCCCAGACTTTTGGTCTGTCATGCTACCCTCCGGCCACGTTCAATGATAAATTCTGACTGGTCTAATTCAAGCACAAAGAGGTTAATAAAATGCTGTGCGACATCAAAGTCCACTGTCTCTGTAAATATTCCTGCAGTCAGCTGTATAGATGTTTCCACTTATTAGCCACATGTTAAAACGTTATTCCATCACAATTCTATAAAAAAAGAACATGGGTGATTTTCATACTTTCTGCAAAGTATACTTGCATCAAGTGTTTCATCCACTATCAGTGTCTTGCAAGTGTAAAAAAGTGTATTTATTTTCACTCTCCCATCCATTAATCCTTCACTTCACTCTTTCATTATATTTTCTCCTAATGTTTGTCTTCTTTTCTTGGTGCAGAACGTCAAGTCTGCCATGCACGCGGAGCGTACAAAAGGTTTCTGCCACGTAGTGGTGTCTTCTAACCTGCGGGATGGTTTCTCCCACCTGATCCAGTCGGCAGGGCTGGGGGGAATGAAACACAACGCTGTCCTCATGGCCTGGCCTGGGGGTTGGAAACAGGCTGAAGACTCCTACCCCTGGAAGAACTTCATTGGTACACAGCCCATACTCTACTATACTCCATAGTACACACCATAGTTTGCTGTACTAGTTTACAGTAGATTTAAGTAGCATCAAATATGTCATACGAGGTAGCCTCTTGTGATGACATTTACATACATTTGAAAAATTAAGCTTGCTAGCTACCTAGTGAGATTTTTTTTAAATTATATATAATTTTTTCAGGGGGTAGATCAGCTTTAATATTGCAGATATATTGTAGCTTCCATCAATGTAATTGTCTGCATAACTTCCAATCCCCCATAAAAAAAATGACAGACAGTCTCCAAACCGAAGAATCTCATTGAATTGCAAATGTTCTGCATGGAAGAATGGTCCAAGATCCCTCCACAAGTGTTCTCCAACCGTGTTAAACACTACAGATTTGGTTTTAGGTTCTGAGAACATTTTAGTAAGTGAATGTCTTATGGTCAGGGTTAAGTTTTTTTTTTTTTTTTTTTTATCTGACCAGAGTCAGTCAAAACTGTGGGACCTAAAGTTGAAGTCGGAAGTTTACAGACACTTCGGTTGAAGTCATTAAAAATAATTTTTCAACCACTCCACAGATTTCATGTTATCAATGAAATCTGTGGATTTAGTTTTGACTAAACTATAGTTCTATAGAAACTATAGTTTTGGCAAGTCTGTTAGGACATCTACTTTGTGCATGACACAAGTAATTCTTCCAACAATTGTTTAGACAGATTATTTCACTTATAATTCACTATATCACAATTCCAGTGGGTCAAAAGTTTACATACACTAAGTTGACTGTGCCTTTAAACAGCTTAGGTACTGGAAAAAAATTCCAGTACCTGTGGATGTATTTCAAGGCCTACCTTCAAACTCTGTGCCTCTTAGCTCGACATCATGGGAAATCAAAAGAAATCAGCCAAGACCTCAGAAAAATAATTGTAGACCTCCACAAGTCTGGTTCATCCTTGGGAGCAATTGCCAAACGCCTGAGGGTACCACGTTCATCTGTACAAACAATAGTACGCAAGTATAAACACCATGGGACCGCGCAGCCGTCATACCGGTCAGGAAGGAGACGCAAATCAATCCCAGAACAACAGCAAAGGACCTTGTAAAGATCTTGGAGGAAACAGGTACAAAAGTATCTATATCCACCGTAAAACAAGTCCTATATCGACATAGGACTCAGTAAGGCCTTATTGAATATATTGAAGCAACATCTCAAGACATCAGTCAGGAAGTTAAAGCTTGGTCGCAAATGGGTCTTCCAAATGGACAATGACCCCAAGCATACTTCCAAAGTTGTGGCAAAATGGCTTAAGGACAACAAAGTCAAGGTATTGGAGTGGCCATCACAAAGCCCTGACCTCAATCCTATAGAACATTTGTGGGCAGAACTGAAAAAGCATGTGCGAGCAAGGAGGCCTACAAACTTGACTCAGTTACACCAGTTGTCTGGAGGAATGGGCCAAAATTCACCCAAATTATTGTGGGAAGCTTGTGGAAGGCTACCCGAAACGTTTGACCCAAGTTGAACAATTTAAAGGCTATGCTACAAAATACTAATTGAGTGTATGTAAACGTCTGACCCACTGGGAATGTGATAAAAGAAATAAAAGCTCAAATAAATAATTCTCTCTACTATTATTCTGACATTTCACATTCTTAAAATAAAGTGGTGATCCTAACTGACCTAAGACAGGGAATTTTTACTAGGATTAAATGTCAGGAATTGTGAAAAACTGAGTTTAAATGTATTTGGCTAAGGTGTATGTAAACTTCCGACTTCAACTGTAATTATGTGTGTTTCTTGCACAATAAACAGTACAGTAAATGTCCTCCTTATCCACAGAGACGGTGAGAGAGACTACGTCAGCCCATCAGGCCCTGCTGGTTGCTAAGAACATTGACAAGTTCCCCTGCAACCAGGACCGTCTGGAGGGCACCATAGACGTATGGTGGATCGTCCATGATGGAGGTCTTCTCATGCTGCTGCCTTTCTTACTGCGCCAACACAAGGTACTGCGGCATTGGCACCATATGCCTTTGGGTACTGAATACTGTGGCTTTGTAAAAATAAAAAAAATAAAAAATCAACTACATTCTAATGGTGGTCAGATAAAAAGTTTATTGCAGGGGGCCATTAAACAATTTACACAACTGATATTGGACTGAAGCACTATAACATTTAGAACAGTTTCACAGACACGCATAGTTTCTTGTCGGTCCCAGGTGTGGAGGAAGTGTAAGATGCGTATCTTCACCGTGGCTCAGATGGATGACAACAGTATTCAGATGAAGAAGGACCTGCAGATGTTCCTGTATCACCTCCGGCTCAATGCTGTAGTGGAGGTGGTGGAGATGGTAAGCAGCTGCAGTAACACTTACTCAATCATACTTGCTATAGAATCAATAAGAAACCATTTGTCAAGGGTTTTGTCAATGTTTTTTTTGCCAGAATATTCATATTTCTTTGTATTTTTGTCCTCAGCATGATAGTGACATCGCAGCCTTTACCTATGAGAAGACCCTGGTAATGGAGCAGCGCTCCCAGATGCTGAAACAGATGCAGCTGTCCAGGACCGAGAGGGAGAGAGAGGTAATGTGATGTTCAACTCTGTCAGGCTCTGTTTAACCGTAACAATGTGTAACCCACAGGAGGTTGGTGGTACCTTAATTGGGGAGGACGAGCTCATAGTAACGGCTGAAACGGAATCAATGGAATGGTATCAAACTCATGGTTTCCATGTTTGATACCATTCCATTCACTACATTCCTGCCATTATTATGAGTCGTCCTCCCCTCAGCAGCCTCCTGTGGTGTAACCAGGTGGTTCAATAGTGGACAACAAAAAGGAAAACGCTGTACACTGCTGCTCATGCTCCCAGATAATTTTATTTAGAACAACATTTTGACCCTTAGGTCTTCATCAGGCATCCATATCCCAGGTGGGGGTGGAAGGTCTTATAATAGGGGCAGTACTCAGTGTCGTGTCTGACTTATCATTAAAAGTGAAGACTGTTATTTTATCAAATCGATTTTCTAGGCTTAATGATTATGTGATTAAACTAACGATCTAAACATTAATTAACTAGGAAGTCGGGGCACCAATGGAATCTGTCGTTTACAGAGTTACCAATTCCAGAAAATAACTCTTTTGGATATTTTATATCTTGTGATAACAGTCGCTCATTAATACATTTTACCTCGATCAGTCTCATTCTTGAAAGTCATAAAATCCTAGTTTGCACGAACCCAGCCTTTTACGTTGAATCATCCATACACAAATTGGCTCAATTATTTATTTACTAGCTAATTAAAGAATTACAGAATATACAATACATAATAACATTATAGAGTAAAAACCATCCCTAGTTAACAAAACAATCGCAGTTTGGTTATAACACAATAGATTCAGAGAGGAGGGGGGGGGGGCACGGAATTTGGCCTCTATCGGACATGGGAAACGCATGACACATAAATCTGACTACATATGCACTTTAACAATCGCTTGTTCGGACAAAGGAATGCAATCAGTATTTACGATTGAGCTGGTGGTGTGAGGCTCTGGTTTGACCAGTCGATGACGCCATTGTTCCTTTGTAGAATCTTCTGGGTCGTCGTGTGAGAGGTTCACATGTTGTGAGAGGTTCATCTCACTCTATAGATGCTTCCGTATTGGTCAGTGTTCTCGTACTAGACAACAATTTCCAGTCTGCAATCTGTTAGGCTATAATCTAGGATTCACTTCTTCTTTAGCGATAATCAGATTTGACCACAATGTCTCTCACGTTTGGGGGGTCTTCAAAATACCATACGTGGGGGATTATTTAAAGATGGGTTTCAATTGTGGGTCCGTATCAATAATGTACCAGTGCTTCCTGATAATGTCCTTAAATGTCTTCTCAATGGTGAGAATTGGGTGAAGCATGTCCCGCTTTTTCTTTTACTTTTGGTTGAAGGCTTTCCAACTCTGTTCAAGTTTCTTCAAAACAATCATTAGCATGTTTTACACAATTGTCTTTGTATCCCCTTTTCGTAAACCTTTCTGTGAGGTTCGTAGTCTGTTTCTGGTAAGAAGCATCAGAGCTGCATATTCTTCTGATGCAGCTGAATTAACTTTTTATTTTTTTTATTTAACCTTTATTTAACGAGGCAAGTCAGTTAAGAACAAATTATTATTTACAATGACAGGGTCAGCCATAGTAGTACGGCGCCCCTGGAGCAAATTTGGGTTAAGTGCCTTGCTCAAGGACACATCGACAGGTTTTTCACCTTGTCGGTTCGAGTATTCGAACATGCAAACTTTCGGTTACTGGCCCAACACTCTAAACTACCTACCGCCCTAAACTACAGGGAGACTTTTAATAAGTGGACATGGATGAAAGCTGTCACCTCTAAGAAGGGGTGTTCCTGTCCGTAGGTTTCCTATAGAGATCTGTAGAGAGAAAGGTTTTGTCCTTAATAACCATGACATCAAGAAAACTGATTTGGGATAGGTCATAGTTAATGGTGAAACGAAGGTGCTCATTCATAGAGTTAAATAGATAGGCATTGAATTCCAGGAGTTCTTCTGGGTCCCTGTATAGATCACGAAAGTGTCATCCAAATATCTTAGCATTAGGAGAATGTTGGCGAGAAAGGGGATTTTTTTCAAACATTCCTAGATATAGGTTAGCATAATTAGGAGCCTTGTGCTCTTCATCACTGTCCCTTTGGTCTGGAAGAAAAAGTCCCCTCTGAAGAGAAAATAGTTGGAGGTTAGTACCAGTTCAGCCAAGTCCACAATACAATTGGTGCTGCGA
This sequence comes from Thymallus thymallus, assembly GCA_023634145.1. NCBI lineage: Eukaryota > Metazoa > Chordata > Actinopteri > Salmoniformes > Salmonidae > Thymallus > Thymallus thymallus. The sequence goes on along the minus strand of CM042383.1, from coordinate 17,461,988 downwards.
AGAGCATTAAGGGGGACGTTCATTGAGGTAGAACTTGAGGGCCTCTTCAAGCGATTTTAATAAAATCAATAGAGCCTCTGGTATACGTGGGGAGAGAGATCGCCCAGGGTTTCACAAAATGGTCTACGAAGGTACAGATATTCTTTGTCAGAGGTCTTACTACTCACAAAGGGCTTGCCTGGTATAGGTGACATGCTCTTGTGAATATTGCTGTATATATTGATCACATTCCTTGTGTATGGAATGAGCAGCAGTGTGCAGCTTTTGCCAACAACTCCAGTACCTGCGGACAGTACCTGGATGTGCGTATGTTCTTCAGCTTTTGTCAATAGTTATTTTGGCAAGCAAACACATGATTACTGCTTTGAATGTTAACTGTAGGACTATGCACAGTGTTTAAATCAAAGATTGCACTTCACACACGGGATAGATTACATCTGTTCCTTCCTGTTACAGTAGTTCTATACTTCCTTGTTGTTTGTGGCTTGTAATATGCACTGACTGTTGTGACATTTTGGCCTGTCCTGATTTTCCTGCTGCTGTGTTGGATGTTCTCGGCTCGCATTGGGTTGGGCTTCAGATTCAGAGCATCACAGATGAGTCGCGTAACTCCATCAAGAGGAAGAAGTAATCCGTGGTGGAGACACTACAGGGCCCAAACACACTACAGGTCCCAAGCCTGTTCATATCCATGGACATACAGGAGGATGAGGAGGTAGCCCAGGAACCATGTGATGTGTCTGCCTCAGTACCATCCCATAAGCATCTCCCTCTCCCACTCCACCTTCTAGTCTAGCCCATCCTCATGCCTGTATCTGACATGGACGGAGCCACAGCTATTAAGTATATATTTTTTAATAGCTGTGATTTGTCAATTCTTTAGGAAATCTTAAGGAATGGCAGATGTTCCAGTAGAATCGTACTCCCAATACTGTTTCTGTTTTTGGAAGCAGTTCCCCGAAGCATTGCTCTGAATGAATATGTCTGTGTGCAAAAATAATGAAATGGAAGTGAATTCTAGGATTTCTATGGCTGTGGTCCTCTCAGCGTCATTGTCACCCTACTACTGCATCAGTTTACCTGAGCGTTATCGGCTAAGTAACTTTGTAGCCGGTATTACACTTAGATCTCTTTTTAGAACTATCTTCTTAGAACTAAAAACTTAGAACGTTCTTAGTACGCTGGCAAAACCGCCAACCCCAAACCTCCAACTCCAACTTGGATTAGAAATGTCAGTCGTTTTCCATTTCTCAACTTCACTTCGATTTATTTGTAATATGTTGTTATTGTTTGCTATAGTACCCTTTATTTTGTTTCTATGTCATACATTGTTTTTATGGCGCTTTTTGTTATTTTAATGTTGAAGCATTGAAATGTACAATAATATTTCATGCTTTTTTTTCCGTGGAGGAGATGGATGAAGCAATGCAACCATGAGAATGTCATCCAGAATCCATTTTGGATCTACTGCTTGGAGTAACATATCATTCTTGCCGATAAATCGAAACATAAGGATAGTCTCCATTCTAGAGTTGTGCTGGCCTCCTGATCCTGTCTGACGGGAGGTACCACTTTGTTTCGCACCCGGCCTGGGTCTGTAGTGACACCAGTGTTGTTATTCCCCAGGCTCAGCTGATCACTAAGCTGGGCACTAAGTCCCACGCCAACCTCAACGAAAACGCTACCGCCACGCCCGACCACCATGTCCACATGACCTGGACCAAAGACAAGCTGATCACCGAGAGGAACCGTAAACGCGGCGAGCCGAACGTGGGCGTGAAGGATCTCTTCAATATGAAACCGTAGGTATCACCTCCTAAAGGCCTCAGGCTCACACTGCAGCACGCTGTCAGACATGCCCCTCTCACACTAGTCTTGCTGTTCTGTACTGGTCTGGTTAGGGTAGTGTGAAAACTGTATTGGCGCTGCCAACAGAAGCTATGCAATCCATAGATGCACCTGTCTAGTGTACATTATAGAATAATGGCTACAATAGCAACAGTACTGTTACATACTTGAAATATCTAGACCGAGGATGATGTACCTTGACTTGAACGACACTGTTCTCAGGATGTTAGGACTAGTGAATAACATGTCATCAGTCTGTAATCCATAATTGATGCCAAGTTTTCCCTATTTGTGTGTGAAATGTGTGATTTTAACCATGGTGAGATGTATATATTGAAAACGTATGTACGTAGTTCTGTGTTTTGTTTTGTTTCCTCTTCTAGAGAGTGGGAGAGACTGTAAGTGAAGTTTCCCTTAGTCTTTAACTGTGTGTCGTCCTTTTTTTCCCCCTCATGTCATGGCCTTCTAGTTTTCACTTCTCACCTCCTCCTACTCCTCTTCTAACAGCATGTATATTAATCTCTCAGTTGATTTACATGGAAAAGATAACATTCACTATGCATGTGTGACCTTGCCTAGACTATTTTATATATGCTTATAATGATATAACAAATATACTTTGATTCTTAGGTAAGTGATGTGTGATATTATTATTATTAATGGCAAATCAAAGTTCTTCTATCATACAATTACTTTTGCCTACAATATTCCTTAATTAGATTTTGTTTTTATGCCTACTGTTACATGCAGTATCAACATGACATAACTCCTGACATATCCAACCATGAACCATGTTATATCAATGTAATCTATGTCTATGGAGGCATTCGGTGTATATATATTTATTTTTTATTTTTATTTTATTTTTTTACCTTTATTTTACTAGGCAAGTCAGTTAAGAACAAATTCTTATTTTCAATGACGGCCTAGGAACAGTGGGTTAACTGCCTTGTTCAGGGGCAGAACGACAGATTTTTACCTTGTCAGCTCGGGGATTCGATCCAGCAACCTTTCGGTTACGGGCCCAACACTCTAACCACTGGGCTACCTGCCGCCCCAAATATATGACTTAGGGTAGCTAATTGGCTTACTGTCAATTTGTGATTACAATTTTGTCATGATGCGGTCAAGTCACTTGTCACGAATGCTTATGACAGGTGTAATGTCATGTTTATAACAGCATCCTTTAGTAGGATATAAGGCATACACTGCATCTCAAATGGCACCCTATTCCTTTATATAATGCGCTACATTTGACCAGGGCCTGTCAAGCTCTGGTCAAATGTAGTGCACTATATAGGGAATAGGGTGCCATTTGGGACTCGGTCCAAGTAGAAGACATGTAAGAGTTGTTATTCTTGAGTTTAACCTGTTCTTTTGTAGGAACCAGTCTAACGTGCGGAGGATGCACACCGCGGTCAAGTTGAACGAGGTTGTGGTCAACAAATCCCAGGGAGCTCAGCTGGTGCTGCTAAACATGCCTGGACCGCCCAAAAACAAGGGTGGTGACGAGAATTGTATCCTTTTTTTAAACCACTAGTATACTCTGAACTTGATAACTGAGTGTACAGTCTGAGTCAGTATCATCTTACAGTAATATATAGACTGACAGCGACTGAATCTATACTGATGTACAGTGCTGTGAAAAGGTATTTTCCCCCTTTATGATTTTCTCTATTTTTGCATATTTTTTATACTGAATGTTATCAGGTCTTCAACCAAAACCTAATATTAGATTAAAGGAACCTGAGTTAACAAATAACACAAAAATGGGATACTTATGCCCCACCCAATGCCTCATTAACTGGTTGTGCCACCTTTAGCTGCAATGACTACAACCAGTAACGCTTCCTATAGATATACTTTATAGATTTCCCCTAACCCTACCACCCCTCACCTATTTGGAGTAAACTAATGGACAATAACACTTAGGCTTCTACTTCCAGCTTATACATACTATATACATTTTACGGACACAGTATATTATACATTAGTTATATTTTTTGAATATATCCTCAACCCCTCACATGTACTGTATCTCTGAAGACCATCCAGTTTGGATTTCTATTTGCCATATATTTTTTACGGTCTCTCAAATTGCTCTGGAGGAATTTTGGCCCACTCTTCCATGCAGAACTGCTTTAACTCAGCGACATTTGTGGGTTTTCAATCATGAACTGCTCGTTTCAGGTCCTGCTACATCTCAATTGGATTACGGTCTGGACTTTGACTAGGCCATTCCAAATGTTATATTTGTTGCGTGTTGCATGACCCAGCTGCACTTCAGCTCACCGACGGATGGCCTGACACTCTACTGTAGAATTATCTTATAGAGAGCAGAATATATTGTTGAATGCAGGGTGTTTCGATAGTCACAAATTACTGTTTCAGTAGCTCTTCAAAGTAAATAAGACGTACTTTTATGACTGCTGGATACCAACTATCAATCACAGATCATGTATTTTCAGGTAGAGATACCTCGCAAAGTAACTGTTCACTATCCCTCTTGGTCTCTATTGTCCCACATTAACCTAAGCAGGTGTAAAAGAAACACACAGACCGGACAAGGTGCGCAATGGATTATGGTCATTGTAGTTCATTTCCATGTTTTCTGCGCTACAATGCACTACATGACCAAAAGTATGTGGACACCTGCTTGTCGAACATCTCATTCCAAAATCATGGGCATTAATATGGAGTTGGCCCCCCTTTGCTGCTATAACAGCCTCCACTCTTCTGGGAAGGCTTTCCACTAGATGTTGTAACATTTCTGTGGGGACTTGCCTCCATTCAGCCACGAGCATTAGTGAGGTTGGGCACTGATGTTGGGTGATTAGGCCTGGCTCACAGTCTATGTTCGATGGGGTTGAGGTCAGGGCTCTGTGCAGTCAAGTTCTTCTACACAGTTTTCGACAAACCACTCGCCGGTCCTGTTCTGTGAGCTTGTGTGGCCTACCACTTCGCGGCTGAGCCGTTGTTGCTCCTAGACATTTCCACTTCACAATAACAGCACTCAAAAGTTGACCGGGGCAGCTCTAGTAGGGCAGAAATTTGACAAACTGACTTGTTGGAAAGGTGGCATCCTATGATGGTGCCACGTTGAAAGTCAATGAGCTCTTCAGTAAGGCCATTCTACGGCCAATGTTTGTCTATGGAGATTGCATGTCTGTGTGCTCAAATTTTATGCACCTGTCATCAACGGGTGTGGCTGAAATAGCCAAATCCACTAATTTGACGGGGTGTCCACATACTTTGTATATATAGTACATATATAACTCCCTACTACATTGCACAGTTCGGGCTTGATCTGATTTATCTGTAGAGAAACTGAGTGCACATTGAGCTCACTGGAAAACAAAGAATGAAATGCAATTTAAAAAAATTGAACCGACTTTGGTAAATTAGTTGTTTAAGAAAGGAAAAATAACAAAAAATTTGAATTAATCGCTCAGCACTAGTGTTACATAACTTTTCTAATTGAATGCATGAAATAAGTATACAAATGTTGTGTTATTTGTTCACTCAGATTCCCTTTATTTAACGTTAGGTTTTGGTTGAAGATCTGATAACATTCAGTGTAAAGAATATGCAAAAATTGAGAATCTATTGTGCGGCAGGTAGCCTAGTGGTTAGGGTGTTGGGCCAGTAAAGGTAAATCATCTGTCGTTCTGCCCCTGAACAAGGCAGTTAACCCACTGTTCCCCTGTAGGCCGTCATTGTAAATAAGAATTTGTTCTTAACTGACTTGCCTAGTTAAATAAAGGTTAAATAAAAAAATATATAAATCAAAGTCTGAAAGGGGGCAAATACTTTTTTGTGGACGGCGCTGATGTTCATGAGGAAGTGCTTGAGGCGTCTGCATCTAAATAAAATTCCAGCGTTTTAGGTTATTGACCCCTTTACTTTTGACATTTCAAATCACGGTACCAATAGTACTCTTCCACGTCCGTGTCTATGCTGTTGTTTCTCCTTGACCCCATGGCCTGTAGACATGGAGTTTCTGGAGGTTCTTATGGATGGCCTGGACCGGGTGCTGCTGGTACGCGGCGGAGGCAGGGAGGTGATAACCATCTATTCCTAGCGCCAGCAGACACGGACGGGCATGGTGCAGCCTCAGAGCCTCCGGCGGGGCCATCCGGACAAATGGCTGGGCCTCAGCCTGGGCCACAGTGCCAGGAGAGGAGTGGGGCGCCCCCTATAGTATGGGAGGCCAGTAGGGGGCTGCCTCCACCCGCGGAGCATACTAAGCACACACTGCTGCTGACTGGAAGACAACAGAGGGATCATCTTCCCTTTCCATTTATAGTTGTCTTCCTTTCATGTTTTCCATGTCAGTCGTTAGGAATAGGAATTCTTTCAGTAGAACAAAGTGCATAAGTAATGATATCAGGATGGATAGAGATGTCCTCGGGTGACATGGCTCAGGGCTCTAGTGGAGTGCGGTCTAGCCTAGCTGATATGGGCTGTAGCTTGTCCAGATAGTACACTGGTGTTTTAAATCTCAGGTTAGGCAGCCTACTGCGATTGTGCTCTTGAGCGAGCCACTTGCACTGCAGTGCAATTCTTTTGACGAGCAATATGGGCCCTAGTCAAACGTAATGCACTATATCGGGAATAGGGTGCCATTCGGCAGGCCCGGCCCTGGGCATAAGCGACATAAGCGGTCGCTTGTGACCAAAAAAGGAACTCAGTCGATGTCTCAACTTTTTGTTATACACTACTTACTGTTATACAGGTATACAGGTCAAATTTAGGAATTTGGTTGTGCGTCATTATGTCAGTCATAGACAGTCACTCAATAAGCCATATCGGCTATATATATATTATATATAGCTGACATGGCTTATTAAAATACTGTCTATGACTGACATAATGACGCACAACCAAATTTCAACATGTTGTATACATTTTATTTTATTACTTTCCCCTAACCCTACCACCCCTCCCCTATTTGGAGTAAACTAATGGACAACAACACTTAGGCTTCTACTTCCAGCTTATACGTACTATAACTATTTTACAATAGTTCTCTTTTTTGTATATATTTTTTTATCCTTCAGCTATCCTCAACCCCTCACATATACTGTATCTCTGAAGACCATCTAGTTTGGATTTCTATTTGCCATATATTTTTTACGGTGCTGTTTCACAAAAGTTCTGAACCTATATACCTATATACAAATTTCTCCAGTGTAGGCCGTCATTGTAAATAAGAATTTACAATGCCTACTTAATAAAGGTTAAATTTAAAAAAGTATTATTTAAAAAAACAAATGTATTTCAATGTAACCTTGTCAACATATCAGTAGCTTAATTCATTTGGTAGTATAGCTGGAGTACATGATATCAAATAGACTCTCTTCCCACCGCCCCTTTTTGTTGAAATGTGTTTGAGAAATTGGACTGTTCGAAAAGACTTAACTGCCGGGTGTTTTTTGAGAAAAGTTATGAAATTCCTGAAAGTAAATAAAATGTTGTCCTTACCATTTCATATGTGTGACTCCAGACTAGAGCTTTCATTGCATCATAGTTTCTTTAAGTGAACATAACTGTATAATGTTATGGTCATTTATAATAGCATGTATGTGTATAACATGCGTATACTGTTTGGACACACCTACTCATTCAAAGGTTTTTCTTTATTTTACCATTTTCTACATTGTAGAATAATAGTGAAGACATCAAAACTATGAAATAACACATATGGAATCATGTAGTAACCAAAAAAGTGTTAAACAAATCAATGTAGCCACCCTTTGCCTTGATGACAGCTTTGCACACTCTTGGCATTCTCTCAACCAGCTTCACCTGGAACCTTTTCTAACAGTTGAAGGACACGGCGGTTGGAACCAACAATCTCACATTTGGACTCATCAGACCAAAATGACAGATTTCCACCGGTCTAATGTCCATTGCTCATGTTTCTTGGCCCAAGCAAGTCTCTTCTTATTGGTGTCCTTTAGTAATGGTTTCTTTGCAGCAATTTGACCATGAAGACCTGATTCACACAGTCTCCTCTGAACAGTTGATGTTGAGATGTGTCTGTTACTTGAACTCTGTGAAGCATTTATTTGGGTTGCAATTTCTGAGGCTGGTAACTCTAATGAACTTATCCTCTGCAGCAGAAGTAACTCTGGGTCTTCCTTTCCTGTGGCGGTCCTCATGAGAGCCAGTTTCATCATAGCCCTTGATGATTTTTGTGACTGCACTTGAAAACTGTCGAAGGGATTGACTGACCTTCATGTCTTAAAGTAATGATGGACTGTCGTTTCTCTTTGCTTATTTAAGCTGTTCTTGCCATAAAATGGACTTGGTATTTTACCAAATCTTCTGTATACCACCCCTACCTTGTCATAACACAACTGATTGGCTCAAATGCATTAAGAAGGAAAGAAATTCCACAAATTAACTTTTAACAAGGGACACCTGTTAATTGAAATGCATTCCAGGTGACTACCTCATGAAGCTGGTTGAGAGACCAATAAGAAGAAGAGACTTACTTGGGCCAAGAAACACAAGCAATGGATATTAGACCGGTGGAAATCTGTCATTTTGGTCTGATGAGTCCAAATGTGAGATAGTTGGTTCCAACCGCCGTGTCCTTCAACTGTTAGAAAAGCATTCCAGATGAAGCTGGTTGAGAGAATGCCAAGAGTGTGCAAAGCTGTCATCAAGGCAAAGGGTGGCTACATTGATTTGTTTAACACTTTTTTGGTTACTACATGATTCCATATGTGTTATTTCATAGTTTTAATTGCTTCACTATTATTTTACAATGTAGAAAATAGTGAAAATAAATAAAAATCCTTGAATGAGTAGGTGTGTCCAATCTTTTGACTAGTACTGTATGTAACGTCTGGAGTTGTATACTGTAGTTGTACCAAGTTCATGTTTTAATTCCTGATTTGTCCAGCAGAGGGCATTGCTTACAATAGAAAAATATTGCAAAATATTTTACTGGCAAGATCTTGATGGCAGGATAATGTGAAGACCGTCCACTGTCAATATCTTGTATCTGGATACTGCGTAGCCTACAGTGACTCCTGATTCATGTAACAGTGTGCACTACACTGGATCAGTCCGTTATCAGGAGCAATTAAATAGGATGCCATTAAATTGGGACTGGAAAACTATTGCACTCAAAGAAAGTTTGTACTTTTAGCCAACATCCCCTGTATCATACCATCATAACATCATGACATGCATTTGAAAACACTTTCCAACATGTAGCTGTTGAAGCACATCCTATTACATTACCTGTCCTATATTACATTACCTGTCCTATATTCTGCTTGGGTGCTTTCCACTGGCAAAGCTTCTTATCATGTGGATGGGAATCAACGCCTAACAACCTCTGAAACTGTCCCAACAGCCCAGCACAAACAGCTACTGTGTTAAACCAACTGTTATTATGTAAGTCCTTCCAGACTAAAGGTTCACAGACAAAATGCTAACGAATGTTCTAGAAAGAAGTATAAGGCATCTAACAACATGCATTTGTGTCCAAAGGCACATGAGCATTTAAATCAAGCGAGTCATGTTTATTGATGATGTTTTTTGTATTTTAATCTGACCCACTTATAAATGTCATGATGGGGGTGTTATAATATCATTTTAGCCCTCTGCTAACATTGTGTCACAGGTCTCTGGGACCTCAATAGCCTTGCACTATGTTTTGTGATCTTTATATAGAGTTTGACTGGGGAAGGGGAAGTCTCTCTTTTTGCTCGTGCCTGCTTTTAGCGTCCTTAGAGAAATTATGCTGTGAGAACTGAACTGAACAGACTGATTTAGCATTTGAGGTACAGAAGGGTTTGTGACATGGGTTTTGAGATTATACAGTAACATTAAAGAGCTTTTCCACTGGGGCACAAAACCGGTTAAATAAGGGGGTAATTTGTACCTTTTAAAACAATGTCTGATTTTTAACAGTACAGTCGTGGCCAAAGGTTTTGAGAATGACACAAGTATTGGTCTCCACAAAGTTTGCTGCCTCAGTGTTGATGATGGCAATTTGCATATACTCCAGAATGTCATGAAGAGTGATCAGATGAATTGCAATTAATTGCAAAGTCCCTCTTTGCCATGAAAATGATAATAATCCCCCAAAAACATTTCCACTGCATTTCAGCCTTGCCACAAAAGGACCAGCTGCCATCATGTCAGTGATTGTCTCGTTAACACAGGTAGGTGTTGACGAGGACAAGGCTGGAGATCACTCGGTCATGCTGATTGAGTCAGAATAACAGACTGGAAGCTTTAAAAGGAAGGTGGTGCTTGAAATCATTGTTCTTCCTCTGTCAACCATGGTTACCTGAAAGGAAACACGTGTCGTCATCATTGCTTTGCACAAAAAGGGCTTCACAGGCAAGGATATTGCTGCTAGTAAGATTGTGCCTAAATCAACCATTTATCGGATCATAAAGAACTTCAAGGAGAGAGGTTCAATTGTTGTGAAGAAGGCGTCAGGGCGCCCAAGAAAGCAAGCGCCAGGACCCTCTCCTAAAGTTGATTCAGCTGCGGGATCGGGGCACCACCAGTGCAGAGCTTGCTCAGGAATGGCAGCAGGCAGGTGTGAGTGCATCTGCACGCACAGTGAGGCGAAGACTTTTGGAGGATGGCCTGGTGTCAAGAAGGGCAGCAAAGAAGCCGCTTCTCTCCAGGAAAAACATCAGGGACAGACTGATATTCTGCAAAATGTACAGGGATTGGACTGCTGAGGACTGGGGTAGAGTCATTTTCTCTGATGAATCCCCTTTCCGATTGTTTGGGCCATCCGGAAAACACCTTGTCCGGAGAAGACAAGGTGAGCGCTACCATCAGTTCTGTGTCATGCCAACAGTAAAGCATCCTCAGACCATTCATGTGTGGGATTGCTTCTCAGCCAAGGGAGTGGGCTCGCCACAATTTTGCCTAAGAACACAGCCATGAATAAAGAATGGTACCAACACATCCTCCGAGAGCAACTTCTCCCAACCTTCCAAGAACAGTTTGGTGACGACCAATGCCTTTTCCAGCATGATGGAGCACCTTGCCATAAGGCAAAAGTGATAACTAAGTGGCTCGGGGAACAAAACATCGACATTTTGGGTCCATGACCAGGAAACTCCCCAGACCTTAATCCCATTGAGAACTTGTGGTCGATCCTCAAGAGGCGGGTGGACAAACAAAAACCCACAACTTCTGACAAACTCCAAGCATTGATTATGCAAGAATGGTCTGCCATCAGTCAGGATGTGGCCTAGAAGTTAATTGACAGGGTGGATTTCAGAGGTCTTGAAAAAGAAGGGTCAACACTGCATAAACTGAATGTCATTGTCAATTAAAGCCTTTGACACTTATGGAATACGTGTAATTATACTTCAGTGTACCATAGTAACTACTGACAAAGATCTAAGAACACTGAAGCAGCAAACTTTGTGGAGACCAATACTTGTCATTCTCAAAACTTTTGGCCACGACTGTATATCCATTATCAGAAAAATATTATAGGCTGGACAGCACCTCCTACTGGAGAATTGATCTATCCGCAGCTAGCCATTGGTCTCCCAAGGTTTTAACCAAGCCCAGCCCTGCTTAGCTATGTTATTTGTCGCTATGGAGATCTTTGCTGTAATAACACCCCCTCCACAGTGATGCTGGCTATGTTGACTTCAATGCTTCCCACAGTTGTTTCAAGTTGGCTGGATGTCCTTTTGGTGGTGGACCATTCTTGATACACAGAACATTTTTTAGTGTAAACTATCCAGCAGCGTTTGCAGTTCTTGACACAAACCGGTGTGCCTGGCACCTACTACTACCATACCCCGTTCAAAGGCACTTAAATATTTTGCTCATTCACCCTCTGATTGGCACTCACACAATCCATGTCTCAAGGCTTAAAAATCCTTCTTTAACCGGTCTCGGCCCCACAGTTGACAGTGCATGTCAGAGCAAAATCCAAGCCATGAGGTCGAAGGAATTGTCTGTAGAGTTCAGAGACAGGATTGTGTTGAGGCACAGATCTGGGGAAGGTACCAAAACATTTCTGCAGCGTTGAAGGTCCCCAAGAACACAGTGCCCTCCCTCATTCTTAAATGGAAGAAGTTTGGAACCACCTAGAATCTTCCTGAAGCTGGCCGCTGGCCAATCTGAGCAATCTGGGGAGAAGGGCCATAGTCAGGGAGGTGACCAGATGGAGATGGAAGAACCTTCCAGAAAAACAATCATCTCCGCAGCACTCCACCAATCAGGTCTTTATGGTAGAGTGGCCAGGCGGAAGCCACTCCTCAGTAAAAGGCACATGACGGCCCGCTTGGACTCTGCCAAAAGGCACCTAAAGATTCTCTGGTCTGATGTAACCAAGATTGAACTCTTTAGCCTGAATGCCAAGTGTCACGTCTGGAGGAACCTGGCACCATCCCTACGGTGAAGCATGGTGGTGGCAGCATCATGCTGTGGGGATGTTTTGCAGCGGCAGGGGCTGGGAGACTAGTCAGGATCAAGGGAAAGATGAACGTAGCAAAGTACAGAGAGATCCTTGATGAAAACCTGCTCCAGAGCAGTCAGGACCTCAGACTGGGGCGAAGGTTCACCTTCCAACAGGACAACAACCCTAAGCACACAGCCAAGACGATACAGGAGTGGCTTCGGGACAAGTCTCTGAATGTCCTTTAGTGGCCCAGCCAGAGCCCGGACTTGAATCCGATCAAACATCTCTGGAGAAACCTGAAAATAGCTGTGCAGCGACGCTCCCCATCCAACCTGACAGAGCTTGAGAGGATCTGCAGAGAAGAATAGGACAAACTCCCCAAATACAGATGTGCCAAGCTTGTAGAGTTATACCCAAGAAGACTTTATGCTGTAATTGCTGCCAAAGGTGCTTCAACAAAGTACTGAGTAAATGGTCTATATACCTTTGTAAATGTGATACTTCAGTTAAGTTTTATACATTTGCAAAGATTTCTAAAAACCTGTTTTTACTTTGTCATTATTGGGTATCGTGTGTAGATTAATTAGGGGGAAAAAACAATTTAATACAATACAGAATAAGGCTGTAACGTAACAAAATGTGGAAAATGTGAAGGGGTCTTAGTACTTTCCGAATGCACTGTACATAATGTACCCAGTGGGTTGTCACCCTCATAACCGTTATCAAACCTCTCAGCTTTTATGTGTACTTTGTCATGATTTAGTTTCACTGTTGTTTTTTTTACACATTTAATATAGGAAGTTTAAATCCCCTCCCCAAATCCGTGCTTCACCTCTCTTCCCCTGTCTGTTTGATGGTCTGTGACTCAAAGAGAGTAGACTTTGGCCGTTTCAGCTCAGTGTCACAGTGGCTGCTCCACAGATTATCAGCCTGTTCAAAGCCTGACAGAAGTATAACAGAGTGGGCCCCCTTTTTCCCCCCAGTCTATAAGAGGCTGCTTCAGAGGTATGGGGGAGGGGGAGGTCACCCTCTACGGAATATGTCATTTTATATACGCTTTCCTCCTACTAAGTATGAAAGTGCATTTACCACTGGTACAGTATATATGTAATACGAACTAGTTTATCATGAACTGTGATGCTACCAGAGATTGTATAAAATACTAGGGGCTGAAGTGTGTGTGTGTGTGTGTGTGTGTGTGGTGGTGGTGTGGGGGTTGATTGACCAAGGGTCATGGTGAAACAACTTAGTGCAGAACACACTGTCCTGACATAGCCCTCCTCTTCTTACCGCTAGCTAACCCAGTCACATCCCACATAAGGCATTCCATACAAGCAGTGGCGATTTTAACATGTAAATCTTGGTGGGGCACCAACCAAGATTTTTTTCACCTTTATTTAACCAGGTAGGTCAGTTGAGAACAAGTTCTCATTTGCAACTGCGACCTGGCCAAGACAAAGCAAGGCAGTGCGACAAAAAACAAACAAACATTAATTGCACTCAAACTGTGCCCAGAAACAGCAGTCCCAACACCTTACCACTGCTACACCTGTCTATCAGCGGAGCCTTGTCTGGCAGTGAAACAGTTCATTCAGCCTCATTTACTACCTTTTAAAAAAACATAGCTGATATGGCTGACTTGATTAAACAAATGTGGTTTCTAATGACAATTGAGATGTACAAACTATGGCATATGGGGACAAGAAGCGGATAAGAGGCAATCCGTATTTTCGATTAAGATATTAATGAGCGCGCTAGGACGGATGTAGTCAATATAACTATTTGTTTAGCACTTTTAAAATGTACAGCAACAGAATTCAGAACAGGGGCCATTCTTACAGTGTTCTCCCTGTACACCAAGTCAGAACCGTAGGATAAATAAAGGGGGCACATAAGCAGACAGTGAAAGCTCTTACAATATTTGATTATTACATTTCTCTAAAACAGGTTATAGGCTACATGTGCCCCACCAAGTCAGAACAGTAGGTGAAATTAAGAGGTGAAAATAGACCAAATTATTAGGGTGAGGCACATGGGCTTCTAACAGTTTACTACACAACGTACACTTAGTATTACTTTCTTAGCTACAGTATACATATCTCCCTGGCATATTACATAATTTATGCAGCAGCATACAATACATTTTTGGACTCACCTTGTGCTGTGCTCACTTGAACAGGAAGGTGGTGAGGTGGTCCTTCGTGGGCAAATATTGTAATCAAAGTCTGGCAATCTGTGGATTTATGGTGCTTTCTAGACAACTGGGAACTCGAAAATAAACAAGGTTGAATCATGATGACGTCATTGATCTTCAGGTCATAACTCTAGAAAGAGGCCAGATTTACAATTCAGAGTTGGATGACCGTTCAAAACGTATTTTCCCAGTCGGAGCTCGTTTATTCCCGACTTTCCAACTTGTTGTGTAATGTTTATGTCCAATGGCCGAAGAGCACCGATACGTTTTATCTATAATTTCTCTTTGTTATTTCTCTTCATATGACAAGGATTAAAAAGGATTTTCCAGTAGATTGTCGACTTGATTCATGATGATGACTGCTAGCTAAGATTTTGAAAGTATGATGTTGACATGATCAGTCCAATCAAAGCTACTGTAGATATAACGTGATTTGACGTCATTTTATCTGTTGTCAATGACCTTGAGCCTTTTTGGATGGGCACTTCTAATGTAACTGTGACAGCACCCAAGGGGCTTGAATTTTCGAACTCTACCGTTAGACTTGGCGGTGACGTAGTGTCCCCATGAGTGACAGAAGACTGAGCCTGTCACAGCGCAACGCTCCGTATTTTCTGCTGGCTTGCCCCACCACCACAGAAAGCACTGAGCTAGGCTGAAACACCTGCATTTTGGAGCTGCCTTACTTAAGAAAACAAAAACGAGACCATGTTTGTATGTGGCTTTATTAACAAAATGATATACATATTTGACTGATATGTGACACGTATTAATGCCAAAATAACATGCAAAACAGGCAAGCCCTCCCCCCCCAATTTTTTTGCTAAAAATGAGAGGCTCAAAACATTTTACATGAGTTTCAAGCACTGTGAATAAAATGGCTGTTCTCTGGGAAAATTCACTTTTCAGTATGTAAGCCATTCCTGTGGTTACCAAAGCAATCAATCAACAACCTATAAATAACCACAGGGACATACAGCTTGGGACCTGGCCACTCCACTTTCAAGCCTAAAATTACCAATTCAAACTCACTCTACTGTAGTGAGTATGATAAAACTGTGGGTTAAGTAGGTCTACAGCACAAAATGAAAAATCCTTAAATTCTATTAATGTAAAAAGTGGTTTGGTTAGGCGTATTTATCTACCTCTGAGAATTATTATACTGGTCTCATATACAGATACTGATTTGCTTGTGAGGGAAACTTCTAAATGCCTATGGTGTGACCCTTCCTTATCCACAGTTTGTTGACCACAATATACAGATTTGTCATCATGGTCAGATTGGTGGTTTGAAGTACAACGTGAACTGATCAAATGAACCGTGAATGAATGAACAGTTTCCTGCTTGCCCATTGAAACTCCTTTTCATGTCAGAGTCTCTTTTCACCAGCAGCCACATGTGCCATGCATGCTCCACTCAAATCAGTTTAAGTAATTTACAGGACATTAAAGTTGATTTGCCCCTCATACAAAATTTAGCTAATCTAACTAAGCTTGTTGAGTGCCACCTGACATCTCTATTGGTGTCTAGGACATCACACATAATCTCAGTTTAACAACGTGCACATTTTGGTTGTATGAATAAAGAGACATTTTGAGTTGTTTTGAAATAAATAGCTGTTTCAATGGAGAAAAAAATACTTAGGCTTTGAACATTAAAGTGATAATGTGTCAGCTGCATCTTGCTGAGAGTAGAATTCAACTAAGCCCTGGGATATGTGATGTGCTCAGTGCTAAGCTATCATCAAAATGCTTGCCCAAGATGCAAGTGAAGTGAAGAATGTACACTGTGCAGACTGAGGAATGGTGTTACTATAGACTCAAATGGGGTTTCTACTGTAGGCTTGTGACTTGTGATAGAGAGCCAATAGCTGGTCATTGACAATAACAGGAGAACAAGCGCTTGTGCTGTGTCGTTAGCTGTGTCTTGTCTCAACTTGAGGCCCTGCAACACTTAACCCCAGAAGGAGGAGGTCGGCTTACACCTGAATTTGTAAACAACACATTAGTTCCGTTAAGTGGCTTTGTTTAGGAAATGCTCTGCAACCTGACTTGTTAAAACACGATACAGATCTGCCACAGGACCATTATATTGGGGGGGGGATTTCCTAGTTCTCTTTCCTAATACATGGGCTTGTTGAAGACGGACGTTAAGGAGACAGGTGCTGCTCAAAACCTCATGCAGTTATCACGACTCACAAGTCTTAAAGCCTTATGAGAGGAAAACCCACAGAAATGCAGAGGGTAGTGTTTGTTGTGGTTCCAAAAAAGCCTAGCAAGCTTAACTTTCATGCTAATCTGGCATCCCAGAACCAAATCTCATATGAGCACTGGCCTCTGTTTTCATTGTCCCAAGAGACTACTTTAATGCTAAACTCGGAGTAATATCTGTCTATGTATCTTGGCCTTGAATTAAATACTTCCAATCAGATGTGCTAGTGTGCTTTTTAAAAACACATTGTAAGAATTGATTCTCCAAATGAAAACAGTATATTGTATCTATTTTTCAGCATTAAATGTTTCACAGACACAACAACAGATCAGATGATATCTGGCTGGTGTTTTCCTTAGGTGATAGGAGAGCATGTCAATTCTAATCATCAGGCAAAAAACAAGCCAGGTTGTCTGCATTCTCCTCAGTTTAAAAGTAGAGGTCCCTTTCATTCCAAGATCTACTAATTGTAGTTTGTTAACATCCCAGCCCAGCCATTTTCACTGAAAACAGCATGGCCTCACAGCCTCTTCTCTGTGCTTGGTGAGAGAAAGATTGTTACAGGCAGATATGAATATAGCTTTGGGCCAGAAGGATCCTAACCATGTTTTCTCTACGCGTGCATTCCCTGCTTGAGATAATAACACATGGATCTCTTTTAATCTGTTAATTGAAACCTATTTGCTTTATGTTACAGTGCAATGGTTTGCCATAAAACTTGCTCACCCTCGTCACTATTGTCAGTATGGCTATGCCACTAGTTCTGTTATGGCAGAATGTAATGGTGTAGTTGCATATCAGCTGAATTGGAATCAGGTATTTGTGGGGATGCCTTGTGGTCAACATGCCAGGGAACTCTACCTGCATCTTCAGTAGGTCCAGTTCATGGAGTCTGAGGCAGATAAGCATCTAGACAGGATGCTGAGAGTCACATGATGAAGGGTCGATGGAAAAAGTCCTCAGTGGTTGATTACAACCAAACTTCAAACAGACTTGCAAGGTCTTCACTTTATTACTAAATTTCACCGTCAGGGTGCCATTTCCTGTTGTTGGGTATAGGCCATGAACAGACTATGGTGGGGCACATGTAGCCTACTATTAGTTTTCCAATATTTGACATCATTTACACATATTTGTGATTAAATTATTTCCATAGTTGAATAACTTGTCTCATGAATCAGAATAATTTCAGTAACATATCATTTTAAGTTGATTTAACTTTTCCCCAACTCTCATTGAGTCAGAATGTTTCCCCCAACTCAAAATAAAATGTTCACTTGAAATGAAACACTTTTGGATCTGCTTAATCTTATTGAGGTTCCCCAGCCAGCTTGATAGACAGATTGCAAAATATATTTCATACCATCAACTTCAACTACTGGTAATAATGCAATAAAATAATGGGGATGGAAAAATTCAGCTAGTCGCCATACAAATGGCAAAGTTAAGAAGTTTAAGGCAGCGGTTTAGTGAGGGATTTTAAGGAGTCAGATTTCCGTGTCCGTGGGCCAGTGACTCACTGAAGAACTGAGGCCTTCTTTGTTCAATTGGTACTCCAGCCTGTCAGGGAGAGAGTGAGGGAGAGAGACAGAGTGGAGAGAGGGAGGGAGAGTGCACTCAGTGGCAGTGGAGGCAAAGGTCCGAAGTAGACAGAGAGCAGATTCCAACTCTAAGCACGTTGAGGACAATTGTGGATGCTTGGATTTTACACCTCTATCCCAAAATGATTATTCGGTAAGGCTGTTTATTTGAATGTTCTGTGCTTAATTTTAAAGGCCCAAAAAATATTCAGGCTAACTCACGCAACATAATTTTCTTACCTCCAGCCTCTCCAGGTGGTCGTTGGTTATTCATCTCGTCCTGCTGTACCACTTTTCTACTGCAGTTCAGGTCATTGAAGGTAAGACATTTGGAAACTCAAGTATTTATAATTAATGTAGGCCTATTTGATGTATTTCTTGGAAGTGCTGATGAGATGGACTCAATCATTGCCTAAAAAAGGCCTAGGCAATCGACCTGCTGCGTGTGGATTTTAAATGTCTTGACTTGGAATGAGTTGTAAGACAAAGTAGCTTCTTATCAAATAGCCTTCTTTATGTCAAAATAGTTAGATACAGTATGTTAAATGGATATACATGATAACTTTGCGAGGACAAGTTGATTTAAGGTGTGAGAGCTACACTCTTAGAAGAAAAGGTGCTATCTAGAACCTAAAAGGGTTCTTCGGCTGTCCCCATAGGAGAACCCTTTGAAGAACACTTTTTGGTTCCAGGCAGAACCTTTTTGAGTTCCATGTAGAACCCTTTACACAGAGGGTTCTACATGGAACCCAAAATAGTTCTGAATAGAACCAAAAATGGTTCTTCAAAGGGTTCTCCTATGGGGACAGCCGAAGAACCCTTTTTTTCTAAGAGTGTAGGCTTCTGTAGTTTTATTTTAGTGTTCATTATTGAACCATCCATGCAGCAGATGCTTTTTAAATGAACTGTCAGCTGCATCTTTTACCTCCTTACTGAACGTTGAATGCAGCTGGTTTATTGGGTGAATAGCTGAAAGCATGTTTTTTTCCATCTCACAGATTCTCATGTGACATACAGTAGTAGCATGTAGTAAACAGACTCTGAGCTAGTCTGAGTGGGACCTGGTTTCCTCCCCATCTGCTATTGGCAGTGTGTACACACAGTGGACTTGGAAACAGTGGTCTGGTTAAACACAGCACCTGGGTGTGAACTGGTGTGGTCACTTCTTATGTACATTTGGACACTTCCCTCTTGTCCACATGCTTGTAGTGCTGACCAAGCCTGTGTGAAAAAGTGACTTTGAAGTGGGAAGAGGAGGAAAACCCTCCCATCCGCTCTCTGGGTTTTAGACAGGGACGTGAGAGGGAGGGATGTTTCCCCCACCTCATGTGACAGGGTCAAATATGGTCTATGGGTTTACAGAGCTGCACTTCCACTGGGGCTAAGAACAACCAAAAAAGCCAAATAATCCTCTCCGGCTACAGACTAATGGTGATTGAGTTGGTGAACAGATATGATCCATCTATGACTCTGCTTGTTCTCTCAGGCCAGTGCTCCATTGTAACACCTTACGAAGTATGGTTCACTAGGACATTGTCACTACCATAGGAGATAGACTATTATCTAGGGTTGTTACATTACACTGACCTGATTAAAACACATTCTAAAGGGCTATTCAGAAATACAAAGTTTATCTTCAATCTGCTGTCTAATGGAGTGGCTCTGGAGAATATCATGTTAACTACGCTTCAAATCAAAATAGAAGAAAAAATGCATAAAGCGTGTATAATAACATAAATCTCTTTCGCAAAGTGCCGTTTTGAGATGAAGTTCTACAGTTCTGAATTAAAACATGGGAATGTGTGTAGGAATGTGATCATTTTAAATGATCACCCTAGCCAAAACATATTTTAATGAAGATTTGAAAGACAACGGGATTGTATCTTCTTCTCACGAACTTCATCGCCATATGATGTTTTATTATTCTTGGTAAATGAGAAGATGTACTTCTACTACTTTTACTAAACCTAACCCACTTTTTTTGTGGGGCCAAATACTGCTGCCTTTCACATTGGATTTGAGTCTGGTTCAGTTCCTCACAAATGAACTCATGTTTAGTTAATAAAGTATAGTTGATCTGACTCCAGTGGGAGTTTTCTCTTGAAGCGTGTTAGTACATTGAACAATTCACATTCTAAACCTTATTCATAGTTTTATGGGCTAAGAAATTCCTTCCACTTTTTGGAAAGGGTCCCAGTACGTTCCACTTACAGTATATTGCCATATAGAGCAGAATGGTGAAGGTTATAAGACCAACTGTAAAAGGTGTCACTGAGCTACGTATAATGTAATAGTTAGCTTTGGCTTTGAAGGGAAAAACCACTGAATGGAAAGTTTATTACAAAATGTCCTACCCTGTCTTGTATTTGTACTTTTTGAGACGTTGACATGAATATACAATATTTTTTCCATGTGCTCATACAAGCATAGGAATGTCATAACTTCTCAATCGTTTTTATATTTGACATTTGGTGGCGTCAATTATATTATATTTTTTCCTTGGTTACTTATTTTGAAAAGGCAAGTAATTTCCACTTCTAACGATTAGCCATTTTTGGATGTGAAGACAGTCTTGAGTAAGTGACATCTGTAAGAGTGTTATGATAGCCTAGAAACGTATCTGAGCACGATGAGTTGTTCACAAGTTGTTCACTTTGCGGTAAAAATTAAGGGGAATGTACAGTATAGTATTCCTGGAGGCTCCAAGGGGGGCACTCAGCACTCTGTATACCACTGTTCTGCCCTGTGAAAGTTGTGGAAACACACCCAGTGAAAGGGAAGCCGTGGCCATTTTACAGCTGTAATGGGAAGGACCTTATACAGATTTATAGAGATTACTCAGTGGGAGCAAACTGGTCGTGGAGAATTATGATTACCTGGCATCGCCTCCCAGTGAGACATCTAGGAGAGAGACACGCCTGCGGTGTTGTGTCGTCTGTCTCATCTGTGAACTCTTGCTCTGTTTGAGGTGTTTTATGTATTCACTTGGAGTCCGGTGATGACGAAATCAAATTCCACTTAATTTAAAGTGCATTTTAGATCTCAACATACTTTACATTAAAACAATGATAAAATAACATGAACAGAGGATGTGTAAAACCATCACTTATTAAAAGCCCAGCTAAAAAGGTGAAACCTCAAATGGTGTCTGCCCCTCTTACCTGACAGGGCAAGCTGTTCCACAACGGAGGAGCTTTAATAGAGAATGCTCCTCCCCCCCACCTTGGTTCTTCATCTAGCAGTCTGGCTCCTTGGCAGTGGATCGCCCTCACTGGGTTGTATGGAACGAGCATGTCTGTCAGATAAGAGGGGGCAAGGTCATGCAGTGCCTTAAAAGTTAAGAGTAAGATCTTCAAATCAGACCGATACTTTACAGGCAGCCAGTGTAGTGCAAATAAAACTGGAGTGATTTGCTCACGCCTTCTAGTGTTGGTTAATATCCGAGCTGCAGTGTTCTGTACAAATTGTAGACTTCTAATCGTAGAGTCTGATCAGGCGGAGATGAGGGCATTACAGTAGTCTAGCCTAGATGAAACAAATGCATTCACCAATTTTTTCGTCATCTGGCTGTTTGATTAAGAGTTATTCTGTAAATGTTCCTGAGATGGAAGTATGCTGTTTGGGATGCTTTTTATGTGGTTGTCAAAAGTTAAGACGGGTTAAAAGCAAGGAGTTGGTTGTCATCCAGTGTTTAACATCTGTGATGGAAGTCTCAAGGCGGCTGGCTGTAAAGCATTGTCTGGTTTAAAAGATAAATACAATTGGGTATTATCAGTGTAGAAGTAAAAGTGCCTGTTGTGCTTACGGATGACATTACCAAGGGGTAGCATGTACATGGAAAATAAAAGGGGTCCAAGCACAAAACCTTGGGAAACACCACATTCAACCTTCAAATGTTAAGATGAATTATCGGCCTGAACAAATTGATACCGCTCAGAAGTATGATTCGGACCAATTGAGAACTTGTCCCCGTAGACCAAACAGTCTTCAAGCATCTTAGTGAAAATAGCATGATCAATCGAATCGAATGCAGCACTTAAATATAAAATACATAAAGTTCTCGTTGTCAGATAGCGGCTAAAAGGAGATCCAATAGAAAGAGTTGTCCTGAGATTAAAGTGGTTGCTGGTACATGGTGACTCCAGTTGCTTCTCCTGTGAGACCATAATTACAGGTGAATCTGACAATGAGGCTACAGATCATCTAGATATCAAAGTAGAGACAGAGATGATGGCCACAGTGACAGTTCATGGCTTGAGGGCACATGATTAAGTTATCGCACCTGCAAATTTGACCTCTTTCACTCCCTACCCAGGGAGATTTATGAACTGCTGGATAACTGTCCAGTCTACTGTAACAAATCTGTCTCAGTCTGAACAATATTCAATTGGAGGTTTTCACTGGGCTGTTTTGTTTTCCTTTGTGGCTGAAATGTTGCCAAACCATCTTTCATCTCCATTCTGTCCAGACACATAAAACAAACACTGGTGACGTGATGATTTCTGATTGGTTGAGTGAGCCAGTGAAATGTCTCAATGGTCTTTATATAGCAGACTGAAAGACTGAACCAGACCCAGAGGCATTGTGTTCTGCTTACCTGCCAGAGTGTGTGTGTGTGTGTGTGTGTGTGTGTGTGTGTGTGTGTGTGTGTGTGTGTGTGTGTGTGTGTGTGTGTGTGTGTGTGTGTGTGTGCTGAAGGGACCCTTGGCAACTCAGAAAGACGGCCCAGGCTTTCCTCTGTCTGACCCAAATAAGCATGAGTGGCAGAACACACAATGCATCTCCACAGGTCTGTTTGCACAGCCATTACTACTAATTGTGGGAACAGTGTTGCGGGGACGTTATCTGTCCTTATAAACTATACACCCAGATGTTATTATGAATCTACAGAATCTGTATCAGACATTTTATCAGCAACCTTTCCTTTCCTACTTTAAGCACTTGATGATCAAGGACAGTGTTATTTTGGCATGCCATCATACAATATAAGAAATGCATGTCCTCAGTTGAATGGTGTTTCCTCCGACACATTTGTGCAGCTGGATTTCGGGTTAAGCGGGCGGGTGTTAAGAAACGCGGTTTGGCGGGTCATGATCCGCTGAAGCAGGATGTATTTGATACCATGTTAAGGTGAAATGGCTCATGTTTAAGAGTTGAGTAGGACTAGGCGGCATTGAAATACAATCGTTTAGATTGTAAACAGGAAAGGAGAGATGCTGTATAATGTTCGGTGGACCAAAAAGTATTAATATTTACAGTTGAAAATGGCATGAAACATCTTATTATTTCAGTACTGTTGACTCATGTACTAACAGTAGAAAATGTCCGCTGCTAAATGAGAATGGGATGTGAAGATTCATACTTGTTCTCAAGAGATTTAAAGTGTAGAGATTTTTCAGGATAATAACTTGTGTTTAGTCTGTGGCTTACAGCTGGGCAAACAGGGGCTAACAACTGGCTGACTCTACAAATGTCCATAGAAAAGAGGCTGCTTGATATTCATATAATTAAACAATGCGTTGATTGGAGATTCAATACAATTCTCCCATTCAAACTCATGTACAATCCCGCATTTTGGGGAGGTTTTGAGCTAGGTTAAACATTTACATTTACATTTTAGTCATTTAGCAGACGCTCTTATCCAGAGTGATTTACAAATTGGTGCATTCAACTTAGGATAGACAGTGGGACAACCGCATCTCGATCACAGTTAGTACATTTCTTTAAACAAGCAGCTGTGAGGAAAGTCAGTTCTAGCTGGGAAATAAGTCAGGTGTTAGTTTAGACAAAAGACAAGTGTTAGTAAAGGTTTTATTTTTTTATTTTTTTAAATGGGAGGGGGCGGGGGGTTAGTACAAGGATTACTGTTATACTAGGTATTCCTTAAAGAGGTAGGGTTTCAAGTGTCTCCGGAAGGTGGTCAGTGACTCCGATGTCCTGGCGTCGTGGGGGAGCTTGTTCCACCATATGGGTGCCAAAGCAGTGAATAGCTTTGACTGGGATGAGCCCGAACTGTACTTCCGTAGAGGTAGGGTGGCTAGCCAACCAGAGGTGGATGGTTTAATGGTGCAGGCAGGGAGCCCAGCCAACAGCGAGTTGCAGTAATCCAGACGGGAGATGACAAGTGCCTGGATTAAACAATTACTCAATTGACAATGAGAGTGAACCTACAAGGCCACCACCAACCAAATGTGCTCATAAAAGACAGATCAACCATGAGTGACCACTTGTCTATCTGACTTACAACACTGGCTGGTCTATTTAGCTCTCCCAATTATCTGGGGCACACATAACCCAATGGAAAAACCACATCAGTAAGCACATGGCCGTTCTCTGTCCCCTACACCCAGCCTTGTCTTCAGGGGATGGTGGGCTTACTGTATTTCAATGGGCCAGATGTCAAGGTTGACCGAGGCTTAGCCCTGCATGCTAGGCAATGTCAGTGGCCACACAGCTGTTGAGAGAGGCTAACTTTTACTTTAGAGAGTTAAAGTTAGGGTAATAGAACTATGAGGTTAACCTCTTGCTCAGATGTTTGATGCCTTGTATTACGCAATCCTCCATCCTATGATTCCTGTTTTTGTTGTGCCTGCGTTGTGCACTCTAATGACTTCCCTGACCTTACTGTAATGCATTTCATATTATTCCACATTAAAGTTCTGCATTAAAGTTATTCCACTCAAATCAGCCAGTGCCACACACTGGATAATACAGATACATTACCCAACAACATGTGGGTAATCCATCCCTAATCTATCCCTACATGGATGTCACAGCACACGGCAACACGCTTTGAACCCTTGTCTGTGAGAAGAGAAGAGTGTCTGGGGTTCTGTAATTCTCCTCTCATGATCTCCTTTAAGGCTGATATAATTGGCTTGATGACCTGCCCTGAACATCACATCCACATTGGTCAACAGAACATTCTAGAATAGGCATTCTTGTTGTGAGGTCAGATTTCTGACCATACTAAGCCTGTCGTGTGACCCCTCCTCTCTTCCCTATCCAACCGTTATTGATCCCACAATGACACAATAGAGAGAGCTCCCTAGTTTTTAAATAATTAATAGAGGAGAATGCATTCACTCTCTTGGAGGGGCAGTAGGAAATGACCATAACTCTAGCATTCTGTACATTCTTCAGAGTTCACCTGCCCTGAGAGAGGCAGTCTGCATCACAATAAGGTTGGGCAGGACTGGCCTTAGCCTTACCTAATCACAAATAAAGCCTATGTCAAACATTGTTCAAGGATGGTTTATACAGACATGCACCTCTCACAGGCCAATCAGTCAAACCAAAACGCTCTATGGTGCAAGGATGGAACAGACACTATGCTGCTGTATTCATGGATTGCACCTCCGTCACTCGGCCGTGTTGTTGCCGTTGTTATCAACGTTCTACAGATGCTGCAGCCATATTGATGCTCAAAAGTAGAACAGGGCTAATGACTTTAAACCGGGGCTAATAACTGTTTAGTCTAAATTACACTATAGGAGCTTGGGAATACGATGACATTGCTAGTCTGCACATATTTAGTAGGAAACAACTTTGCCATCATCATCATCATCATGTTGTCAAATTTACTTTAGACAGATGGCAATATTGTCATTAGCAAAGTTTGTCAAAAATAGCTAGCAATAATAATGTTAGCTAGTTAAAATCTGGAGGTCTCCCCTCAATCTTAGTTAGCTAGCCAATGCAATACTGCAACTGAAGTCAATCAAGCGACATCAAAATGATGAAAAAAAGCTTTCCTACTAATTATTTGCCTTCTTTAGAAATATCATTGTGTTTTCAAGCCACCGTGATGCACTTTAGACCAAATCTTCATTAGCGCCCAATGAGGATGCATTGACTAGAATGCGCAGTTGCGCATCAGTCCTAAAACGAACGTCCAAAATAATATTGTGACGCTTCGTGTGAACCATGAATAGACTTACCTTTCAGTAGCAAATGTAATGTTCTTTATACATAGAGGGCCATAACAGGAACAACTGTCTTTCTCTCTGTGTCACATACACATTATGAACATCTGCTCTTTCTATGACATAGACTGACCAGGTGAATCCAGATGAAAGCTATGATCCTTCTTCTTCTTCTTCTTCTTCTTCTTCTTCTTCTTCTTCTTCTTCTTCTTCTTCTTCTTCTTCTTCTTCTTCTTCTTCTTCTTCTTCTTCTTCTTCTTCTTCTTCTTCTTCTTCTTCTTCTTCTTCTTCTTCTTCTTCTTCTTCTTCTTCTTCTTCTTCTTCCCGTCTATCATTAGATTCAAGCGAAGTGCGTCTACCACTCTTGAAATGTTAACCCTAAAACACCAGAGATGACACCTTTAACTGGGGACCTACTCTGAAAATCATAGCTTTCCACATCATATGTCGACATTTTGTAGAGCCACAGAGCTTTCTCCCTTTGCACTTCTGACACACACAAAATCAACATCATACCGCTCCTGGTCACTGACCGGTTCCACTTTACCCAATTCGTCCTCCACCATCTTCGACACTGCAAACGGGTCACCCCAAAAAAACATCCTTGCTCGTGAATCGCACTCCAACCGTAAACTGCTGTTCATTTTCAGCTTTAGTCCTTTTTACTGCACTCTACTTCACCATCATCCACTCATTCTCACCAACTGTACTCGCACCAAGAGAATCGCAAAATACTTCCGCTTCCACCATTGCTTCCCTTATTGACTTATTGATGTCATTTGTTAAATCTACTTCAATCAGTGTAGATGAAGGGGAGGAGACAGGTTAAATAATAATTTTTAAGCCTTGAGACAACTGAGACATGGATTGTGTGTGTGTGCCATTCAGAGGGTGAATAGGCAAGACAAAAGATTTAAGTGCCTTTGAACGGGGTATGGTAGTAGGTGCCAGGTGCACTGATTTGTGTCAAGAACTGCAACATGGCTGAGTTTTTCACGTGTGTATCAAGAATGGTCTACCAGCCAAAGGACATCCAGCCAACTTGACACAACTGTGGGAAGCATTGGCGTGAATATGGGACAGCATCCCTGTGGAACGCTTTCGACACCTTGTAGAGTCCATGCCCCAACGAATTGAGGGAGGGGAGAGGGGGTGGCGGGGTTATAGTCAGTGTATCATCACATTGTGTCTGATCTGGTGTCACATTTGCCAAAGTATTTCGCCCAGTAAACATCATCAACTCTAATGTTATTGCAGATAATTACAAGTCAGAGAGGACCAGTACCCTTACCCTATAAGTACATATAAATAAATCAAAAAATGTCCTGCTCTGAACATGGCATAGAAAGCCTGACCTGAAAATGTGTCATAAATTACACTTGGGAGGGTTTGGCCAACTTGGCCATAGGAAAGCAGATCTGCAACAGAGGCTGCATTGAGTTGGTTTGCTGAGAGGGTGAGTGAACTTATGTATGTGTGTGTGCGGAGAGCGAGTTGAAAAGTGAAATGCTGTATAATTACCTATTCAAGAATGGAGAACAGTCACACACTGTCAACCTCTCCACTGGTCTCCACCCATAGCTCTTATATCTAGAAAGGAATTGGCTGGGAGAGCTGCCAATTAGTTTTGTTCCTCTGACACAATAAATACTTTGGCTGCTGTATGGACAGCCTACCTACATACTCTGTCTTCAAGGTTTTTTGCTTTTTATGTCAAGTTAGTAGTAATGCCCTCTTATTTGAAAGTTATGCGGCAATTTAGGAGTTTTATGTCATTGAGATTTTATGTTGCTTGTTTTGAGATATTGGCAGCCCTCAGATGAAATTTTGTCTTAGCTAAATGTATAACCAAATGATGAGGATAGTTACAGGAGGAAGGATCTGAGTATCCTAACGTCTGGTGGCATACAAATAATGGATTATTTTGCAAGCAAAATCAGATTGAAAGAAGAATAGGAATGTATGTCTGGCTACATGGTGGGACAAATCTTTTTTGAGAGAGACTTATTTGGCTACAAGAAGCCAAACTGAACTAGAAGCCAGTGGGCCATGTGTCTAACTAAATCACCCAATAAATCCAGATTGCTCTTGATCTGCTACCCATAATAATGCAACATTTGAGGGTCAGACTCTTGATAAGAGAGCTTCCCAGTGATTGTGATTTAATGTGGCAAAGTTCTGTTTTTGTTCACCCGCAAAGCCTCCTTCGCTTTGCTAATTGATTAGTGAGGCCTGGCCTCTGTCAGGTTGGCTCTTCTCCACACTGACAGTAATCCTCCCAGGAACCTGACCTCTGGTGACATCACTATGGTCAATCTAAAAGGTCAGGGACTGCTGTGGCACCTTATTCCCCATATAGCGCACTACTTTTGACCAGAGTTCTATGGGTCCTACATAGAGAATAGGGTGCCATTTAGGGCACAAAGTGTGTATGCAAGGTTCTGGTGAGGGATTGAAGTTCTATCTGCAGTTCTTTTTATGACCACATGGTTGAGCTGGAGGACCACTCTGTGTCTATGATGTAATTTTATTTGATCACAGCATGAACACTGTACAAGCTGTAGACATACAGGGAAGGTGAATGCTTTTACACCTGTAACAAACTTCACAAGAAGTTACCAAGAAGCTTAATTGTTATATTAAACACAGTCACTTTTACAATAGTGAAATTGAAAGGAATTAATTGCAGATTTGAATTTTTTTTACTAGGCAAGTCAGTTAAGAACAAATTCTTATTTTCAATGACGGCCTAGGAACAGTCGGTTAACTGCCTTGTTCAGGGGCAGAACGACTGATTTTTACCTTGTCAGCTCGGGGATTCGATCCAGCAACCTTTCGGTTACAGGCCCAACACTCTAACCACTGGGCTACCTGCCGCCCCGTGGGGGTATTCAAACCCATTCATGGTTAGCCTTTATATGAGCACAGTATTTATATTGTCATTGTATATATTGTAGGCATATTAATCACTTTGTACCCAAATCTATTTCATAGAAATTTCATTAGGGGTGGTACTGGGGGCTCCCAAATGGTGCAGTGGTCTAAGACACTGCATCTCAGTGCTAGAAGCGTCACTACAGACAACCATGGTTCGAATCCAGACTGTATCACAACCGGCCGTGATTGGGTGTCCCGTCGTCCCAGCGTCGTCCGAGTTTGGCCGGTGTAGGCCGTTATTGTAAATAAGGATTTGTTCTTAACTGACTTGCCTAGTTAAATAAATAATAGTACATGTGATGAAGTGCTAGCTGTTACTGGATAGTGGATATAGTGTAATACGTTGTCAAAGGTCTTGTATTCTTATTCCATATAGATGGAAAATTACAGTATCTCTGTGTGAATAGATTGTGACAATAAACCAATTACTGGATGTTGTGGGGACAGTGAAGTGAGATGGGGGTTAGGGGGTTACTTTCCCTGGCCTCCTAGCCCCCTGGCCCCTAGCCCTCTATAGCCCCTCGGGCCCCTATAAAAATCCCATTCTCCCTCACACGAAACACTACCACCACAGGGCAGGCTAACATGGGCTTCCTTACTTCCTCCCTGACGGGTTTCCTTAAAATGACACTAAATCCATAATCTGATCCATTTAGCAAACCTCCAGTCCCAACTCTCGCAATAAGTCTCATTAGAACCACTGAAACACTAGTGTCCAGTCTCTTTAGTATGGAGTCCATCCATACCTCCACTGTGGATTAATATGAAATGTTACACATCTAGGATAATGCACATACAATTCCATGTGCTGGTCATAATATCCAAACAGGCACATCACAGAATAGGACATTGGAATGTATGTCTGGCTACATGGTGGGACAAATCTTGTTTGAATGAGATGATTGTGTATTGGTAATCTTACTATGCTTTTGAATGGGTATTATTACTATAATTTATGCAGTATCTGAACAGTGTGTTCCTCTGGTACTTATAGATGATTGGTCCAGAGTGAGCTCATCCTCGTCTTCCGTGTCTGTGTGCTGCTGACAGTGCTGTCAGAACCTGTCCTAGGCCCCATCCCCATCAGCTCAACACCAGGGTCCTGAGTACTGAGTAGTGAAACAGGCTTCTCTTTGTCACTACGCCTGCCTGTCTTTTTGCCTGCCTGTCTGCCTGCCTGCATGTCTTTCTGCCCGGCCCCTCTGATCACTGAGCTGTGCAGGCTTGGCAAAAGCCCCTCTCCTCTCCTCCTCTCCTCCATGCCCCGTATTCCCCTCTCCTCTGTCACAGTCCAGCTTTTCACTCTACCATGTTTAATCAGTGCCCAGGAGCCCTGAGATAGCCACTGATTGGCATATTCCTGTACAATGGGGACTTGTTGGAGGGGGGGTTACAGGTCCATTATCCAATTTGATTTTTAAGTCTATAAAACATATACCTGTAGGCTTCCACTCAAAAGAAAAAAATGCCACTAAGAAATACATACAGAGTTTAAGCAATAATAGATTCAGTATAAACAGGAAAAGAAAGTGGACCTCCACCCCCAACCTCCCATCCCTTTCCCCCAACCCCACCCAGCCAACATGTTTCCATCCAACCCCGAAATTTCTGCCTGCCAGCAGTAATCGTCTCTGATTGAGTGAGAGATTCAAGGAGCTATCATCGTAACATAATAGATGCAAAGCGTCTAATATTTACATTT
Source organism: Thymallus thymallus (assembly GCA_023634145.1). Taxonomy (NCBI): domain Eukaryota; kingdom Metazoa; phylum Chordata; class Actinopteri; order Salmoniformes; family Salmonidae; genus Thymallus; species Thymallus thymallus. The sequence goes on along the minus strand of CM042383.1, from coordinate 17,431,179 downwards.
ATGCACTTCAAAATAAATGTGGTACCTTTCCCCCCGAAACATTTAACTACAGGGCAGTAGAAAAATTTAGTTGCCTGGTAATGTGTATGTATCTTTCAAATCTTGGAATGTTCTCAAACCATTCCACATTGGTCCATTGGGGGATGCAAAACAGCCCTCCAGATCGCAAGTCATTATTGTGAAATATTGGAGTATGGGCACGCCATTTTGATTCCCATTTACATTGTTTTTACAGTTTGCGCCAAATACAAATTGTGTGAGCAATAATAGGACCAAAGCGTAGTTTAAATTGTTTAAGGGATATATCAGTGGAGACTTCCTCTTCTAGGGCCATAGGAGAAACCATATGTCTCTCTATACTCAGCCAGAGTGCGGAAAATCATGTCTAAACTAATTTAGGATGGGGCAAAATGCTAGTACCTGGAAATGCAATTTAAAGTTTGGTATGGATACAGTAGTCCTCCTATGTCTTTCCCTCTTTGTAAGTTTGTTAATTTTATCCGGGATCGTTTACCTTGCCATATACAGCGGGTGAAATAAGTATTGAACACGTCACCATTTGTCTCAGTAAATATATTTCCAAAGGTGCTATTGACATGAATTTTTTACCAGATGTTGGTAACAACCCAAGTAATCCATACATACAAAGAAACCAAAACAAATAAGTTCAGAAATTAAGTTATGTGTAATAATGTGAAATGACACAGGGAAAAAGTATTGAACACATGAAGAAAGGGAGGTTCAAAAAGGCATGGAAAGCCAAGACAACAGCTGAAAACTATCAGCAATTAAAAAGCAATCCTGCCCCCTGTCAGTGCAAATTAATATCAGCTGGTACAGTCCCAACTGATGGCCTACAAAAAGGTCTCATTGCCAAGGTGTCACACAAGACGTTTAAAGTTTGCTGCACAACATTTGGAAAAGCCAGTGAAATACTGGGAGAATATAGTGTGGTCAGATGAGAGCAAAATTGAACTGTTTGGAGAAATGGCACTGCACATCACCCTAAAAACACCATACCAACAGTGAAGTTTGGAGGTGGGAACATCATGGTGTGGGGCTGCTTTTCAGCAAATGGTAGTGGCAAAATTCACATAATTGAAGGAAGGATGAATGGGCAAATTTACGAGGAGCACCTGGTCGAGGCAAATTTATGGTGAAATGATTGTCTTTCCACTTCCGTATTATGGCCTCAACAGTGCTCACTGGAACATTCAGAAGCTTAGAAATGCGCCTATAACCAATGCCATCATTATGTTTTGCAACAATTAGGTTGCGAATGTCTTGAGACAGCTCTTTGCTTTTACCCATCATGAGATGTGTCTTGTGTGAGACCTTGGCAATGAGACCTTTTTGTAGGCCATCAGTTGGGACTGAACCAGCTGATATTAATTTGCACTGACAGGGGGCTGGATTGCTTTTTAATTACTGATAGTTTTCAGCTGTTGTCTTGGCTTTCCATGCCTTTTTGAACCTCCCTTTCTTCATGTGTTCAATACTTTTTCCCTGTGTCATTTCACATTATTACACATAACTTAATTTCTGAACTTATTTGTTTTGGTTTCTTTGTATGTATGGATTACTTGGGTTGTTACCAACATCTGGTGAAACTTTCATGTCAATAGCACCTTTGGAAATATATTTACTGAGAAAAATTCAATACTTATTTCACCCGCTGTACATTTTGAAACCGCACTATACATGCATATAGCATTTTAATCATATTAATGAAATTGGAGCCAATTCCCATATCTTCCAAGACAGACTGGATATATGTCCATTCTAGTCTATCAAAATATTTTTCTGCATCGAGGAGCTGTTGTTTCTGATGAAGCATCTAAGATATGTAATAGTCGAAGGAGGTTATCCGAGGACAAATGTTTTTTAACAAACCTGCTTTGGTACATGTGGACCAATTTGGTTAAGTCTCGAGACAGGACAACAACATTTAAGAAAACAGTTTTATATCTGTTTACCAAAGATAGGGGGCGATAGTGATAACACTGGGTGGCATCCTTACCTTTTTTTTAAATAAAAAAGTGACATTAGTGCTGTATTCCCATTTCTCCCAAATTAACCTTTGTGAACGGCTATGTTAATCATTTTGAGCAATAGTGGACCTAATTGATTCCAACATTTTAAATATGGTCCCATCCAGGTGATTTGCCTTTAAAAGAACTCAAAATGAATAGATAGATAGATAGATAGATAGATAGATAGATAGATAGATAGATAGATAGATAGATAGATAGATAGATAGATAGATAGATAGATAGATAGATAGATAGATAGATACTTTCTATCTATCTATCTATCTATCTATTCATTTTGAGTTCATTGAAAGAGATTTGGGCTCCCAGCGAGGTGGCTTTTTCTGTTGAGAGAAGAGGAGTTCTTAATTATTTTAGGCCTTAGTCTGGTGTGTGGATTTAAAATCAGAGGTGTACGTACATTCTTTATAGAAGTGTGATAATCTTTGATTGATTAATTTGGGCTCTGATAGTAATTCCCGTTTCAGATTCAGTAGTTGCTATATCAGCTAAATGATCAGTACTGTGTAGCTTGTTGGCTAGTAAACAACTAGAACAATTACAATGGAAGTAATGGTTGAGTCTAACTCGATTGATGGCAAATTCTGCTCTCTTTTATCAATAAATTATGTTCTGTCTTGACTTTGGAAAGAGCAATAGCTACCTTGTGTTTGTTTAGAAACGCTCTAATGAAGTTAACAATGTTAACAATTCTGCATCTTTACTTGTGATTTATTCAACCCAGATGGAGTTGCATTATTTTGAATAAAACGTTTGGTGGCATCCCATAGAATCGACTGAATTTGTATCAATCGTTATGAATTAATTTAGTTAAATTCCAAATTGAGCACAGAATATAGGATTTTGTAATAGTGAAATAGTCTTTTGTAGATTCCAAAATGTGTAGTTGGCATTAGTAAGCATGGTGGTCAGACAAGCTCATATGTCGAATGTCTATTTTCTTGATTAAAGAAAATAGAGGTGTAGATAGTATGAAATCGATTTGTGAGAATTTTTTATGCCTGTTTGAGAAGAAAAGTGTACTCTTTTGTTTTAGGATTATGTGCTCGCCAGGCATCAATGTAAACAGAGTATATGCTGGAGAGCCTTGATTGTGTGTGGATTGTTATTGGTTTTATTAGATTTGACTCGCATGTCCAAAATGGCATGCATGTCTGTCCCAATAACCAGATGGAATTCAGTTAATTCTAACAATATGCTGTTCAGAGAATTTTTTTAAAACATAGGATCACATGAATTTGGAGTGTACACATTAATAAAGGCAATTTTCTTTCCATTATGGATACATTAATGGAAAGGGATTCTACATTTGTCTTCGCCTTTACCCAAGATGGTGATTTTGAGCTTCTTATGTTTCATTATGGTTACACCTTTAGCTGTGTTTGGGGCTGATGAAAAAGCAGCCAGTTTGTACAAATGGTTCTGCATTCTACAGTATGTGCATCCTTATGGAGCAGATGTGTTTCTTGGAGCATTGCTATATCAATATGGTTTCTTGCATGGATATCAAGACAGCTGGAACATTTGATAGGAAAATGTAGGCCTTTCAAATTCCAAGAGCATTACCATTGTTTTTCAGAAAGAAATGTTATATTAATGATATAATTGGTATCTTTAGTATTAATAAGCCCATGGATGTGTAACAAAAACCAGGACCCACAGGGAACCTCCCAGAAGCCTCTAGCCCACCCCCTCCGCGGTCCCTCCAGCTCTGCAGGGTTGCAGCATAATGGCAAGTGGCAGCCTTACACATGGAGCCTCTTAGCAGTATATTCTTTAGGTCTTAAAAAAACTAATGTAAGACATAAAATAAGTAACCATTTTCAGACCTTTAGAGTTTAGTTAGCTGACTGGGATGAGTTAAATGAGTTAGGGTGAGCAATGAAGAAAAAAGAAAAAGGAGAAAATAGTCAATATAAGATATAAGATATATGCAAGGCTAAACAGTCATATAGAATACTGTAGCTGTAGGAGCAATATTATAAGCAATATGGTATATATGACAAACATACATCTGCCCTCCATTTTTATTAAGCATTGAAGTGATCCATACTATAAAACAAAACAAAAAAGATGGTATGTGCTAGAAATGCAGTCTATAATCTAAAACTTCACAATACTTCATCATGGCCTGTAGTCAAAGTCTTCCCCGGGAGATAAATTCAATAGCCCGCCCTAAACTAAGGGGTACAGCAAAACAATTAAAATAAATACAAATGCTATTGTGTAGTAGCCCATATGGGACTGGCCATCTCTCATTACCAGTAGCAAAAAATATATATTAATAAAAGTACAGGAATACTTATATTGCCATATTTTGCCCATTTAGGTATTCAATGCACTGTAGCCCCACAAGGAAGCAGGCCCAGTCTGTGTGACACCTCAATATATTGTTTATTAATTGTTGTGGTGTCATCACTGTGTTAATGTCCTCCTGTTCCATAGGCAATGTAATAATAACAAAGTCCAATACTAAACAATAATAGTAATAACGTTTTCCATTGTTCCCATTCACCCGCACACACAGGAGCTGTGCGTGGTTTCTCTTGGGCACGCTCCGATCACAAAGTCACCTCGTGCAAGTAAGCAGCCTTCTAGCAAGCTAGCTAGCGAAACAGCTAATTTCAAAGTGGTCTAAACATACAAATAACACATTTAATGTTTTAAACATCTTTGCTGATGACTAAATAACACACAGTAATATCTGTAACATTCTGACATTAACAAATACATTCGAAATCGCATTCATACCTGAAATATAGAAATAAATCACACGGAGATGTATCTTTGGCTTCAAGTCACTTGTAATGAGTCAGCTGGGAAGCCCTATAGGAATTCCTAGGTATAACCAATCAAACAGATCAGACATCAATAGAGCACACAGATCATATAATCAACGGTAAATATCTCCCGAATTAAACTCTCATAATATATTTTCATATCTATGATAACAGTCACTTATTAATGTATTATTACCTCATCAGGTAATAATCAATAACCTGAACGTCATAATTCCTTGGTATCTGCACGAACCCTAATTTTATTGATGAATCAGCAATACACATATTGGCTCAATTATTTATTTACTAACTAATTAAACAATTACAGAATACATAAAACACACTAACATTACACAGTAAATACAGTCTATTCTCGTCCTGGACTACGGACATTTTCAACTGCAGACTGATAAAGGCTACTGTCTAGGTAGGATTTGCTTCTTCTGTCGTGATCGATAGTTTCAGTTTAACCATTTTGCCATACTCAGCTCGCGCTGTACTTTGGCTGGTCTATAGAGTTGTAACCATTTCAAAGTGTGGACCAAGTCCTTGCGTTTTCTGGTCTTATGTGAATTTCTTCACAGGGTTTTTATAAGTAGACGCAAACCTCATAACTGGGAAATGTACACTTTCAGAGATACAATTATGTAGTTCTACCGTCCTTAGTTACATCACAAATTAGTAACAAATTCGACATGATTGTTCTTTAAGTCCCCACCTACCATTTCCCGCATTCTTTATGTTAGAAATGTTGTCTCATTATCCACTTTTGGATGTTGGAGTTTTGGAATTTACGACCGGTCATAAAACTGGCCCCCAGGAGAGGGGGTGTTCAAACCTTTGCCTAGCCGCATCTTTGATCCTCAGCCCATACGGGCAAGTCATGACACTGTACTCTGCTCTATTATAAGTCCATGAGCACTTTCATATCCTTTGCACACTAAATAGTCTCTTTCTGTATTGGCCAGTCTTTTTTTAATATTCCATAGATATATTGCTGGTTCTGGTATGGCTGAACAGGAGTTATTCATGAGGTTATTTTCCTGTTTGGGTTCAACTGCGTGTTCTGCAGGTTCTTCATCAGAACTTTCGCCAAAGACGGTATTTCATATCTGTAATATTCATCATGTTGTCGTCATCGTCCTGTTCGAGTTCTTCCATTTGTCCGTTACTTTGGTTGGTTCCTATTTTCTTTGGCTTGGAATTTTGCTGTAAAACCAGGGTCATGTGCGTTTTACCAGTTAGATTATCTTGGTTTGGTTCTGATATTTTTTAAGTTACTTATTTCAATTAGATTGTCTTTAGTCAGTTTATACAATGCTCATTTCACTTCTATTTGCATATCTTCTAATGCTGGTTCCATTTTACTAGCATAAAAGTTGACAACGCTTTTAAAGAAGGTTCTCTTTTACTGAATGGACCTTGCTGCTCCCTGATGTTCACTCTGACCTCAGTTCGCATGCACTCCATTTCCGGTGTCTCTCGAATCTCCACCGTAGCCATCTGTCACACTCTGACGTCTGCCTGAGTTGGTTTTGAAGATGAATGTCGGTTGAGGGTCTTCCTATTTCTTGGAGATGATCTCAGGTGCAATCATCTTAGCGGAGCCTCCTAAATGTTTTACCCCTGAAAGTGGGAAATATAGAAATAAATCACACTGAGATGTAGTTTTGGCTTCAAGTCACTTGTAATGAGTCTTTTCATATAAAATCATCAACCATTTACATAGGTACACAATAGTGTTTCACAAATGCACAAAATATTGTATATTCTCTCAAATTACATAGCTGTTACAATTGTTCAATAAACCAGTAGTCTCAATTATACATTACAATGGCTCAATTAATCCTTTATTATCCCTCTTGCCTTGCCTTGCCTTGACTTGCCTAGTTAAATAAAGGTTAAATAATAATTTTCCCTCTTTAAATTGAAACTATGAAATGCTATGAAAACCTTTTAAATTGCATCACGTATCCCACTATTTATTATCACCATTAAGTATCCTTGTATATACTGTTCCTATATTTATTACATAGTGTATGTATGAATTCCTATCAGTATGCAAACTCATCCTAATAACAAAAACATGTACAACCTTGTATTCATTCGTATTTAGTGCTTTAGACTACACGTCTAAAGCACTAAACTGCCAGGTTTAGCTTGCGTAGCTGGGATCTCATCTCTTTTTAGGTCGCCCTCTGTTTCAGCAGTTCGGCACTCCGATCTGGGTAGATGCTGATCCTCTTCTCCGCATAGGTCGGAGCCCGCGATTCTGCTGCAAGGCGAACAATTAGGAGCTTGACTTCAAAACGGTGGATTTATACAATCATAGAGTGATACCCATTCCGGAAAGGACCTGTGTGTAGCGCAATGTTAATTAGCAGCATGGGATCAAGCTTATCCTCTCCTAACTGTTTATGGAAAAGATTGCTCATGAAATAAGTTGTTTTGCCCGCATCCATGGCAGTTTCAAGTCCTATAACCCGTACATTGAATTTACCTTAATCATTTTCAAGTGATTCCGTTTTCTCTTTTAGAAAATTGATTGCACCTTCTAATTTAGCTCGCTTTGTTTCCAGGTCATGGATGGATTCACACCTCCGTCACACTTTAATAGGGAAACACTTTAGAAGTGAGAGATTAATTTACCTGTTTTAATTACAAATCGAGGGTAGAGGTAATCCCTCTTGGAAAGTAGCGGGCAGCTCTGGTGTTGAGAGAAGCCATGTTCCCACAGGTGAAATGTTACGCTATCTGCTGGAGTGAAATGGATCAGCAAATATTTTCTTATCATACAATGAACGTCCCACACCTTAATATGATGTTTACAATTGCCAATTTTAGAAGACAATGTTAATTCATAGTCATTTTGCAAAAGAAAGCCATGATAAGGCACATGTTTCAATGCATGTGTTTGCCTGCCCTACAAATGGCCATATATGTCTGCTAATACAAGACTAGTAAAGGCCAAGGGCACTACTTTTGGTTTAAATATAAATATATTTTTTAAATTATTAATATTTTGGTTTTATTACGATTTTCAGGGGGTGTTGCCCTACTTCCCTTGGATATGTGTATTGTTAAACCTGTAGTTGTATTCAGCTTATTCATGGACATGAATGCAACTGACTAAAGATAGGTAATATGTCAAATGTAGGAACCTTTACATTTAATTGGGTTCCTTTGTGGTGCCCTTTTTACAGCATTCATTTGAGTTCTTGTAGTCCTGACTTTTGTCACTGCGGGAATGGAAAATGTGTGCAGTGCTCGCCATGTCCTTTAGGGCTGGGTATTATCACGATATGATATGTATTGCGATTTGATGTTCCTAACATATTGCTCACTATACAGTATGTCTGCTGCAGAAACACATGAGAGAGCCATAATAAAAAATAAAAACTATGTTTTGATCAGTCATGGAAATAAAGGTGCTGAAAACAGGTTGGCTCACTTTTTAAAAAGAAGACGGAGAACATACTATAGGATAAAAAATACTGGAGCTGATGTCTCGGTGCCCCTAATTTGTTTTACTGACAACTGTTTGTTTAGTAAGCAAAGACTGTTGATGGCCAGCTCCTGCATGTAAGCTGTAGTAGGGTTCATGATAATGGTATACAGAGGGGGATGGCATTACTCAAGGGGGCTGTGGCTTACGGCTGGCCCTTACATCCTCTTACCACACCCACCCACTGTGATGGGAGCCAGAGTGAAGTGAGCCAGACGTGGTGTAGAGCTGCTGCCGCTGCTGTTGCTGTGCTGCCTGTGAAATACCTAAGTCTGTGTGGTGCTGAGGGGTCTGGAGCAGGGGTTGCTGCTAATCACAGAGGGAGAGGGAGAGGAGACAGAGTGGCAGAGACAGAGTGGCAGAGACAGAGTGGCAGAGACAGAGTGGCAGAGACAGAGTGGCAGAGAGAGAGAGAGAGAGAGAGCAGATAGAAGCAGAGAAGGGAGTGGCCCATGAGAGCTGAGCTGTGAACATACTGGAGAACATACATCTTTTTGAAGTTTTTAGTCGGTAGTTGGAGCATCAGGATAGGATGGCTGTCCTGCGTCTCTGCAGTATACTGCTGTTGCTCATGGCTCCTGTTCATGGCCAATGGTGGAGTGTGTTCTGGGGGAAAACACAGGAGATGACCACACAGCCCCCCACCACCAAGGTCCCCACCACCACCAAGATATTTTGGACAATGGAATGGACAGAGGTGGGCCATGTAGGGACCCAGACAGAGGCGTACACTACTGCACCTGTTCAGAGTACACCTCTACAGAGCACACAGGAGCCTGCAGGTGCTGGAACAACAGCGATCAAGCCCAAGGCTATGAAAAGACCTCTGAAAATGTGGAAGAGTCGTGGTGAGTTATTCTGTGCTGTGCAGGAGTTGAGGAACACCTGGAGTGTGCTGGGTGATGTAGTTTTTTCTGAAAAAGTCATCTTTATGTTGTGTTTAAATAACAACAGTTCTGCTACTGGTTCTGCACTTGGATTGCAGGTTCAATGAAACAGAACCAATGCTCTGATTCTCAGTCATCGACTTAGCATAATGCTCTAAAAACTTCCCCTGAAGGAATCTAAAGACCCTGACAATGTGGCAGATGTGGAGCTGTGGACTCATGGTGGCTCATTATTTTTGTTAAAGTAGTCTCAAGCTGATACTTGTCGCAGGGATCATGGCAGGGATTAGGTAGTGTGTTTCCTCACAGCCTGCTCAATCTCACTGAGCATGGCTACGCTTTTTTAACTTGTCTAATTGAGGCTGTGCATTGTTGAGGGGAGCAAGTTTCCTGCTAGCCCCTTGGTTTCCAAAGTAAATCCGTATCACATGATATTAAAATAATAGGATTAGGGCCAGGAGCCTTCGTGGAACCTGGGGAAATTGGGGTCTGAGGAGTGTGAGAATTGTTTCAGAGCCTGCGCTGGGCTGGGTTGTGGGGTGAGAGAGAGAGTGGGGAATGGGGGACGGGTGGATGGGTGAGGTATGACAGGGAGGACTGATATCAAGAGGCTGGAGATGAGAGGAGTGATTTCCCTGGTTATAGGGAAATCCATTACCAAAATACTGTATGTCTGATGTATTGCCTGACTAGAAGAATTGGGGGCTAAATCATCCAAGAAAATCACTGGACAAAGAGGACAAAGTTGTGTCCACATTCTGCAAGCTCTCTCAGAACAAAATGTTTTGTTAAACTTTTGTTTCATGAGGGCTCTCCTGTCTATTCCTCTGTCTGAGCTGTACTGTAGGTCTTACACTCTGACAGCTACTCTCCACAATGCTAATGTGTCTGTCCGAGGAGGATGTCTGTTGATCCCAGACATCCGCTCAGTATGGCAGCCTACTTACATAACTTTAGACAGTTCACACCATTCACCTGTATGTTATTAGCATGACTGTGTTGAAAACAGGCAGGGTCCTCATTGAGGACCTCAGATGTATGTTTGTATATATTTCTACCAAACTCTTTTAAGTGAACTTCTGATAGATCTTTCTCTGATCCCACAAATATTGGCTTGGTTGTGGCAGTCTGGGTTGTGTGACTCAGCCAGTGTTTGTGTGAGGCTGCATGTTGTGGGAGGCATTTGTTCAGAGTGGAGGATGTTCAAACACTACCACCCTCATCCATAATTGGCATGTCTTTTTCCACTTTGCTAATTTGATGAATTACAGACCTAATCAGAGACCATGACTAGTCTGTGGGCGGAGGGGCCGACTGATGTGAAGAGGAGGGTTAATACTTGACAAGACTGAGGTGAAACCAATGGCCAAGAGGTTACCTCTGTGGAATGTGGGGGTGAGAGTGTTCGCCAAGGGAGATGAACTGCATGTGGGGGAGAATGGAGAGAATGTGATCTACCGGTATCTTTCTCCGCTAAGCCCTCTCTCTACGCCACGATGATAGGCCCCTCAACCCCAATTAAAGGCTTTATGGCAAGTGTCTGTAGGTTATGTTGTGGAGCATTGTGGTCTGGACAGGAGAAAAAGATTGAGGGCAATGAGCCGTAGGTGAACGTTTGAATCGTTAAGGGTTCGTTAGGCTGAGTGATGAGGATAGATGGATTTGGGAAACCCTGGCCACATCGGTTATGGTAGTATGAGATATCAGTCCTATTCTGTGCTTGCGCTCTTTGGGATAGTTTTCTGGGACACAGTTTAGGCCGAGTCCTTTACTACCCACATGAAAAATACTATAGTATACTTTGGTATAAATACTATAGTATTCACTATAGTGTTTTGTGGAATTGACTGTAGTATTCACTGTAGTGTTTTTGCAGATTAAAGTCTGTGTTTACAGTTACTGTAAGTACAGTAAAAAATAATGCTGTAAAAGAAAAATAGTAAATAGTAATTAATGTCGTGTTTTTGGGGATTGAAGTATACTGTAGTATTTACTGTAGTGTTTTTGTTTTATAATCTTTGACATAGAAGTGGAGGCTTTCTCCTTCAGGGTAGGTAGGTAGGTAGGTAGGTAGGTAGGTAGGTAGGTAGGTAGGTAGGTAGGTAGGTAGGTAGGTAGGTAGGTAGGTAGGTAGGTAGGTAGGTAGGTAGGTAGGTAGGTAGGTAGGTAGGTAGGTAGGTAGGTAGGTAGGTAGGTAGGTAGGTAGGTAGGTAGGTAGGTAGGTAGGTAGGTAGGTAGGTAGGTAGGTAGGTAGGTAGGTAGGTAGGTCGGTCGGTCGGTCGGTCGGTCGGTCGGTCTGAACAGATAGTTCCGTGCTTCTGCTCTTTTCCATAAAATAGTGTTATAGGGTTATCAAGGTCAGGTGACAGCACATATGTATATGATATTATCTGCTAATTGATTCATTACACTGGAGGAGGAGTTCCATAAAGGTTCTAGTGATTGCAGTTCTGACTGCAGTGGTGAAATTACGTATTCTGATGACGTACAGTATGGTGACATATCTTGATGAGAGCATTGGATGTTATTGTGATTTTTAGTTATGCTATGCTAATAATATAAATGTTACAGATATCTATAGTAATACTGCACCCACTATTATATTGACATTTTGGGCATTTAACAGAAGCTCTTATCCAGAGTGACTTACAGAGCAATTAGGGTTAAGCGTCTTGCTCAACGGTCCATCAACATATTTTTCAGTCGGCTCGGAGACTTGAACCAGCGACCTTTCGGTTATTGGCACAATGCTCCTAAACGCTAGGCTAATTGCCTCATAGCTTTCTATACAGCTTTAGGCTCATACATGTGATTGTGTTCATTGTGTTTTGATCTCATGTTTCTGTTGCGTTTCCTCCTCCTTACAGAGCGTGGCTCTACAGGCCACCTAGACCTAACTGAGTTGATCGGAGTGCCACTCCCTCCCTCTGTCACCTATGTCACCGGCTATGAGGGCTCCCGGCCAGCCTACAACTTCGGGACCGGCGCCAACATCGGACGCCTCACCAAGACCTTCATGCCCGACCCTTTCTTCAGGGACTTTGCCATCATCGTCACCATCAGGCCCAGCAGCAACCAGGGAGGGACGCTGTTCGCCATCACTGATGCCCAGCAGAGGGTGGTGCAGCTGGGGCTGGTGCTGACAGCCGTGGAGGATAAGACTCAGAGGATTCAGCTTTACTACACCGAGGGGGGCCAGGGGTCCTCACACAGCCAGCAGGTGGTGTCTTTCAAGGTGCCTGATATGACCAAAAAGTGGACTATATTCACTCTTTCGGTGCAGGACCAGGAGGTGCGCCTCTATATGGACTGTGATGACTTCCACGCAGAGACCTTCCACAGGAGCAGCCGCCAGCTCAGCTTTGAGCCCAGCTCAGGCATCTTTGTAGGCAACGCTGGAGGGACTGGGCTGGAGAGGTTTGTGGTAAGTCGGTGGTTGCTTCTGATAATTTTACAGTACCATATCACTGTGGGTTTATGTGTGCTAGGTCTGGGTGGGTTGGTCTCTCTCTCTCTCTCTCTCTCTCTCTCTCTCTCTCTCTCTCTCTCTCTCTCTCTCTCTCTCTCTCTCTCTCTCTCTCTCTCTGTCTGTCTCTCTGTGTGTGTCTGTGTTTAATTCTTTGCACAAATTACTTGCACTGTGTGGATTGTGAGTCCTGCTCTATGTTTGCCCAGTCTGTGTTACCATGAACATTATCCATTAACATGATAAAAGACTCAAAGGTCATCTGTGTTGAATTAGTCTTAACTACTGTACTAAAAGTTCCACAGCTGGGACATCTTCCATTCACTGGGCACCACTTGTCTAGCATACAATATTGGATTTCAACAAGAATGTTTAGCTATATCATATATAGTGATTGATATATGAATGTGCTCAGTCAAACATTATAGCCACTTGATCACAGTTTCTCAGAATCAGCTCATATAATGTTGTATAACTCCGCTCCAAACATCCTGAAATTTGACAGCCATCGATAGGACACAGACTAATCTGGAGGTCCTGGCAGTCTCTCAGAGAGGAAGGGAGAGATCAGCTTTGTTTAATAAACAGACCCATGGTCAGCTCTGCTCAGCTCAAGTCCTCCCGTGCATGTGTCCTGTGATGTCTGTTCCAGTTTTTGCTTCTCTGAGAGGAGAAATGGTGAGGTTCACTAACTGAGGAATTAAGGGAGAGATAGAAGTGTCTGGTCTAGTAAAAAACAATATCTCCCATCTACCACACAATGACTGTCATCCAGTGTAGTTATGGAGAGTGAGACCATTGAGATATTTCTTATTGATTATCTATGAAGATAGAACTATTCAGCTGGTTCAATATAACCAATGGAAATATTCATATGAATAATTTTGTTCGGTGTCATACTTCTAGATTAAGTCCAATAAGAGCAAAACTTCCCCTAAAACCCAACTCTATTAATTCAAACAAACACTGAGCTATTTACTTTATGTGCATATTGTTATCTTTTATTATTTCTTATTGCTCTTGCATTGTTGAGAAGTAACTTGCAAGTAAGCATTTCTTTGGACGGTGTATACCTTGTGTCTCCTGTACATGATATGACTAATAATAACTTCATGATGATGAAGTGAATGGGACTTTCCCCCACGCCCCTAAATGAACAATCCCGCAACGTTCTTTATTAGTATGCTGCTGAGCCTCGAGAGTTCTGACGGTGGTGGTGGTGTGTGTTTGGGAAAGTGGTTTCCATAGCGATGGCAGCAAAGTGGGCAGCTTTTATTTTTGCTGTTGTGAGGCAATTCGGTGCTGGACTGGCGAGGGGCCTGAGAGGGCCAAGAGGGGTAAACCACAGTCAGTCAGTCAGTCAGAGCAGAAGGGCCAGAGAGGGAGGGGGGAGAATAAGAGGGAGCGGGAGAGGATGTGAGAGGTGAAGAGAGAGGAGAAAGAGGGGTTAGGGGGAGAGTAGGAGAGGAGGGGCTGAGAGGATGTGAGAGGGAAAGAGAGGGGAGAGAGAGGGGGTGAGGAAGAGAAGGGGATAGAGAGGGGGTGAGGAAGAGAAGGGGAGAGGAGGGGGTAGAGAGGGAGGAAGAGGATGTGGTAGAATAAGAGGGTCCCACAGTTAATCACAGAGCCAACAGAACACTGTGGACTGTCATGCTGGGAGATACAATACTGCTGGGTTAAACTCTGTGCCAAGAGATGGCTCTGGCCCTTCAAAACCAGCCAGGACAACAAAGCTATGAGTTTTGTTCTGATGCAGCCTTGATTCATTTCACTCTCTCTCACTCTTCCTCTCTGTCTGTCTGTCTTTGGTCTTGTGTTCTGTATCTCTATGCAATGTTCTGTCTATTTCTATGATTTTACAGTAGTAAATGTTTTTCAGTAGTTTGCTGTGTTCCATACTGGCTGACTGACTATTTTACATCCTACTAAACCCAGATCAGAATCTCTCTCTCTCTCTCTCTCTCTCTCTCTCTCTCTCTCTCTCTCTCTCGCTCTCGCTCTCTCTAAATTAGCTATATCAGCACAATAACTATTTATCATACATCACCAAAGCATTATCACAGATCTCTCTCTCTTTCTCTCTTGTTACAGGGCTCTATCCAGCAGCTGGTGATCAAATCAGACCCCAGGGCTGCAGAAGAGCAGTGTGAGGAAGATGATCCCTATGTGAGTGTCTACACACCACAGCCTGACACAATACAAATTCAATTCCATTGATATGTATCCATAGCCTTGCGCTCCTGACATTATAAAGGCCTCACCAGCACAAATTATTGAATAACGTGTTGAGCGACAAATGTATCCATGGCTTGACTTTGCATAAAGCATAGAGATGGCTCCCTCTAGTGTTAAAAATAGGGAATACTGGTTGATGGTCACTTTTAACTGGCTCTCACTCACATCACTCACATCAATTTGAATGTACATAGCTGAGTCAATCCTGTTAACCGATGCCTTTTAATGTCCCAGGGAAATCCTACTTCATATTTGATGTAAAATATTTCAAAAGTTTATTCAAAAAGGCTTTGAATTATAGGTTTAGGTCTTCCTTATCATATACATTTAAAAATAGGTCTTAAAGATATTATTTTGAATTTTAACCACTTTGTATTGTTCGTTTTGCAACTTTTACAATGAATATTAGTAATTAAATAATAAAATACTCCGATGATTTGCTCATTATTTTATAGACCAAATTAAAATCGTTGTAATCATGCATATTTTTCATGAAAAAAAAAAAATTAATAAAACAAATTCTGACTTACTGTGTGTCCCCAAAATAATTGTCCATGCTTTTAGTTTGTAGTTTTTCTGCTTTAAAAAATCTGCCTACCCTTCCCATGACATAATGTTCATGAAATGACATAATTTCCTGTGTCGGGAATTCAACTGAATCAACTGAAGTAAGTATGAACTGTCGGTTTTATCTATTTTTTGAAGTTTTATATTGTCAACCTGTTTGTCAAAACCTTAAAGTTCCACCCTGTTAGGCTACTTTATTAAGAAAATGTATAACATTCTATTGTTTCAAAAATGGTTTTATATTAGAAGTAAAATGCTGTTCACATGTAGGCACACATGCTAGCTAGATCATGATCACTCACAGAGCTAGGGCTAACATTTCTGAAAGAATTCCACCCTGTTAGGTGCCCCCCTAATGCACCTAACAGGGTGGAAATATTGATATGAAATGTAGTTAACAAATGGTTTATAATAAGATACATATAATATTTGATGTTGCGTGCTTGCAACTGTTAACTATGTATGCAATTTAATATACAGTGCCCTGCATATTTGAGATAGTGAAGCATTTTTCTTTTTTGGGCTCTTCTCTGGCATGTAAAGGATATGCAACCAAATACTAAACATGACTACCTATATTTATAGGAGCCCTGAAATAGGGGAACTATGTAAAAAAAAGTGTTATCATTTCTAAATGGTGAATCCAATACTTCTGTAGTTGACGGCATACAAATTTGTTACGTTTTGGAGTACACAATCTAAATTTTTTTAAATAATTCACTGTCCCTTAATGTTATGGAGGGCTTTGTATATGAATTAAATAATGAATATATTCAGAATAGCCAGGTGTTGTATTTTTTTTGTGTTAAATTTACAAGTTGTATAAATTAAAGGTAACAAAATGGTAAACATTTGTTAGGAAATGGCTCCAGCTCTAAGCGCGGCAGAAATGCAGAGGCGTTACAGAGAGAGGAGAGATGCTGACCCAGACAGGAGGGCAGTGTACCTCCAGAAAGAGAAGGATAAGTGGCAGAAAGACAGACAGGCAGGGAAAAAGAAGGGAATAGCAGACCTCAGTGAGCGAGAGAATCGTCAACAAAGAAAATAATGGAGAGAAAGGAAGAGGGATGCAAAAGCCAGAAAGGAAGCCAGAGCAGCTATACCCTCTCCCCCTGCAACTCCAACCGCATCCCCTGAACTAGAACCAGTGGCAGGGCCCTCAAGGTTAGAACTGTTAAGAGTAGGAACAATTTTCTTCTTTTGAGTTATTACGTTTAATTGTTTTGTGAAATAAGTGGTTGGTTTATTGGTAACATACTTATCTGATTGGTGGATTGAGCGGATGTATTCACTGATTAAGTGTGTGTGCGTGTGTGCTGTTTTCCTCTATTTCAGACAAAAACGAGAAGGTCAACTCCAGAAAGATAGAAACAAGAGAATGCTCTTGAAAAAAGTTAAAAAAAACTGCAAGCTGCCTTGGAAAAGATGGCAACAACACAAAAGAAAAGGATAAAAAATCAAATCTCCACGCACACAACTTAATAAAATGCTTATACATCCTATCCATCTCTCCGTACGCAGGAAACTGCTGCT
Source organism: Thymallus thymallus (assembly GCA_023634145.1). Classification (NCBI taxonomy): domain Eukaryota; kingdom Metazoa; phylum Chordata; class Actinopteri; order Salmoniformes; family Salmonidae; genus Thymallus; species Thymallus thymallus. The sequence continues at coordinate 17,414,155 of CM042383.1, read as the reverse complement.
ACATGCATCTATCTGTAGTGGAAGAATTAAGACAAAGATACCAGGCCACAAGAAGAAACAGAGAAAAGCAAATACTGGCAAAAGCCACCTGTGAAAACATTGTCAAGAAAGACCAACTGCAGAGGCTAGCTCAAAAAGCTCTAGGCTTTTCAAAGAAAAGAGCATCAATGAATGGGGATCTGTGCTCGTTCCAGTGGAAGAAAAGAGATAGAGTAACACCAGAGTGTAAGCAAAGTATAGAAGCATTATACTTAAGGGATGACGTGAGCCGAATGACGACGGGGAGACCCACCCTGTTATGCTCCATTCCACCCTGTTAGCTGAACAATTTCAAAAAATAAATTAACAATAGTTTAAAATATGTTGTGTGTTATTGTGTTTATTTGAACATATGTAATTGTTTGCTGAATTCTGTTGTTATTTGCCTTTTTTTTATTAGAGACAAACTGTCGGTTTACACTAAACAAAAAACAATGAACACATATACAAAATTGTTTGGTAATTATTTTTAGTCAATAAACAAATATAATAGAGCAAGGGACACATAATGCACAAGAAAATGTAATTATTGTTATATATTTACAATTTTAACACTTTGTGATTGTTATTCATATGCCCTAACAGGGTGGAATACTGTCATGGTCCATGTTTGAACCAAATGCCCATAACTGACCACTACCTTCTCTGCTATGCAATCTGGTTTCTGAGCTGGTCATGGGTGCACCTTAGCTATGCTCAAAGTACTAAACGATATCATAACCGCCATCGATAGAAGACAGTACTGTGCAGCCGTCTTCATCGACCTGGCCAAGGCTTTCGACTCTGTCAATCACTGCATTCTTATTGGCAGACTAAACAGCCTTGGTTTCTCAAGTGACTGCCTTGCCTGGTTCTCCAACTACTTCTCAGACAGAGTTCAGTGTGTCAAATCGGAGGGCACATTGTCCGATCCTCTAGCAGTCTCTATGGGGGTGCCACAGGGTTCAATTCTTGGGCCAACCCTTTTCTCTATATACATCAACGATGTCGCTCTCGCTGCTGGTGACTCTCTGATCCATCTCTACGCAGACGACACCATTCTGTATACATCTGGCCCCTCTTTGGACACTGTGTTAACTAACCTTCAAACAAGCGTCAATGCCATACAACACTCCTTCCATGGCCTCCAACTGCTCTTAAATGCTAGTAAAACTAAATGCATACTTTTCTATCGAACGCTGCCCGCACCCGCCCACCGGACTATCATCACTACCCTCGACGGGTCTGACTTAGAATACGTGGACACCTACAAATACCTAGGTGTCTGGTTAGACTGTAAACTCAATCCAAAATTAAATCTAGAATCGGCTTCCTATTTCGCAACAAAGCCTCCTTCACTCATGCTGCCAAACATGCCCTTGTAAAACTTACCATCCTACCGATCCTTGACTTCGGCTATGTCATTTATAAAATAGCCTCCAACACTCTACTCAGCAAATTGGATGTAGTCTATCACAGTGCCATCCGTTTTGTTACCAAAGCCCCATATACTACCCATCACTGCGACCTGTATTCTCTCGTTGGCTGGCCCTCACTACATATTCGTCGCCAAACCCACTGGCTCCAGGTCATCTACAAGTCTTTATTAGGTAAATCCCCGCCCTATCTCAGCTCGCTGGTCACCATAGCAACACCCACCCGTAGCATGCGCTCCAGCAGGTATATCTCACTGGCCACCCCCAAAGCCAACACCTCCTTTGGCCGCCATTCCTTCCAGTTCTCTGCTGCCAATGACTGGAACGAATTGCAAAAATCCTTGAAGCTAGAGGGTCCTATCTCCTTCACTAACTAAGCATCAGCTGTCAAAGCTGCTTGTTGATCACTGCACCTGTATATAGCCCTTCTGTAAATAGTCCACCCTACTACCTCATCCCCATATTTATTGTATTATTTTCGCTCATTTGCACTCCAGTATCTCTATTTGCACATCATCATTTGCACATCCATCATTCCAGTGCTAATGCTAATCTGTAATTTATTTCATCACTATGGCCTATTTATTGTCCTACCTTCCTAACCTTACTGCATTTTGCACTACATTTGCACACTGTATATAGATTCTCTATTGTGTTATTGACTGTACGTTTGTTTATTCTCATGTGTAACTCTGTGTTGTTTTTTGTCGCACTGCTTTGCTTTGTCTTGGCCAGGTCGCAGTTGTAAATGAGAACTTGTTCTCAACTGGCCTACCTGGTTAAATAAAAAATTATAAGGATTTGAGTGCTTGAGTTTGGAAAATATGTTTTTCAGACAGTTAAACATATCCCTTTTCTGATTAAATGTTTAAAACATGAAACATCGGAAATCTTTTTTTCAAAGGTTACCAGGTCCAAAAGGCAGGAGTTAACAGGATTGACCCAGCTGCGACTACTCTTGCCTTTCTTCACCTTCACCACTAGAGTTCTCTCTAGTGTTTAGTTAGGGGAATTCTACTTATAGGTCACTGGTGTCAATCTCGTGTTTGGATAGAGAGATGTGTGGTGGTAATGTCTTCTGTATTCCAGGCTTCTGGGGATTGGAGTGGGGACGAAACAATGGACGACCGTGAAACAGAGGATGAGGTGATGAAGAACATGGAACGAAGAAAGGAAAGGGCACGGGTGAGCATGGGGTTTGAGAGATTAATGCGTTCAGTGAGAGGCTGTCAACGGAAGCTGGGTGAGCAGAGGTGAGAGAAAGAACATCCACCCGCACAACTGAGATTGGCTTGGACAAGGCACATTGCTGTCTGAGCAACACTTTCTGACAGACTTAATTGGAAGTCTGTCAGAAGCCTTTGACATGTAGAGGAACATATTTAGTCTTTCATCAGTTTCCATTTGTACTGGTACAAAACACAAGTACGTAATAGTGAACACTGGGGGGATATATTCCACTAGGGAGATTCAGTACCACTATCGCTCTACTCAGTGTTACGAAACCCAATAACTAGCCTGCTAATATTGTTTCACTCGCTAAGTCTAGGGGTCCTAAGCATTGTTACATGGTCTGTAACCTGAATGAATGCGTGCATTTATGTGAGAAATCAGTATGTGAGGACCGTGTTGGATGCACATCACTGCATGGAAAGGCACATTTACATGTCGAACACTAGTGCACAATTCTGAAAACATACAGTTTCTGGAAATGTGCGTGAAAGTGTCCAGCCGATAACAGACCACTTTTGTGTGCGGACAGGCTTGTATATATCCGGAAATGGTTCAGTAAATTGCCTAAAACGACCACACATGTCCACCCATGTACCAGGACACCCATGTACCAGGACACCCATGTACCAGGACACCCATGTACCAATGCACTTTTAATGGCAGTTGCAATACATCTCCGTCCACGTCTGCCCAAGTCTCTCCCATAAATGTCAGTAAATAACCGTGCACTTGTTTAAGGCTGTACATGCTTATTCGCCACAATGAATGCTAATGCTAGTCATTGCTAGCTTGCCTTAGTGGCTGTCACTGGTATATTATAAACACAATTATTCAATTAATTAATTGTTGAATTATGAATTAATGAATAATTTTTTTTATTATTTTGTATTATTAATATCACACCTCAGGGTTCCTACACCTTTTCAGAAAAAATATATATAAGTACCACTATCAAGGTTTTCCCTGCACCTCACAACATCGCTATACTATACTATCGCTAAACATCTATTAGTTACTTGAATAAAACTCATAAATCCACCTAATCACATCTAGAAGGATGATAATTAATTTCAGCAGAGAAGGAGAAAGAGAGTAATAAATTAGTATCTGCGTTTAGGCTAAGCAGGGCCTGGAACTAAAGTAAGCCCCATGGAGGCTCGACCTGGGAATCCTGCCAGTACTCTGCTTGATTTTTATATATTTTTTAACTTTCATTCATCTTTGAATTTTGATTGTGGTGCTTACATTTGTGTAAACACCAGATAAAAAATTCAAAGATAAACATGTACCGACAGTTATCCAACTTGGCCCAGGGCAAGCCTCCATCGGGGTTACTGTGCTGTTATAGTGTTGAGGGAAGAGGGGGCCATGGCATCTAGGCTTTGACGAAAACTCCATATGATGCCTGTGTGGCTCGCCAAGTAGCTCTGGTCCCTCTCAAAGTTCTTGACACAGGGCAGTGAGCACCTCACTCCGGAAGTAGGGGGGGCTTGATGAACCACACTGGTTTGCCGTTTTGCAAGCCATCCTCATCACTCATCAGGTCCACATTAACGTCTGTCCAAATGTCTCTCTCATCCCCTGAAAGCCCTCTTGACTGCATCTACAAGCAAAAACTAAGAAAACAATAGAACACAGTAAACAAATGCATCAGTATCAAGTCATGAATATTCATACAGTGGGGAGAACAAGTATTTGATACACTGCCGATTTTGCAGGTTTTCCTACTTACAAAGCATGTAGAAGTCTGTAATTTTTATCATAGGTACTCTTCAACTGTGAGTGACGAAATCTAAAACAAAAATCCAGAAAATCACATTGTATGATTTTTAAGTAATTAATTTGCATTTTATTGAATGACATAAGTATTTGATACATCAGAAAAGCAGAACTTAATATTTGGTACAGAAACCTTTGTTTGCAATTACAGAGATCATACGTTTCCTGTAGTTCTTGACCAGGTTTGCACACACTGCAGCAGGGATTTTGGCCCACTCCTCCATACAGACCTTCTCCAGATCCTTCAGGTTTCGGGGCTGTCGCTGGGCAATACGGACTTTCAGCTCCCTCCAAAGATTTTCTATTGGGTTCAGGTCTGGAGACTGGCTAGGCCACTCCAGGACCTTGAGATGCTTCTTACGGAGCCACTCCTTAGTTGCCCTGGCTGTGTGTTTCGGGTCGTTGTCATGCTGGAAGACCCAGCCACGACCCATCTTCAATGCTCTTACTGAGGGAAGGAGGTTGTTGGCCAAGATCTCGCGATACATGGCCCCATCCATCCTCCCCTCAATACGGTGCAGTCGTCCTGTCCCCTTTGCAGAAAAGCATCCCCAAAGAATGATGTTTCCACCTACATGCTTCACGGTTGGGATGGTGTTCTTGGGGTTGTACTCATCCTTCTTCTTCCTCCAAACACGGCGAGTGGAGTTTAGACCAAAAAGCTCTATTTTTGTCTCATCAGACCACATGACCTTCTCCCATTCCTCCTCTGGATCATCCAGATGGTCATTGGCAAACTTCAGACGGGCCTGGACATGCGCTGGCTTGAGCAGGGGGACCTTCCGTGCGCTGCAGGACTGCAGGAATCCACAATCCATAGTGTGTTACTAATGGTTTTCTTTGAGACTGTGGTCCCAGCTCTCTTCAGGTCATTGACCAGGTCCTGCCGTGTAGTTCTGGGCTGATCCCTCACCTTCCTCATGATCATTGATGCCCCACGAGGTGAGATCTTGCATGGTGCCCCAGACTGAGGGAGATTGACCGTCATCTTGAACTTCTTCCATTTTCTAATAATTGCGCCAACCCCTTCTCACCAAGATGCTTGCCTATTGTCCTTTAGCCCATCCCAGCCTTGTGCAGGTCTACAATTTTATCCCTGATGTCCTTACACAGCTCTCTGGTCTTGGCCATTGTGGAGAGGTTGGAGTCTGTTTGATTGAGTGTGTGGACAGGTGTCTTTTATACAGGTAACGAGTTCAAACAGGTGCAGGATTTTTGTTTTAGATTCCTTCTCTCACAGTTGAAGTGTACCTATGATAAAAATTACAGACTTCTACAGGCTTTGTAAGTAGGAAAACCTGCAAAATCGGCAGTGTATCAAATACTTGTTCTCCCCACTGTATAACCTGAACCAAAATATAAAACGCAACAATTTCTAAGATTTTACTGAGTTACAGTTCATATAAGGAAATCAGTCCATTGAAATAAATTAATTAGGCCCTAATCTATGTATTTCACATGACTGGGCAGGGGAGCCAGGCCCAGCCAATCAGAATTAGTTTTTATTGAAGACAGAAGTACTCCTCTGCAAACCCCCCACCCCCCTTCAGACGATACCGCAGATGAAGAAGCCAGATGTGGAGGTTTTGGGCAGCGTGGTTACATGTGGTCTACGGTTGTGAGGCTGGTTGGACTTACTGCCAAATTATCTAAAACAACATTGGAGGCAGCTTATGGTAGCGGAATTATCATTTGATTTTCTGGCAACAGCTCTGGTGGACATTCCTACAGTCAGCATGCCAATTGCACACTCTCTCAAAACGTGTGACATCTGTGGCATTGTGTTGTGTGACAAAACTGCACATTTTACAGTGGTCTTTATTTTCCCCAGCACAAGGAGAAATGTTCACTAACAGGGATGTACACATTTGGCCACAACATTTGAGTGAAATAAGCTTTTTGTGCATACAGAACATTTGAGATTTTATATTTCAGACTTGAATTACACTGAACGAACATATAAACCCAACATGTAAATTGTTGGTTCTGTGTTTAATGAGCTGAAATATAAAATCTCAAATGTTCCATATGCATAAAAAGCTTATTTCTCTCAAATGTTGTGGCCAAATGTGTACATCCCTGTTAGTGAGCATGAAAACAATAGTTGAATTCCATCCACCTGGTATAAGGGACTTCACATGCCTTTGATATACAGTGGGGCAAAAAAGTATTTAGTCAGCCAACAATTGTGCAAGTTCTCCCACTTAAAAAGATGAGAGGCCTGTAATTTTCATCATATGTACACTTCTATGAGAGACAAAATTTGAAAAAAAAAATCCAGAAAATCACATTGTAGGATTTTTTATGAATTTATTTGTAAATTATGGTGGAAAATAAGTATTTGGTCAATAACAAAAGTTTATCTCAATACTTTGTTATATACCCTTTGTTGGCAATGACAGAGGTCAAACGTTTTCTGTAAGTCTTCACAAGGTTTTCACACACTGTTGCTGGTATTTTGGCCCATTCCTCCATGCAGACCTCCTCTAGAGCAGTGATGTTTCGGGGCAGTCGCTGGGTAACACGGACTTTCAACTCCCTCCAAAGATTTTCTATGGGGTTGAGATCTGGAGACTGGCTAGGCCAATCCAGGACCTTGAAATGCTTCTTACAAAGCACCTCCTTCGTTGCCCGGACGGTGTGTTTGGGATCATTGTCATGCTGAAAGACCCAGCCACGTTTCATCTTCAATGCCCTTGCTGATGGAAGGAGGTTTTCACTCAAAATCTCACGATACATGGCCCCATTCATTCTTTCCTTTACACAGATCAGTCGTCCTGGTCCCTTTGCAGAAAAACAGCCCCAAAGCATGATGTTTCCACCCCCATGCTTCACAGTAGGTATGGTGTTCTTACCAAAAAGTTATATTTTGGTTTCATCTGACCATATGACATTCTCCCAATCCTCTTCTGGATCATCCAAATGCTCTCTAGCAAACTTCAGACAGGCCTGGACATGTACTGGCTTAAGCAGGGGGACACGTCTGGCACTGCAGGATTTGAGTCCCTGGCGGCGTAGTGTGTTACTGATGGTAGCCTTTGTTACTTTGGTCCCAGCTCTCTGAAGGTCATTCACTAGGTCCCCCCATGTGGTTCTGGGATTTTTGCTCACTGTTCTTGTGATCATTTTGACCCCACGGGGTGAGATCTTGCATGGAGCCCCAGATCGAGGGAGATTATCAGTGGTCTTGTATGTCTTCCATTTCCTAATAATTGCTCCCACAGTTGATTTCTTCACACCAAGCTGCTTACCTATTGCAGATTCAGTGTTCCCAGCCTGGTGCAGGTCTACAATTTTGTTTCTGGTGTCCTTTGACAGCTCTTTGGTCTTGGCCATAGTGGAGTTTGGAGTGTGACTGTTTGAGGTTGTGGACAGGTGTCTTTTATACTGATAACAAGTTCAAACAGGTGCCATTAATACAGGTAACGAGTGGAGGACAGAGGAGCCTCTTAAAGAAGAAGTTACAGGTCTGTGAGAGCCAGAAATCTTGCTTGTTTGTAGGTGACCAAATACTTATTTTCCACCAAAATTTGCAAATAAGTTCATTAAAAATCCTACAATGTGATTTTCTGGATTTTCTTTTCTAATTTTGTCTCTCATAGTTGAAGTGTACCTATGATGAAAATTACAGGCCTCTCATCTTTTTAAGTGGGAGAACTTGCACAATTGGTGGCTGACTAAATACTTTTTTGCCCCACTGTATCACTCACAAACAACTACCCAAAGATCATTATAATCAAATGAGATTTGCAACAAGTTATGCACGTGATACTGGCAGTGCACAGAGCTACAAGCATGTGGACGTTTTTGCCAAAACATGTACCTGGTTCATGATTACTGTTATTTTCAGTAAAACAGCCAATGCAGTTCTGATACAGAGGCAATTAGTGTTTCAACAAAGTACAGCAGTCAGTGATTCATGGACCCACGAGGGCTATAGCAGCCACTCTAGACCAGGTGGGTGGAATTCAACATCTGTTTTCATTCTACTCTTCTAGACTCAAATATATAACTTGAAACATGTAATTGGGCCATGTACAACCTTTGTATTCCAAAGACCAGGAGTAATAAACCTAGTCTTACACAGAAGCTACTTGTACAAAAAGGCTTAACTGCTTTCTCCTCTGGCGATCCTTCTTTGCACGTTTCGCCAAGATTGTGTCCCCTGTGTTGTCAGGTAAATCTTAGAGATATGCCCACCTCACAATCACGTAATAGGTGGCACAAGAACCTGCAATGGATATAAGCAAAAGGTTAATTTTATGTTTTTGTGCATCGCCTTATCGTATGTAAAAAAGGCATTATACATACCTTGGAGTCTTTCTCCTGTGTAAACACAGCCTTGTCTCACTAGATGTGTGTGTAGCTATGACACCAATGCATTATTGGCAACAACAGTATATCTCCTTCACTCTATTTATACAGTGCTAATTGTACAAGCAAATTATAGAAGAGGCCTGTGTATTAAATGTAACAGCTAGCTAACAACATAAGCTAGCTAGTAGGACGAAATGGTAGGCTAGCAAGCGCCTAGCACTGAGCTAGCTAACGTTAGCAGTTAGCAAGCGACCATTAGATACCATTTTCATGAAAAGTTCACTTCTAAAATACATATAATTTGCGTGGTTCATATGTACACATGTAAATACACTTAATTTGAGGCGTCCTTTGTAAAAAAAGAAAAAAATCATAATGTAAGAGCCGCCCAGCAGGAAAGGGGACAGTGTGAGTAAGAGGATGCAGAAAGGGAGGAGAGGAGGGTCGAAGAGGCAGAATCAGACAAGAGAGAGAAGGATTTAGCAGAAGGGAGAGATGATAGGATAGAAGAGGAGCATTTTAGTGGGAGAGAGAGAGTGAAGATTGCGACGGCGCATGACCATCTGGGTAGGGGCTGAGTGGCTAGGGTTGGAGGAAAGGGAGACAGAAAAAGAAACAAAGTAATAATCAAAGGACCTGGAGGGGGTTTGCAGTGAGATTAGTAGGCGAGCAGCCTCTAGTGAAGATGAGGTCAAGCGTATTGCCTGCCTTGTGAGTTGGAGGGCATTGAGAAAGGGTGAGGTCAAGAGGCAAGGAGGGGAAGAGAGTTGGGGAAAAAATTTATTGAAGTCAGACGTCGGGAGGTTGAAGTCGTCAAGTTCAGAGAGCGGTGAGTCATCGTCAGGAAATGAGCTTATCAAGGTGTCAAGCTCATTGAGGAACTCTCCAAGCGCACCTGGTGGGCAATAGATGGCAATAATGTTAAGCTTGAGTGGACAAGTGACAGTGGACCTGTGCCACCACCGCGACGACCAGATGCTCTTGGACTATGAGAGAAAACATAGTCAGATGAAGAAAGTGCAGCTGGAGTAGCAGTGTCCACAGATCTGACCACAGATCGCCAGTTCCAAACACCGCCAGAGACCCATAATTCCACATGGGTTGTGCGCTCAGGGTACACTAAATTAGAAGGGTTGCAGCCAAGGGGTGCGGAGCATCTGTAAAGCCTACAGGGAGAGGAGCAAACAGGTATAGAAAACACACACGTAGTTCACAAAGCTACAAAAGAGCAAAATGAGAATCTGTAAATAACTAGGTAAGACACTCAAGTGAGAGAATGGTGTGGAGCCTTCCTCTCTTTCCTTCCTCGAACAACTCAGCAGAACAGTCTTTGTTTCGGCGACGGTCTCGCCACTGACAACCACCGTTTACATGGCCGCCGCTGAGAAACCAGGGGAGACTGAAGAACTAACACTAATTGCTGATTGCCTAGGAGAGGTGAAACCACTCCCCCTCCAATACAGCCACTGATTACCAAAACAAGTCACAAATTGCCCTGCCCCTTGATCTTGGTTGATGTGTCAACAACCATCTGCAAATTAGGAGCAGTCAGCAGTTCACACACCAAGTAGGCCACTGGGAAGACAGGCAGCACTTAAAGTAGATGGCCCTAGCTAGAAAAAAGACTAGACCACAACATATAAAGACAAAAAATATATACTTATCACTCCTGGACATATCAGGAGTCCTCTAGCTATAGAATGAAGCACACTGAGATGGAGCCTTAGAAGCTGGTTATATACACTCAGAAAAGTTAGCTAGCTCACTCATTTTTCACTCGGTCAAAACACTTAAATTATACATCAAAATGACCAGACAACTTACACAATTTTAGATAAACATTTTATCTCTAGATTTTGAAAACCAAACCATGTTTATAAATGTTACAAACCTGAAAACAGTATAACTATGCAGACACACAGTCGATTTCTCTTCTACTTGCAGCCATTGAATATATACGTGACTTGCAGTAATGCATAATTTTAATGCATAATTGGGATAAATTCCCTTATCACGCGTGTTCAGGGATGCACAGGAGTGTGCAGGAATGCATAGGAAATTCCCATCCACGACCGTGTACCTAACATTTAATATAACAGATCCGATTTCACCCAGAAACTCTGCTTTTCATGCAGTGCATGTGCCCAGGAGACAGCAACTTACAGAGTTCAGGGCCAGCACTTGGTGTGCTTATCAACCAGGCTCAGCATTTGGACAAGATTGCTGCTGCCCCCTGCGGGAATGGAGTGGAAGTGTAGCCTGGATAGTGTGATTGTCTATGTCCTATCACTAATGTTCCCCCCAAATCAAGTCTCTACACTGGCCTTTTATGTGTCTGTTATGTCTACTGGTAGCAGTGGTTGTTTATCAGGAAAATGTGGCCAACCCCCACATCCTTGTCAATAGGAAGTAAACACAGATACAGTGCTCCACTCATGAACCCAGTGAACATCCCTTTTTGTTGTGTTTCTCTTCCGTTCCGGGAGTGCTCCAGATTCTGGCTGTGTATGCTACATTCACTTTCATCCTCCCACACTAGCCTTGTAACACACTGTACTTATCCCAGAATGTCATGTCACTCTGCCCCTAAACAACCCACAATCTGACCCCAATTACTACAAATAAATATATGACATAAGCTGTCTGTTCTTATAGTTCTTATTTGATTCTTGTCCAGATGTTTTAGATAGCTAGATATTTCTCTCTCTCTCTCTCTCTCTTTTTACTCTTTCTCGCATTCACTCTTTATCTCTCTCTCTTCCTTATTCATTTTTTTCTCCCTCCAGCCAGAGGACATGCTGAGCGTGCCTGTGCGATCCCCGCCCACAGAGTCTCCGGTGGTGGAGCTAGATGAGTACTCCGGTCACCTGACCCCCACAGAGGAGGCCCATCAAGGAATGCTGCTCAGAGGTGGGGAAGGCAGGTTCACCATGCTCTTATCTTAACCAATCATCTTATGGCATTACAGGGCACTTTCAAATAACTGATAAATTAACTTGATTTAACTCGTCCGGTGACTATATCAATTGTTATTAGATTTTCCCTTTGCATTGATCAATCCTATCTGTCTCTCATTGGTTAATATTGTTGGTTGAATACATCATCTATCCCTCATTGGTTAATCCTATTGGTGTCTCTTATTCCTCTCTCAGGACCCCACCAGACAGAGGAGCCAGAGAGGTCAGGGGATGTAAGTAATAGCTCAGATGTTACGTGCATCAAAACCTGATGTCCTTTAAAAGCCTAAGTAATGATTCAGTATTTAACACATCTTCTTACACTACGTTCTCCTCTTTGTGCTGATCATCAGCGTGGGCCTCTTCGCCACAGAGAGAAAGGAGAGCGAGGAGAGCCTGGGCCTATGGGTCCTGCTGGTCCCCGTGGACCCCCTGGCCCCTCCACTCCCTCTGAGGGAAGGAGGTCTGGGCACGGCCAGCCAGGACCCAGGGGCACTCAAGGGCCTTCAGGGCCAACAGGGGCCCCTGGGGTGCCAGGGAAGGAAGGACAGCCGGTGAGATTTACGTCATTATAATCTCCCATTACTCTGTGATAGAATTACATGCTTGATTATGTTTTCTATTACCTATTTCTACTTGACAAAACTGAAAAGATACATCAAAGGAGTGTTCACATTTTTCAGGGAAGCAAGGGTGAAGATGGAGATCCAGTGAGTAAATGTGGTCTTGTGTCAAGTTTGTACTGTTCTGTCATGGTCATACACAAATACTGTATGTTTTAAGAAATGACCTAATCTATGGTAATCCCCACAGGGACAGAGAGGACATCAAGGTTTCCCAGGTTTGGCAGGGGAGGTTGGAGTCAAAGGAGACAAGGTACAGTAGTAAAAGGACTTAGAAGGAAAAAATTATATTCAATGTGTGTGAGATAGGCAGTTAGTCGTACCCTGTGTTTTCTTCTGTACAGGGGGACCCAGGAGCAGGCCTACCAGGGCCTCCAGGCCCCCCTGGACCTCCTGGACCCCTCAGATCACACAGTGTACCGGTGGGTAGCAGTGTAACATCCTGGAAACATTGGGTTGAACTGGGGATCAAATGGGGATTTCAGGCACGTGCACAGGCGGGGGCGAAAAGGGGCGCCGGACCCTGCCCCTCTGCCCTGCAATTGACAAAGTGCCCTCCTGTCTGGATGTTTTTTTTAAGAATATCATTTTTTTCTAAACACAACCAAAGAGTACGTAGTAACATGAAAAATAGGCACCCAAGTGAAAAACAGAACACCCCTCTCCTTCCAAATGGTTTTGCCTAACTTGAAACTTACCGCAAGTGTTTAATGCGCTGCCCACTGGCTGGTTAGCTCTAGTGATGGGAAGTTCGGCTCTTTTCCGAGAGCCGGCTCTTTTGGCTCAGCTCCCAAAGAAGAGCCGGCTCTTTCGACTCCTGAACGGCTCTTAATTTAGGATTTTTTTGTAGGCCTTTATTTTACCCTAACTTTTAAAAAAAAAATGGTTTGTGTGTTGAAAACCCTTTCATGTGCAGTGTTTTTATGCATTTATTTTGTTACAAAAGCATTCTTTTGTTTTTAATCATTTTAATCAAACATTTTTTTGCACAAATTAACAACAAAAAAACAGCAAATAAACAGAATTGAACTAGAACAGAACTAGAACCAAACTCAAGCAAACAGTATTAATGTCCTCAGTGAAGATTGGCATTCAAAAAAATCAGATGCCTCAGCTTTGATGGACTGATCCTATTTCTTCTTTCTGAGATTATCTGCCCTGTTTTTGACAAGATTCTCTCTGAAGGAACCGATGTTGCCACAATACACAGTCTCCCTTCCATCACCTTCGCCAGGCGTGGAAAGACTGAGGCCTTGGCCTGCCACCAGCTCAGTGGGTCTTCTGCTCGTTGGATGATGGGCTCCTCAAGATAAGACCTCACCTCCAGTATAGCATCAGCTGTAGGATTTCTTCTTGTAGCATCTCCTGTAGCTCTTTCATCAAAAAGCCTCCAAACAACAGAGGTTTGTGGTTCCTCATACACTTGGCCTTCTAATGGCGGAGCTGGCTGGCTGCTAGGGGTGCATCTTGCTGCTGCTGCACTAATTCTCTGAAGTGCCTCATCAACAGCTCTGTTGTCATTGAATGCAAGTTTTTTAAACCTAGGATCCAATAATGTGGTTTCTGAGTGGACAGTGTTGTACTCCATACGCAGAAATTTCCGGTCCATGGCTGAACAAAGAGCTGCAACCAATTCTTTCCCTTTCTGCATGGTTACAGTCTGTTGGGCTGTCACACGCTGCAAACCTTTGCATAGCAGGAGCATTTTTGAGGCAGAAACATAGCTGAGGGAGAGAAACAGCAACTTTTAAAATGAAGCTTTTTTTAAAGTATGTGGCATATTATATGTGGCACATTATACTGTATTGTTTCTGCAATGTATAATAGTGACTGAATGGTAGTAGTGAAAAAAAATGGTCCAAGGTACCTGTCTGCACTTATTTCCACAGTCACCTCCTCAAATGGTTGCAGGACGGTGCAGACCTCTTTCACCAGCTCCCATTCCTCTTGACATAGAGCATCAACTGGTGCGTTGATGAGGGCCAGGGTGGAGATGATGGCATCTTTTGTTTCAAGAATTCGTTTCAACATATAAAATGTTGAGTTCCACCTGGTGGCACACTCTTGTTTGGGCCTCAGTTCAGGCATCCCCATCTGGCACTGTGTGGACTTTAGCCTCTGTGTTGCAACTGTGCTTTTGTGGAAAAACTCCACAACAGCCTTCACCTTATCCACGGTTGGTTTGACCACCTTTAGGGCATCTCTAATCATGAGGTTTAGTGTATGTGCCAGACATGGGTGATGGGTCCACTTAAGAATTTTTATGGCTTTGGTGATGTTTGCTGCATTGTCACTCACACAGCACACTACTTTGTCCTCTACTTGCCACTCTTTTGCCACTCTTACTAGCTCATCTGCTAGGTTTTCTGCAGTGTGTCTCTCTGTGAACTCAAAGCAGTCCAAAAGGCAAGATGTTATCTTGTAATTTTCAATGAAATGGCAAGTGACAGCCATGAAAGAGCAGGTTGTTCTGGAGGTCCAGCAGTCAGTTGTCAGGCAAACTGATGGAGCTTGTTTCACCCTTACTTGCCATAATGCCCGTTCTGTGTCATATAGTTTAGGTATTGTTGTTTGGGACAATGTTTTTCTACTGGGAAGAGTGTATGTGGGATTTAAAGTTTTGACAAAACTTTTAAAACCTCTGTCCTCCACAATTGAAAAGGGTTGGAAATCAGTAGCTATCATTTTAGCTAGCTCTACATCAATGCTGTGCTGTTTGGATGGGGTCATCACTTTGGGTATAAACTGGCTTATTTTGCTTTGAGCTGCAGTAGGAGAGGTTATACCTGCATGTGTGGGGAAGCCAGTAGATGCTGCTGCAGTTGCTGTTTTTTGGGGATGAGACACACCAGGATCTGTAGATGGGGTGCTAGCTTGCCCTCTCTCCTCTAACTGCACTGTAGGATGGACAGTTCTCATATGTCTATGCAGGTTTGTGGTGGAACCTGCTCTTAAAGTAATTTTCATCTTGCAGTGAACGCACTCTGCTTTGTTGTTTCCATTGTCTTTAAACTGGAGCCAGATGCTGCTTCTCTTTCGGGTGTCACTCATAGTTACGACTCACACACTCTCCTCACCGCTATCTGACAGACAGTGTCGTTATTAACGTTGTTACGACTCATTAACTTGCAGTGGAGTGCCGCTTCACTTCACCCCCCTCTCTGTTTTTACATAATGGTATGATCCCATATCCTCACATCTGATTGGCCGCGATGCGATTGCTGACCAATCAAAACAGTTCTGCCTGTAAGCACGCAGCGAAAGGAAAAAAACTGGGAGCCGGCTCTCACTCGATGCGAGCCGGCTCTTCTGATTCACTACAAAGCATCGGCTCTCAGAGCCGCATCTTTTGCGCATGACACATCACTAGTTAGCTCATAATTCATAAGCGCCTTGGTTAGGTAAGTCTATTGCAGCTACGTGACATTACATCGGTTATCAGCATATGAGCAGCCAGCTAGCTAACATACAACATACACTGGTTTACTGGTGAGTGCGTGAACCAATTCTTCCTGCTGCTGTTTTCACCCTCCCCTGTCTGACAAAGTCTAAAGTTCATCCCCTAACAACTGAAATAGATATAAATATTTCAAAAAAAATCGCTGGCAACCTAGCTAGTTACCCTAAGCTTTAGTGCTGCTAGCTTGGAATGTATTGCTCAGCAGCAATAGTGCATTGCTACAGTAGCTACATTAATTTACCAAATCTGTAACGTTACTAAACTCAGCTAGCTCACATCCTCTTGGTAGACACATTTGTATTCAGAAATGAATATACAATCAGTTAATTTATTTATCAGCTCAGGAGGTCTGTTCATCCTTTGTACAGTCACATTAGAAGACAGAAGATAGGCTAATATATTCTGGCTGCTGTTCATAATATGGCATATATATTTGTAAATGTAATCATAAAAAATAAAAATAAACTATATGGATGCAATTGGGTGTATGTTCAGTGCCTGAAATGTTTTTCTGGATAAAAAGTTTGCCCAGGGATTTTTTTTTGGGGGCCAGGGATAGACAAACTTAAGGCCCGCGGCGATTCAATCCGGACCAATTTATGTTTTTTTGTGGTTATTCAAAGCGCTCCAACCCTCTATTAAACATCTCAAACTTATTATAGACCTATAAATGTGTCAATAACTGCTTTTCTGGCCAGCAAATAGATTTTGACAAACATTTTACATCTAATAAAAATATGTGCAGCCCTCTGTTGAACTTCAAAATCCCTATTTGGGCCTTGAACCAAAAGGTTTGCCCACACCTGCTTTAGGCTGTTATGCAAACTATGCTACTATAGAGTGTCAGAAGTCTCTGTACCCTGAGCAGCGAATTGTTGAGCTACAGAAACTGTCAGACACCCGATGGGCATGCAGAGAAAAAGCACTGAGGGCCCTACGAAAAGTTCTGAAAGCTGTTGTGAAGCTGCTCACGGATATCACTGAGCAAGACCCTCCAGAAACAGCTGCTGGGGATGCAAAGATGTATCTTCAAGCCATTGACTTTGAGTTCTTCCTCTGCCTTGAAATCACTACCCCTGTGTTTGAGATCACTGCGCTGGCCTCTGATGCTCTACAACAGCAAGACAAGATTTTTGGGTTTGGCCCCTGCCTCTCCAGAGGTCTGTGCACAGGCCTGGGGGATTTGTCTTTAATTGCCTGTTTGCTGTTGAATTGCAGTATGGAGAGGATGCACTCGGCTCTGGCTTTGGGGACCTTGACGATACCGAAATAATCAGAGTAAGAACGTTAACTCTGCTGTCAGCTTTTCTGTTATGTTTTTCTCAAATAAAATGTCTCTAGCAGGAGTGTTTTAGCCACATACTGCCAGCCTGATCTCGCAAGATTTCACAAATATGTTTCGCTTCACTTGCTTGCGAGATCAGGCTGGAAGTACGAGGCTACGAGTATTCATCACTCAATGTTAAACGTGTGCTGTGGCATCCCATATCAAACAGGTGGTGTTGTTTCATCTGATCACCTACGGTTGAGACCAATCCACAATAGTGATGTGATGATTTTACAGTAAGGTGTCCTCTCTCTCCTAGGGTCCTCCTGGCCCTCCAGGTCAACCTGGCCCCCCTGGACCCACCAGCCCTTTCAACGCCTCTGACGGCCTGTTCCCTGGACAACCAGGTCCTCCTGGCGGATATGGCCTTGTTGGGAAACCTGGACCTCCGGTGAGTTGTCTGTCTATCTCACATTCTCCCTAAGATCCATTAGTAATGTTTCCACCTGGTACCACCCATTTTCACCTGTTATTGATATTCCCAATTTTGTTTTGTATTGTAAATGTTATTTTATACTTTTCTATATGTGTATGCATGCATTGTAGTTGACAGTAGTTTCCTCGCCACTCCCTGTTATTGACCTGGCTGTCCCTGGCTTTAATTGTTTCAGGTGATTGAGGATTGGTTTAATGGTTCTGGCTTGGGCTCTGGGTTTGGCTCTGAGTTTGGCTCAGGGTTGTTCGGCTCTGGGCTTGGTTCCGGCGAGGTATTTCCCTGGTTCCTTCACTGAACCAGTAGGCTTGAAAAGGCAGACTGTTCTCTCCAACCATGTTTTCTAACAGCCTGGCCTTTGAACTTACTGTACGTCAGATAAGTGTGTGTTTGTGTGTGTGCTTGTGTCACTAGCGTACCACACAAGGCCGGGGGCCCACTATTTCTGGGGGCCTTTTGTTG
Organism: Thymallus thymallus; assembly: GCA_023634145.1. Lineage (NCBI taxonomy): Eukaryota > Metazoa > Chordata > Actinopteri > Salmoniformes > Salmonidae > Thymallus > Thymallus thymallus. Next base: position 17,396,110 of record CM042383.1, on the reverse strand, counting down.
GGGGGGGGGGGTGCTGGGGCCTGGATGTACAGTATATGAATAAGTCACAAGCCACTAGCCACTACGATCCCGGGCTGTATCACATCCAGTCATGATCGGGAGTCCCATAGGGCGGCGTACAATTGGCCCAGCGTCATCCGGGTTAGGGGAGGGTTTGGCTCTAGCGACTACTTATGGTGGGCCGGGCGCCTGCAGGCTGACCTCCGACACATTGGTGCAGCCGGGTTAAGCGGGCGGTTTGGCGTGTCATGTTTCGGGGAACGCATGACTCGACCTTCGCCTCCCGAGCCCGTTGGGGGTAAAAAAAAAAGAAAAGAGATTCAATTATGTGAAGAATAGCAAGAAATTAGCTTTAAAACAGCAACATTTTTATCTTTGCCCCATGGCAAAATGTGTAGAACCTCCCCCTCAAAAAAACAGCAGGGGCCTTGCTCAGATTTTGAGGGGGCCCCCACGAAACTGTGGTACGCCACTGGTGTGTGTGTGCACACATGTGACTCTGCTTTGAATTGTTTACCCATCTATGAAACCATCAGGGGTCTATACTCATCCCCAATCCTCTCATTAAGCGAGAAACAGGGTTTGACTTGACATTTGACATTAAGCTTTAGCTATGTGCTTCATACATCAAACATTGTCAAGCTACATTGGAGAGAAACCTGCCTTTTATATGTTTGTTGCATGCGTGCTTTCACTAACTGCATTTATGGAGCGGCAGGTAGCCTAGTGGTCAGAGCGTTGGGCCCCAAAAGAAAATGTTACCTTTATTTAACTAGGCAAGTCAGTTAAGAACAAATTCTTATTTACAATGATGGCCTACCTACAGGGACAGCCATATTAGTATGGCGCCCCTGGAGCAATTTAGAGTTATGTGCCTTGGTCAAGGACACATCGGCAGGTTTTCACCTTGTCGGCTCAGGGATTCGATCCAGCAACCTTAAATTGCTCCAGGGACGCCGTACTACTATGGCTGTGCCTGTAGGTAGGCCATCATTCTAAATAAGAATTTGTTCTTAACTGACTTGCCTATTTAAATAAAGGTAAATTTATGTTGTTCCTTCAGGAATAGCAAAAGGGACAATGGTGGCACCGGCTGGCTATGATTTACATAAACATTTTTTAGAACTATTTAGACAGAGGAATATCATACTTTATGATGGAAAGTAACTCATTCTGTGGGATTCAATACATTTACAAAATAATCAAATTCTCATCATGAATAGAGCAGATGAGAAATCTTTTAAATGACTTGTTGGAAGATATCTTTGCAACAGTATCTATGGTAGCTACTATCACTCTAAGGAAAGCAAGACAGTCATGGTTGACTAGTCACTTGTGTGACGTGTATGAGCAGGAAATCCAGAGAGCGACGGTTGTGACATCACATCTCTCTGCTGTTGATTTTAGGGTCAACCTGGTCTGGATGGGTATGTTGGGCCAACAGGGCCTAAAGGTCTGAAGGTAAGATGACAGTTACTCTGGAGCTATTGTTTGCATTTTCTAAGGTAACTTAGGTAATTTGATCCCCAATAACCATTTCCATTGCAAATGCTTACTTTAACTTTAAATATCTCTTCCTCACATAGGGTGAACAAGGACCAGTTGGACCAAATGGACCAAAGGTATTTCTAACCATCTGACAACTCCGTTATTAGTTATACAATGCATTAATCAAACAATGAGACCTAGTTCCTGATCTACTTTATTTTGAGTCAAAACTATACTATGTTCTTCATAGTCAGTTAAATGGGCCTATTCTTCCCTGTAGGGTGATTCAGGTGACCCAGGGTTGGCAGGAGCTACAGGACAGAGGGGACCAGAGGGGAAGAGGGGCGACCCTGGCCCTCGGGGGCTGTCTGGCCCCCCCGGACCGCCAGGAGCAGGATTGTTTGTCGAGGTGCTGTTGAGTCAGTTTCCTGTCATACGGTTGTCTTGTTTTGTCTCTATTGATTCTGAATGCAACTATGTTGTGTGTTGGTTCTCGCAGGACATGGAGGGGTCTGGGAAGAATGACATGCTCCTTGGCGCAGGACTCAAAGGCCCTCAGGTGAGTGAGAGTGGTGTATGTGTGTGTCACCTGTAGTTTTGAAGTACCTATAAATTATGTTTCTCCTTAAGTTTCCATGAGAATAACTGTTGTTATTTACTCTCTTCTATAGGGACTTCCTGGTCTTCCTGGCCCAGCAGGACCAAAGGTAGTATAACTAGGCTGTGGAAATACAGGTGTAGGATCTTCATTTGATCACACTGTTGTTGCAGGAAATTTCATGCGCTACAGGAAATGCAAACTTTAGTGTATTCAAGTTTTAAAAAGGCTTCTAAAGTTTGTATTTTCCACTTTAACATTTCAGACTTTATTTGCCCTAATTAAAAATCAACCTCTTCAAAAATGTCTATTAATTATAATCCGCACAATAATTCACGTTTTCTGTTGCTTTAGGATTATTTTCCTGTTGTGAAAAACTGGTCAAATTAAGATCCTACATCTGTAACTACACTGAACAAAAAAAATATGCAGAAATTGTTACAGTTCATATAAGAAAATCAGTCAATTAAAATACATTCATTAGGCCCTTATCTGGATTTCACATGACTGGGAAGACAGATATGCATCTGTTAGTCACAGATACCTTGAAAAAAAGGGGCGTAGGGTTGTGGATCTGAAAACCAGTCAGTATCTAGTATGACCACCATTTGCCTCATGCAGCGTGACACATCTCCTTTGCATAGAGTTGATCAGACTGTGGATTGTGGCTTGTGGAATGTTGTCCCACTCCTCTTCAATGGCTGTGCGAAGTTACTGGATATTGGCTGGAACTGGAACACGCTGTCATATGCGTTGATTCAGAGCATTCCAAACATGATCAATGTGACATGTCTGGTGAGTATGCAGGCCATGGAAGAACTGGGACATTTTCAGCTTCCAGGATTTGTGTACAGATCCTTGCAACATGGGGCCGTGCATTATCATGCTGAAACATGAGGGGATGGCGGGCGAATTAATGGCACGAAAATGGGCCTCAGGATCTCGTCACGGTATCTCTGGTGAGGACGACGAGCACACAGATGAGCTTCCCTGAGATGGTTTCAGACAGTTTGTGCAGAAATTCTTCGGTTGTGCAAACACACAGTTTCATCAGCTTTCCGGGCGGCTGGCTTCAGACGATCCCGCAGGTGAAGAAGCCGGATGTGGAGGTCCTGGGCTGGCGTGGTTACACGTGGTCTGCAGGTGAAGAAGCCGGATGTGGAGGTCCTGGGCTGGCGTGGTTACACGTGGTCTGATCAGTTGTATATCCTGTCTGTTTTCTACAGGGTGAAGTTGGGAAAGATGGAGCTCCTGGGTTGTCAGTGAAGGTTGGTTGCATCTTTTTTACACCACCTTCTACAATATTATTAGTGGACATTGATGGTTGTGTCTTCCTTATACTGTGTAATGTTATCCTGTCTTCACCTTTGTTCTGTCTCTTTACAGGGTGAACCTGGTGCTCCTGGCCCTGAGGGACTCCAAGGGCTAGCTGGACTTCCTGGCGCCAGGGTCTGTATTGAATCAGAAAGTATAGCATGCCTCACGTAGAGTAACCATGAACTTAAGTCTTAGCTAAACCCAGGGGTAAAAGTAGGTTTAGTTTATGTGTCCACTGCTGTCTGTGCGTGTCTCGGTCCCGGCCAGTCATCTCTGCCTAGCCAAAATGTTAAGTGTTCACGTCGAACCACACATTTTTGAGCGTATACCACCCATTTTCAAGTCCATTCGCAATTTTTAATGCGGCTGACAGGCAGTTATGATACATTTTGGTTTAATAGCCTACAGTTTTCTTGCCATCTTTGTTTTTTTTATAGTTGTGAAAGGCTCATGTTTTACCAGTACAGTGTATTACCGTACCGGCTTACTTTCACCTACTAACTGTCTAATATGAAGGTGTTTCACTATGGTTTTTGTGCTTGTCTCTCCCCAGGGATTGAAAGGAGAAAAAGGCGATCCAGGACAAAAGGTATGTTAGTGTTAGACAGCAGAACGACTCCAAACTAACCCTGATGTGGGCTGGAGAGACTACATCAGTGGAAAGCAGCGGGCCCTGATGGCATCAGCCCAAGGGTGCTTAGGGTCTGTGCTGACCAACTGTGTGGAATACTCCAGTGTGTCAGAACGGGCAGTGAGCAACACAGGGGCCCCCTTCCTGTTCACCCTCTACACTTCAGATATAACTCTGAAACATGCCACATACAGAAGTTCTCGGGTGACTCCGCAATTGTAGGGTGCATCAGGGGTGGGCAGGAGGAGGAGTACAGGAGCACAATCAGTGACTTTGTGTTGTGGTGTGAGCAGAACCACCTTCAGCTCAACATCAGCAAAACAAAGTAGATGGTGGTGGACTTCAGGAGAACCAAGGCACAACTGACTGCAGTCCCTATACAGGGGATGGATGTGGAAATGGTTGGGTCATACAAGTTCCTGGGAGTCCATATGGACAACAGGCTGGAATGGGCTGGTAACACCGGGCCCTGTACAAACAGGCTCTACTTTCTGAGGAGGCTCAGGTCCTTCAATGTGTGCAGTAAACTACTTCATACCTTCTACCAGTCTGTGGTGCCATCTTTTTGCAGTGGTGTGCTGGGGAGCCAACATAAAAGCCGGTGATGCTTCTCGGGTAAATAAGCTGATCAGGAAGGCTAGTTCTGTCCTGGGGATGAGCCTTGACACTCTAGAGGAGGTGGCGGAGAGACGGATCCTGGCCAAACTGCTGGCCATCATGGTTATGACGCAGAGGAGCACCTTCAGTCACAGATTGATCCCACCATGGTGTGCCAGAGAGCGCTACAGGAGGTCCTTCCTGCCGGCGGCTATTAGACTATATAATGCCTCACAAGGGTGCCTGCCGTCGGCAACACAGACCTGGAACTGTGTTAGGACCTAGTTTAACAATTATGCATCCATCCGTGAGTAACTCTGGTCCGTAATCACTCATTCACTCAGGACTTATTTATTCATTCAGGTCTGTATATACATACTCATGTACAGTTGTTATATCATATCACGTGCAATATTGCAAGTAATTCTTGGACTTAACTTACGTAGTCATTCACTCAGGAATGCATATTAGTATCCTGTCAGTTGCATCTTTTTTCATTGCTTTTAGTATATCGAATGTGCAATATGTGCAGCTATCTGTAATTAAACCCTGCGCTAAGGACTGTATTTTAAGGGAATTACTATTATTACCCTAAATTATATCATACACACATTTAGCTAATTAAGTATCTCTTCCTGTCATTTACCTGTACAGTTTATGTAACCATGCAAGTATTCACTTACCTGTAAATATAACTGTATATTTACCTGTACAGCTAATTTAACCATGCAAAATATTCACTTACCTGTTCATTTAACTAGTCTGTCTATTAAGTAAACTATTTTTACCCTCACTCATATCATATGCATTTTTAGCTATTGAAGTATTTCTCTGCCATCGACCTGTATAGTATAGTTAACCACCCAACATCCACCAATGTAAAGTGTACATATTCAGCCAACCACCCATACTATGCAATGTCTTTTTTTTTTGCACTCCAGATATCTTGTATTTCTATACTTTTTCATATTGCCGCTCTATGTATCATGTCTCGTGTATCTGTCTTTTTTGTATTTTCGTTCTGGCATTTTGCACCTGCCCTATGTTTTGTTGTAGCTGGTTGACAAAGAAATGTCCCCCTCGGGGATCAATAAAGTATCTATCTATCTATCTATCTATCTATCTATCTATCTATCTATCTATCTATCTATCTATCTATCTATCTATCTATCTATCTATCTATCTATCTATCTATCTATCTATCTATCTATCTATCTATCTATCTATCTATCTATCTATCTATCTATCTATCTATCTATCTATCTATCTATCTATCTATCTATCTATCTATCTATCTATCTTCCCTCGTCTACTGTTCGTCATATGGTACTTGTGGTTGTAAGCCTGTTACAACATTATAGACCATTGGTTGTATCATTCAAAGTTGTATAATTCAAAATTGTCATGTTGAGTTCACGGGGGAACTGTGTCCTAACTGTCCTGTGTGCTGTGTCTTCCAGGGAGAGTGTGGTCCTGATGGACACAGTGTGCCTGGTCCTCCTGGTCCTCCCGGCCCTCCAGGAACCATCATCAATCTGCAGGATGTACGTCCACCCCTTACAACACCCATCCTCTGTCTGAGTGCTGTTTCACAAATAACACACACGCACGTCGACCAGGAATAGAGCTGTTGTGGTTTATTAAGGGGTTATTACCTTCATGAGCATTCATAACCAAATGGGAGTGCACAGGTATATTACATGAAGTAACTTGGAGATGTCTGTTGCAATTGTATTAATCTCCATCCGCTTGGTTTTCAAATATTCATAGTTTGTACAGTATGTAAATTGTATAGATACAGTAGATTTACTATTGTAATAAATGTGTCATATTTTTCTCCTCAGCTCCCCCTGAACGACACAGAGGGGGTGTTTAACGTCACTGAGATCCGTGGCCCGATGGTGAGAAGCACAATGTTCAGTTGATATGTATTTCTGAAACGAGTTGATTATATTTGAATCGAAATGGGCTTGGCACTTATCAATATGCCTCAGGGCAGTTTGTATTTATTGCGATGTCATGCATGAGAAATGACACAAATTATTCATTCTGGTCACATCTGTCATGTGGGAAGTCAGAATGGCCTGCTTTCAATCCCTCAATGCCTACTTACTAGAGGTAGGTTCAGCTAAGGGTCAGCCTAACCATCCAACCAACCATTAATGCAACGATAATACATACTTGATCCAGAATACATATAGCTAGGTTATATAATGCACATGCTTAGCCTACTTCCATAATGTATGTATACGCTTACACTCAACCATGATTATATCAGGTCTAAAGCTTGTTGATACATTACAGCCTTGAAATGTGTGTATTCTGTGAGGTGGTTGCTAATACACGCGGCATAAACACTGCATGTTACTGTATTATTCTATGCGATTGACAGCTATGCTAACCCAATCCTGCTACCTGTCTATATGTTTTTTGTTGCATGGCACAGGGCCCTGAAGGAGAGCCTGGCAGAGCAGGATTCCCTGTAAGAGCAACTCCATACTTAATATGTGATAACTCCATATATAGCATACAGGATCCGTTGTATATTTATGTGTTACTGTATTACAGATTTTATTTAGTCTTTGCCGCCACTGGAAGGCATTGGGTGTATTTATTATGGATCCCCAGGCAGCATCTACTCTTCCTGGGATCCAGCAAAATTAAGGCAGTTATACAATTTTAAAAACATTCCAATCCATTCGCATCAGATATCACAACACATTAAGTGTGTGCCCTCAGGCCACTACTCCACTACCACATACAGTATCTACAACACAAAACCCATGTGTATGTGTGTGTATAGTGTTTGTATGCATGTGTCTGTGCCTATGTTTGTTTTGCTTCACAGTCCCCGCTGTTCCATAAGGTGTATTTTTATCTGTTTTTAAAAAAAAATCAAATTTTACTGTTTGCATGAGTTACTTTTTGTGGAATAGAGTTCCATGTAGTCATGGCTCTATGTAGTACTGTGCGCTTCCCATAGTCTGTTGTGGACTTGGGGACTGTGAAGAGACCTCTGGTGGCATGTCTTGTGGGGTATGCATTGGTGTCCGAGCTGTGTGCCAGTCTTTCAAACAGACAGCTTGGTGCATTCAACATGTCAATACCTGTCATAAATACAAGTAGTGATGAAGTCAATCTCTCCTCCACTTTGAGCCAGCAGAGATAGACATGCATATTATTAATGTTAGCTCTCTGTGTACATTTAAGGGCCAGCCGTGCTGCCCTGTTCTGAGCCAATTGCAATTTTCCTAGGTCCCTCTTTGTGGCACCTGACCACACGACTGAACAGTAGTCCAGGTGCGACAAAACTAGGGCCTGTAGGACCTGCCTTGTTGATAGTGTTGTTAAGAAGGTAGAGCAGTGCTTCATTATGGACAGACTTCTCATCATCTTAGCTATAGTTGTATCAATATGTTTTGACCATGACAGTTTACAATCCAGGGTTACTCCAAGCAGTTTAGTAACCTCAACCTGCTCAATGTACACATTATTCATTACAATATTTAGTTGAGGTTTAGGGTTTAGTGAAGGATATACAAGGAACCCTCTGTGTTCTGTTAGACAGGTAACTCTTTATCCTCAATATAGCAGCCATAACACATACATTCTTCCAGCAGCAGACTATTATCGATAATGTCAAAAGCCAGACTGAAGTCTTACAAAACAGCCCCCACAAGCTTTTTATCATCAATTTCTCTCAGCCAATCATCAGTAATTTGTAAAAGTGCTGTGCTTGTTGAATGTCCATCCCTATAAGTGTGCTGAAAGTCTATTGTCAATTTGTTTACTGTAAAATAGCATTGTATTTTGTTCCAAAAGTTTACTAAGGGTTGGTAACAGGCCTATTGGTCGGCTAATTGAGCCAGTAAAGGAGGCTTTATTATTCTTAGGTAAGATAATTACTTTTACTTCCCTCCAGGCCTGAGGGCACACACTTTCTAGTAGTCATAAATTGCAGCTACTGTGCTCAGTAGTTTTCCATCCAAGTTGTCAGACCTCGGTGGCTTGTCATTGTTGATAGACAACAATATTTATTTCACCTCTTCCACACACACTTCACGGAATTCCAAATTACATTGTTTGTCTTTCAGAATTTGGTCAGATATACTTGGATCTGTAGTGTCAGAGTTTGTTGCTGGAATGTCATGCCTAAGTTTGCTAATCTTGCCAATGAAAAAGTAATTAAAGTAATTGCCAATATCAGTGGGTTTTGTCATCTGATTCAATGAATGATGGAGCGGAGTTTTCCCTTTTGCCCAACATTTAATCTAAGGTGCTCCAAGCTTCTACTATCATTCTTTATGTCTTTTGTCTTTGTTTCATAGTGTAGTTTCTTCTTCTTTTTATTCAGTTTAGTCACATGATTTCTCAATTTGCAGGGCCCAAGAGGACCAAAGGGTGACATTGGCCTTCCTGGTCTTCACGGTCCACCAGGAATGAAGGTAAGCTCATCAGAAACTCTTATCTTTAGTATATTCTCTGGACCTTACATCAGATAGGTAGGATTTCATTAACCTAACCAAGACCTGATGATCATGTCTTTGTATCTACTGTGTCTTTCCTCATCATAGGGTGCGAAGGGGGAATCTGGTGTCACGATCGCTGCTGACGGAACTGTGTTGACAGGTGTCAGGAACCCTCAGGGACCAAAGGGAATCAAGGTGACTCTTTCTACCTTTAGGGTCAAAGGTCATTATATGGTAGGGGTTGTCTGATGATAAGCGTTCTAACCTTGTATGGGTGCTGTTTACAGGGTGAGCGTGGATTCCCTGGAGCTGCTGGTATCATGGTGAGTGAATGAATACTGTTATAGTGCATTCAGAAGTATTCAGACCCCTTTACTTTTTCCACATTTTGTTACATTACAGCCTTATTTTAAAATGGATGAAATAGTTTTCCCCTTATCAATCTACACACAGTACCCCATAATGACAAAACAAATACAGGTTTTTAGATTTTTTTGCAAATGAAATATCACATTTATATATGTATTCAGACCCTTTACTCAGTACATTGTTGAAGCACCTTTGCCATAGATTTCTGCCTCAAGTCTTCTTGAATATGACGCTACAAGCTTGGCACACCTGTATTTGGGAAGTTTCTCCCATTCTTCTCTGCAGATCCTCTCAAGCTCTGTCAGGTTGGATGGGAAGCGTCGCTGCACAGCTATTTTCAGGTCTCTCAAGAGATGTTCAATCGGGTTCAAGTCCAGGCTCTAGCTGGGAAATTAAAGGACATTCAAACACTTCTCCCGAAGCCACTCCTGCTTTGTCTTGGCTTGTGCTTAGGGTCGTTGTCCTGTTGGAAGGTGAACCTTCACCCCAGTCTGAGGTCCTGAGCACTCTGGAGCGGGATTTCATCAAGGATCTCGCTGCTCCGTTCATCTTTCCCTCAATCCTGATTATTCTCCCAGTCCCTGCCGCTGAAAAACATCCCCAGAGCTTGATGATGCCACCACCATGCTTCGCCGTAGGGATGGTGCCAGGTTTCCTCCAGACGTGACGCTTGGCATTCAGGCCAATCTCGGTTTCAACAGACCAGAGAATATTGTTTCTCATGGTCTTAGATGCCTTTTGGCCATATCCAAATGGCTGTCATGTGCCTTTTACTGAGAAGTGGCTTTCGTCTGGCCACTCTACCATAAAGGCCTGATTGGTGGAGTGCTGCAGAGATGGTTGTCCTTTTGGAAGGTTCTCCAATCGCCACAGAGGAACTCTGGAGCTCTGTTAGAGTGACCATCGGGTTCTTGGTCACCTCCCTGACCAAGGTCCTTCTACCCCGATTACTCAGTTTGGCCGGGCGGCATGATCTAGGAATTTTAAGTGTTTTAACATTTTATTTAACCTTTATTTAACTAGGCAAGTCAGTTAAGAATAAATTATTCTTTACAATGACAGCCTACCCCGGCCTCCCCTAACTCAGACGATGCTGGGCCAATTGTGCGCCTTACGATCAGGAGGTTTTTTCTCTGACATGCACTGTCAACTGTGAGACCTTATATAGACAGGTGTGTGCCTTTTTAAAAATCATGTCCAATCAATTGAATTTACCACCGGTGGACTCCAATCAAGTTGTAGAAACATCGCAAGGATGATCAATGGAAACAGAGCTAAATTTCGAGTCTCATAGCAAAGGGTCTGAATGCTTATGCAAATAAGGTATTTCTGTTTTTTTTTTGGGGGGGGGGGTTATACATTTGCAAACATTTCTTAAAACCAGTTTTTGCTTTGTCATTATTGGGTATTGTGTGTAGATTGATGAGGAAGTGTTTTCATTTAATCCATTTTAGAATAAGGATGTAACATAACAAAATGTGTAAAAAGTCAAGGTGTCTGAATACTTTCTGAATTGGTCTTAGCTATACTGCCCTACCAAGCAAAAAGGCAGTAACTGCTCATAGCGGGGAACTGAGAAAAGGGGCTTTTATTTACCTTGGTTTCACAGTAACCTGTTGTAGTTCCTGCTAACATGACCCCCATTTTCTCCAAAACACAATACAATAGAGGCAGGATACTTGTTCACATGGTTAAGCATGTATTTAATGTAGCAAAAAAATACAACATCGAAAACTCATTTTCGACCAAATTAGCATTTACTGCCTTTTTGCTTGGTAGGGCAGTATAGACATCTGAAACAACTGTAAACATATAAGGCCGGTTTCCCAGACAGAGACTAAGCCTAGTCCTGGACTAAAAAGTACTTTCAATGGAACATTTCCAATGAGTGTTTTTAGTCCAGGAATAGGCTTGTATCTATTTCTGGAAAACTGGTCCCTACTGTCTACTGAGTGAAAATGTTATGAAAAAATACAATTTCTTTTTAAGGGACCAATTGGACCAACTGGACAAAAAGGAGAATACGGATTCCCTGGTCGACCGGTTAGTGTTTTTAGTCAACACTCTACTGTTTTAATTTGTTTGGTTATTATATGAGAGTTTGATCTGTCACTGTAATCGGCCCTGTGTAAGTGTTGACCTTTTTCTTCTGTAGGGACGACCTGGAATGGCAGGGAAGAAGGGAGACAAGGGAGATGCCATTCGTCAACCAGTAAGAATCGCCATCTTGAACATGATTTTATGGGATTACAGTTCAATCAACTAACTAACTAATAGAAAAGTGAGGCGTCATTGACTGTGATTGATTGTTCAGTGTGATTGTGTTTTAGGGACTTCCTGGTCCTCCTGGCCCTCCCGGTCCCCCAGGACCAGTAATAGGACTCAATGGAGTAAGTACAGTATGCCTATATAAGTAAGAATTGATGTGCTGATGTCATTGCTGTTTCTCTACTATTATTACTACAGTATGCACTGTGGAAGGGAGTGGACATTTGATTTTAGTAGCAATGTTCATACAGTAGCAACGAGACCCACTGGAGACAAGCAAAACAGAAAAACAAATGAACGGTAGTTTGTCTCCAGTGATGGTGTAATGTCAACACGTGAAGTTCTCATTGGATATCCAGATGCTGTCAATTATGTTGTCATCAATACTACTCTGATGTCATAATTTCCCTCTGAATCTTAAAGACAGTTTTTCCGGTCCGTCCCAGACCGTTCTGCAAAACACCAGTAAGTTTGTGTTTGAGCACCTTTAAGGCCCTTTGGGTGTGGCGGCGCATGTCTGTGGGCTTTCACCCCAAACAGGCAGTCCCACCCTACCCTCTCCTCCTGTCTGCAGCCGTGCTGTGTCTCCCTCCGTGTGCCATGGGTTTGTGATGGTCCTCACAACAGCACAAAGCTGTCTCCTGCTCCTCCGCAGGTCATATGTGACATCATACAGTCACATTATATGTGAATGGAACATCTCAACCATACTGAATAGTCACATTGACTTCAATACATCAATTTCATGAATTGATGAATTCAAACTCTTGAATGTTCATCCTGCTTTATGCTGACAGTGTAAAAATCCAGTAGAAATCTAAAGAGCTTTTTTCCCCTTGAGTGTTCCTGTTCCTTTAAACCTGGGCATGGTGGAAGGTCTGTACCCCCGGCATGCTGCTTTTGCATGTGGTTTTATCTGTTGGGTTTTCAGCTTTAGAACGCTAAGAGTTATTGATAAAATCAAATCAAAATCAAGCTGTATTCATACAGCACATTTCATGCTTTACAGGAAAACTATGAAACTATGAAAATAAAAGCTGAAATATTTACTGCACAATAAACAGAAAGACACAAACGGAACTACCAAAAAGCACCCTAAGGCAAAGCTAAAAAGATGTGTTTTAAGATCTCTTAAATATGTCCACAGTTTCGGCCCCCCTCAGGTTATTTGGCAGGCTATTCCAGAGGCTTAGGGCATAGTAACTAAAGGCTGCCTATCCATGCCTCTTGGTCCTAGGCTTTGGGATAGTTAAAAGGCCAGTGCCAGAGGACCTGAGGGACCTACTGGGTACATACCTTGAACGCATTTCTGACATGTATTGGGGTGCATTATCGTGGATTGATTTTTTTTTTAAACAATAGAAGAATCTTAAAATTAATTCTAAAACGGTTCAAAATGGGTGGCCAACCAAAATAAGAACATTCAACCGAGTTTCTTACTACTGTACTTCTTTTCCTCATTCTATGTTTAACTGGTGAATCTTTTAACACCTAAATTAATTACAAATCTCTCTCCATGTCTCCATTTTAATTTCCAGACGTTTTTGACTGAACAGAAGCAACTTTACTTGTTGTCTGTATAGGATGTAAAGCTGTTTTGTTGGTGATTATTTTGGGGGAATTATGTGGATCTGGTCATGGTGTAATTTTATATTAATCATATTGTTTGTGACATCCTTCCACGACATGTTTGATCCACAATAACAGTATAATATCCATAAAATCTTGTGTTATAGGTGAATGGCAGCAGGGGATCATCACATGGTAAGTCATCAATGAATCACACTGACAATATTGGATCACCTATCCAGCCTATGGAGCAGGGTTTACATTTTTAGAGATGATCTCAGTAATCTCTGTACTGTATTTCTGTAAAGGCGGTAGGAGAGGTAACGGAGGTGCTAAAGGGGAGAAGGGAGAGGTTGGACTGCCTGGAAAACCTGGAGAACCAGGTATGTATGTGCAGCCAAGGGTGCAGTTTCTCCTCCATATTGGCAATTAGCGCACTTAATCATAACAGAAACCGTATGCATGAGCGTCTTCAGACATATGTTTGCAACAGACGACAGTTAACTAAGATGTCTGCACCCTTCTCAGATGATGCTCTTCCAGAAGGCTTTGTGGTGAGTTTTTTCTCTTAAGTTCTTTAAGGAACATTTACCGATTCAACTATCAAAATGTAGTGGAAATGTATGTTACGTAAAACTCTTATGCATGTCATAGGGCGGCAGAATGGCCAGGCTAATGGTTAAGAACGTTGGGCAGTCGATGTGCCCTTGAGCAAGGCACTTAACCCTAATTGCTCCTGCAAGTTGCTCTGGATAATGACTAAAATATAAATGTAATAGTCTGATTCAACCAAACTGTGTGCTCTTCAGGGAGAAAAAGGGGATGTGGGCTATGAAGGAATGAAAGGAGAGAAGGGTGACGCTGGGTTGCCTGGCCCTCCAGGTCTTCCTGGGAGATCAGGCCTTGTGGTGAGTAATTCCAGGCTCCAAATACTCAACAAAGTACAGTAGACAAATGTTACATTTGTATGTAAATATGACAGTGTCTCTGGCCATTTTGTATATGCTATATATGTAGGGACCAAAAGGTGAGTCCATCGTTGGCGCCCCTGGTCATCCTGGAGCTCCTGGTGAACCAGGGGTTCCTGGCATTGGACGAACAGGCACTCGGGGGCCACCTGGCCCTGCCGGACCCCCTGGACCACCCCCTGTCTATGCCTCAGGTAACTGTGCACTGTGTGCTCGCTAAAATACAACATCTTAAACTAAGCCTTGCTGTCATGCTTTAATTTATGATGATTTCCATGTTTAGGTATTTAAGAAAATACACAAATGTATGTTTAGTAAACCTACAGTACACTGCTACACTTTATGTATGACTGTTTTCAGCTGTGAGTATTCCTGGCCCACCTGGGCCTCCTGGTCCTCCTGGGATTTCTGGCTATGAAAACCCGGTAAGACAACCAGTAGGGTACTTCATTATATACTCACCAAGTCAACATGGGTAAACACAGGGAAATGTGTGTATGTGTTTGTGTGTACCGACTTGTGTGTGGGTTTGCGTGTGCACTATACAGTTCTCACATTGTCACCATGGGTTTGCTCGAGCAGCCTTGTCTATGTCCAGATGATTCAGTGTGAACTTCCTCTCTTCTCGCCCCAGGTGACCACATACAGGAACACTATCACTCTGATGAGGGAGAGCCACCGTGCTGCAGAGGGCTCCATGGCCTACGTCTCAGACAAGGGAGAACTCTACGTTAGAGCCAGAGATGGCTGGCGCAAGGTTCAGGTACTGTATGCCTTTACAGGCCCACAATCCCACAGTTATGTCTTCAGTTAATTAAAAGCCTTTAATATGGCTAAATTGGCATTGAAAATGAGATGTTGCCTGTGCTTATTCAGTGATGTGTGTCCTGTCTCTCCAGCTTGGTGAGCTGATCCCTGTCCCAGCAGAGACCCCATCCTCTGCATTGTCCCAGGCCCTGAGCAGACCAGGAGATCGCAGCAGACCACACAGCCAGGTACTGCGGCTACAGTAACACACCACCCACTGTGGTTACCCTGCACACTACTTCTGGGGGATGCTTTTATTTGTCCTGTTACACAAGTGTGTCATCATTTTTTTGTTTGTTGCATATCACAACTCCCCGAGACGCCTGAACGGAGTGGGGTCACGGTTAGGGTCACCATTGTACAGCGTCCCTGGATCAATTAGGGTTAAGTGCCTTGCTCAAGGGCACAGCGACAGATTTGTCACCTTGTCGGCTCCGGTATTCAAACCAGTGACCTTTCGGTTACTGGCCCAACGCTTTAACCTAGGGGCTACCTGCCGGTCTTCACAGTCTATTATTAATGTTTTATTTCTGATTTCTTTACTGTCAATCTCTGCTTGTGTCTCTCTTTTCTTTAGGAACTAGTTGGAACTAGCTACATGCCCAACTATAATGTCCTACCTCATACAGTACACTCAGTACCGGGGGTAAGACTTCATTTTCATAACCAATAGGCTATGGGTTTAGACCTCTGTTGCACATTGTCACCATGGACTTGCTTGAGCTGTGTCGTCTATGTTTAACTTTTGCCCTCCCCAGCTACACCTGGTGGCCCTAAACGCTCCATTCTCTGGGGACATGCGTGGCATCCGGGGGGCAGACTTCCAGTGCTACCAGCAGGCCCGCGCCATTGGCCTCACTGCTACCTACAGAGCCTTCATGTCCTCACACCTCCAGGACCTGGCCACCATCGTCAAGAAGGGAGACCGCTATAGCATGCCCATCATCAACCTCAAGGTACAGTTGTTGCCTCTTTTGACAACTAAAACATAAGCAATGGACTGATAGATCCTTTGTTTTTTGTTTATGATGCGGTAAGACAGTTCTACTAATCTCATTAAGGTATAGTCATATTTTTCTAAATGAAAAGGTATATTTCCCTTCACTGAAACTACAGGAAGTCTGCGACTAAATGTGACTTTAATTGTATCTTTTCCACAGGGAGAGGTGCTCTATGGCAGCTGGATGAACATCTTCTCTGGGAATGGAGGCGTGTTGGACCCATCAATCCCCATCTACTCCTTTAACGGACAGAATGTCATGACGGACCCCACTTGGTTAGTGACCAGCTTTTGGCTTTGGCTGTCTGTAAATGTAAAATGTTATAGGTCTGTGTTTAACTCTCTGTGTGTGTCGTCTGTGAACGCAGGCCTCAGAAGCTGGTGTGGCATGGCTCCAGCACGGTGGGAATCCGTATGACCACTAACTACTGCGAGGCATGGCGGGCGGGTGACATGGCGGTGACGGGCCAGGCCTCTGTCCTTCAGACGGGCAGACTGCTGGGCCAACACACCCGCAGCTGCTCCAACCACTTCGTAGTGCTGTGTATCGAGAACAGCTACATTGACCACAGAAGGTCTAATTAACTTCAACACACACATCTAGTATACACTCTCTCTCTCTCTCACACACACACACACACACACACACACACACAACTAGATCTCATTAATGTTTTCAAGAAGAACATGTAAAACTAAGATATTGACGCATGTACAAGCAAATACGGTACACACACACACACACACACCTCTCATTGGCAGCAAACAGACATGTGGACCACACAATAAACTAACTCCCTCCACACACACACACACACACACACACACACACACACACACACACACACACACACAAGTCTCCTATTAAAAAAGAGCAGCTATGTGCTGGACCACAAGAGGCACTTTTACTCTATAACATACTGACCACAGCACTCACCTATCTACCACAAACAGATAGAGCAGCTTCATACTGACCCCAAATGAAACTCCCCCCGCTTCATTCACCTCTCGTTATTAACCTCCCATCAACACAGCATCACTGCGTTGCACTTGTCCCTAATGTACAATTACTGTCCCTTTAAGAAAGGTGTGAATATAATGTAAATTGCTTCCTGTCAAAAGCACTGCATAACTCTAATTGACTGAAGAAGGAATGCCAAAGAACTGGTGATCAGCAACCGACCGACTAACACACTGTTTCTGTTGAAGTTGCCTTTAACACACTGTTTTTTTTGTTGGTTTGCTCAATTGAGTCTTATTACGTTTCTAGTAGAGTAGTTTGCATAGAGACAGCAACAGTTCTAACCTTTTGTGGATTACTGTATCAGACCCCAAAACAATATGTTATGATGAAATTAGGATGACTGGTCTTTTCTGTTTTCCATGGTAAAAATGTACAATAAAATACTTGGATGTATTCAGACAAGGGAATCTTTTTTCCACTTTAGGCCTCAAAGTCATTTCGATGCACTGTGAGTTGATTTGAATAGTTTGGGGTGTTTCATATCCATGAAGGCTTTCTGTCTGTGAAAACTTAGTATTTAAGTTGAATTCTATGTTTTATATTTTTTATTTATACTGTAACAGCACATCATCTTAAATCTAGCAAAACATAGGTTCACTTTGAAATTAAATGAAATTGAAAGACATGCATATACAGTATATGCTGTTGTGCAAAACTGCCTGCGCTATCTAACCTGAAATAGTTATTTTTGTATGGTATTCTACTAATTGACTTTCAATAAATCTGTAATGGCTGGGGAAATGATAGGAATGGTAACATCTACAAAGTATTTTTATATGTTGATTCATTTCACAGACGTGATAGGTTCTTATTTTTACAGTCAGGAAGATTGTCATTCAGATAAATACAATGTTTGTACTCGTTGACTGGTGCTCAGTGAATAAATGTTTTGTTTCTTTTTTAAGACTGCTATTAATTTCATGTGGCGTTCTGCAACACACAATCAATTACATGTTATCCTGTAGGTAAATTAACGCAGTTACACCAAATGGGCACTAGGTGGTAGCAAACATCTCACTTTAACGATTGTTCTGTTGGAACTGGACCTAGGACGTGAACATCATTGAGAATAAAAAACCTTAGCATCATTTGATATGAGCGTTCATACAGCTTCGTAATTCTGGGTGGAGACATTAGAGAAATATTTTTGGTTTGTTGCTCAAAGGGTTAACAAATCTCTCTCACTGGTTGACTGACTAGGTGTTTCTTACAGTGTATGTGCAATGACTTCCGTGTTTCTCTTTTAAATTATTAATCGACCAAAGTCATTTTAATCATATTGATTTTTCTTCTCTTTTGTAAACAATGTTTTCTCTGAATGTTTCATTGTTTCCCTGAATCTAAAACCTTGATTTTTGCAGTACACACACAGTGCTGCTTTGTACATACATAATCGTCCTCCAGACATAAGCATCAGTTCTGTGAGAGGTTTCTGTGAGGACAGGATGCACTTTTGAGTTGAAAATAAAATATTTTCAATGAAAATAACGTTTATATATATATATATATATATATATATATATATATATATATATATATATATATATATATATATATATATAAGGAAAGAGGGAAGGGCAATATAAAACATACACTTACATCCCCCTCAAGTTGGAACTTTCATCCCTCATTAAATCAATCGTATCCAAAGTAATAATTTCAGTTTCAAGAAGTGCATTGGCTTGTAGTCATAGGGGGTGTTTATGTTATTTATCCTGTGACAGAGGAGGCCAGTTTCTCATGCGGCATGGCAGTGTGTGTGTGCATGTTGTTTTCCCCATCATTACAGGCCTCTCTCAGGGTGTTAATGGGATGTTCACCTCCTGTCCCTACAGGTAGATCCAGAGTCCTGTGTTCAAGACCATCTGCCCTCATTGTGCTCTGTGCCATTACAGAACCTGTGTGTGTGTGGAGACAATTTATACTCCCACCTGTCACCTGCCCTTGTGTTACTCTGCACCCCGCCACCCCAGACACCTGTCCAAGGCACTGACAAACTACAACAAACAACAAGGGATAATGTCCTCCCCCTGTACGCTATCTACCATACCACCTGATATCCTGTATAGTCCACTCCACTGTCATTAACACACTGTCCATTCAACAATGACAACAGTCTTCTCATTATCAAAGCAGAGCACAACCCAGCTCAGTCTCCTACATAAATGCATAATGGAGAAACACACCAGTTATTCTATCACTCCCCTAACCATAACATTCACCTTTCTATCCTGTAACTCTGTTGGTGGGATGAAAGTAAGTCAGGGAATAGTTGTTCAAGTTTAGTTCTATTGATGAAGTGGTGCAAATTTAAATCACAAATGAATGGATGACTCTGAATGGATTTAACTTCAGAAAGTCTAGTGACTCCAAATAGTGACGTGTTGTGTTTGTTTGCACCTCCCCAGCAAGGTCTGTTTTTCTGTCACTCTAAAGGCTCTGTTTACTCAGCAGTCAAACAAACAGAAAACTGTGTTGGTCAACTAAAAAGGGCAGCATTCCACATTGATCCCCCTGTTTTTGGGGCGGGAGGGCCTGGGGGGAATTTGGTGCATTGCATCCAGTCCACTACAACACAGGCTGTATGCTGGACAGCCAGGACAAGGCCTGTTGGCAAATAGACCAGAGACTAGAGAGAATGTCCTCAATCTCTTCTGCCACTGGCCCAGGGAAGGGTGTAGAGGGGGCAGAAGGGGACTAGGCCAGATACTAGCTATGTGTGTGTATGTGGATCCGTACAACCAGTGGTAGGAGTGGATGGGAGAAAGCATAATACAATGTTGAAGTCTTGAAGTTATTGATATTAATGATATGTATGCTGCGTAGGCATAGGCTACATGCTTAGATATATTTATATAATAAATATTCAAGCTGATCTGATCAATAGGCTACCAATGGGCTAGGGGTTTTAATGTCCTCAATGTGACTGGACAATTATACATAATCTTTCTATAGGAATAGGCTACTCATTATTAAATTATTTAGACTAATGGGTATGGTGAGGTTGGACATCTGTGCCTGACGTAAATAGCAGTGGATGGATGGGCATGCATTGTACGTGGCTACAAAATGGGATCAAATCAGTGCAAGTGAGAAGGGGGTGGGTAATGAGAGAGGGGTTAAGGGTGTTCCATGTGGGCGGAGTATTTTCGCGTTGTTGGCCAATCACACCATTTTTTTTTTCCTCCAAGCAAAGACTACAGAAGTTGAGTGCGAGAAATTGCCGATTGACCAACAGCAAGTCCAGAGTAATTCCGTGCGACAATGGATACAATGCGCTCTTATTTAATATGTTGGGTCCTGTTTCTTGGAGCGGGAATTCAGATATCCATCGGTAAGTGATCCGGTCACTGACGGAAATGGCTTTAGACACAGAATTGTGATTCTCAAGTTATATTTTCCCACTTGTTTTTTGTTTTCAAGAATAGTGTTTTCAAAGATGGCGCAGGTCAGGGGTATGCGAGCTGTCAGGAATGTTTATTGTTAAGCGTATGGCCAGGCGAGAGGGGGAGCGAGAATAAAAAGTCACTTACACGAAAATGGCTGTAGTTTAGGACTAGGCGGTGCCATGGTCAGACATTTATGTCCCGTTGTGTTGAAGTGGCTCATAGTCTATGTTGTCGAGGAAAAGCGAGAAACTCGACAATTGCTCTCTTTCGGTAGCCTACTTGGTCCATTTGTGGCACGGTGAATTCAGTTTGTCCAGAATAATTGTTTATCATGGCTTTCTTGTGTTTGAGTCGGGGGACAAGCAAAGCTGTAAACGTGGCAGTTTTATATTTGATACAAGTGTCAGAATTATTACCATGGAATAGCGAACACACAAAGTAGAAGACATGAATCCAAAGACTACATTCTCATATAAAATGTTTCTAAATTGCCGATTGAAGCTCATTGATAAGGACTCACGTGTGTAGATGGCTAACCCCATTTAGGGTATATGAAGAAACGCTGTTACATTGTCATTTACGACACGTTTACCACATACAAATAGTATGGACCGTTTGATACAGAGAACGGGAGACGTAGTTCGCAATCAATTCAACAAATGTGGTGTTGCTGATCATTGACAACAAGGGATTATTAGGCTACTAAACATTCTGAACGCGCATGCTGATGTATCCATGAATGCTGGAGTCGCGTGCCGTTTACGTTGACATTGTAACCCGCGAGTTGGACGAGGCAACATAGTTGTTGGCAGCTTCTCCGTTGAAGCTCTGAGAGAGCACAAATACCTTGTAGCACAGTATATCATTATCGCCATGTCTTATTCGAAAATCGATCGTACAGGGACGGATTTGCGTTTTACAAAGGATGGCTAGATGTAGTTTAGGGAGGAGATGTGTCAAGGTCATAATTAATGAAGCCACAACGTTTTTAATCCAATTCGAGATGCAGTTTAGATAAAAGGGGAACATCCCATTCAGGGAGCACGCTTCTTGACACAAAGCATCCCATCTGTACGGGGAACGGTGATGCGCTCCGTGAGTCCACTCAGATAGGCAGAGCTGAAAGCTGCTCATCCACACCCTCATACCTTCAATGTACAGAGCACAGCCTATTCCCCAGCATTTGCAACCCTGTGTAGGATCTCTTGTTATAGATTACTAGAGGAGAGGAAAGCAGGCATATGATCAGAAAAATGATCTAGTTTTCTGCTATAATGTGTTTTATGTTTAGGTTGTATTTCATCCGTGTTTGTCAGTGTACTGTGCAGAGATGTGAAATAGGTCTGTGAGTGACATTTTGGAAATGACATATGTCATTTCCATAATGTCACTTACAAACCTACAGCCTATCATAAGGAATAAACCCTCCTCAGAGCCACAATGTGCACAAACACCACTGTCACTTCAGAGTGATGGGGTTCTATGAACCAATTGAAAATGTCACATCAATTCACACAGCCAACGTTTAGGTACTTTGTCAACCAATATTTCTCATAAACAAAGTCTTTGTGAGTGAATGCTTCTGCTCCACAGCACTTACAAATATATAATTTCATATATTTTTCTTCTTTTTGTAACAGCAACCTCAAGGACACATATTAGCCTCACAAAGGCTTTGTTAGCTATCTAAAAAGATTGCATATTTCAGCCACAAAGCATTTACCATTATTTTTTGTAATTAGTCCTATCCTTGGCACTTCTGTTATGAAATATACATAAGAAAATGCCACTGTGCTATATGTGTGAGTGCTTGAACACATCTCTTAAGTGTTCAATGTCCTCGGTGACAGGAAAATGGTAAAGCCATAGGCTAGATGGAGATTCTATTTTATATATGATTGGGTGAAGCCTTCTGATTCTATGCAGGCACATTTAAAAAGCCTATCCCACTATCTGACACAAAGTAGTGCCCTGTCCCCACTGGATGGACACCATGGTCAGACATGTCTTTAGCAGAGCTATGGCAGTGATGTTGATATTCTAGTAAAAAGGGCCGAATTGCACAAACTCTACCCGCCCCACACACACACACACACACACACACACACACACACACACACACACACACACAACACACTTCAATGATGGGATGGGATGAGAATAACTCCTGTGTGCAAAACAACTTTCTCTTTCCACATTACCTTTTATACTCTAGCCCTGTACTGGATAAATTATTTTATGCCAGCAGCATACCACCCTGCATCCCACTATTGGCTTGCCTCTGAAGCTAAGCAGGGTTAGTCCTGTTCGGTCCCTGTAATAGAGAGCAGATACTGCTGCAACTGGTGTTGGAGGGCCAGTAGGGGGCACTCTTTCCTCTGGTCTAAAAGATTATCCCATTGCCCCAGAGTAGTGATTGGGGACATTGCCTGGTATAGCGTGCTGTCTTTTGGATGGGACGGTAAACGGGTGGTCAATAAAGATCCCATTGCACTTAATAAACCCAGGTGTCCTGGCTAAGTTCCCAAGCTTGCCCTAATCATCCCCAGCTTCCAATTGACTCATTCATCCCCCCTCCTCTCCCCTGTAACTATTCCCCAGGTCATTGCTGTAAATGAGAATGTGTTCTGTCTATTTAGCTGGTAAAATAAGGGTTATTATATATTTTTTTATAATAACCCTTATTACATTTATGTTCCCTGTCTCTAAATACATTTAAATAGAGTGAAGGACAGTGTAGTTTGACACTGGTGATACTGTTTTTCAGGCTCTGTGCTCTAGTTTCTCTCTGTTCAATAGCTTTGGTCTCTTGAGGAAAAAGACAAGTTGTCAGGGCAATGCATATTCAGGTTTTATCCCTTTAATGTCCTCACTAAGAAAAAAGCTATGGGCAATCTTAACAACAATCAATGTTTATTTTTTAACAGACCCAATAGTTTTTTAAATAAAGAGCTCTACCAAACGGTTGAGATGTTGCTTTGTGGTAAAAGTATAAAAAACATTTAAATACCAATTTTTTTTAGAAAACATCAAATAAAATGCTAACTTTTTTTAAGCAATGAATCAGATTTGCTCTTTTGTGTGGTGGTGCAACAGCACAAATGTTTTTTGGGCATTAGATCCACTTCATTTCTGGTGGTATGCTACGAAGCATTGCTGGTTTGCATTCAAACACAGGAAAATATTGCATTTCTGACACTTCTATCTCGACACACCCTTTGGACAGAGGTTGCACCGCCCCCACTTGTCACAGTGAAGTGGCAAATGTCCGCAGTTATCGTAATGCACATCTGGTTGTGAGGGTCTTGGAGTGTAGCGTTTCTTCTGAGAAGACATCTGTGGCGGAGAGGAGGATGATGGTCGGCCAGCTTTGGATGCTGGCTTGACTCCAAACTGTGGGAAACTGCCAGGCGGAACCTTTTGAGAGGCATTGGTTTCTCGTTCAGTAGGCCACAATCCCTCTTGTAGACCAGCCAGGAATTTGAGATGCATAGGTCAAGGATGTATCCGAACAGGGGAAAGTACCACTTGACTTGGCTGGGGTCTTGTACATGTGTACCAGCATGTCAGAAAGATCAATCCCTCCCATATGCTGATTGTTGGCAGGAATGAGTAATGGGCACGGGACGGCAATCTTTGCGTGGGCCTCTTTGCTCCACCGTTTGACAGTTGTAAGAGGCGTGATATCTCAGGCATTGCTCAGAAGGTTGACACAGTTGTTGTCAAACCATTTCACTGCGATCACCCCTTCAGCAGACCTGTAATCAAAAGCTCCCCGTCCTTTCTTCATCAACTCTTTCTGTCATCAAGGGAGCTCCACTGATGCAGTTAGATCGGACAGTGCCGATGCACTTGACACCGAGGTTTGCATGCAGGTTCTGGACCAAGTTGAAACAGGTGAACTTCCAGATTCTCCTAGTGCCTTTGTTTGGGCCTGAGGGTGAACTAGGGTCAACTGAGTCCTCTGGCTCCGCCAAGAAAACTGTTTTTAGGGTGTTTTTTCCTTTTCTCCTCTTCTTACTCTTCGGTGGTTTGGAAGGTGAGCTTGTTGAGGCAACCTCCTCCTCATCCATCGTTTCAAAAGAGGTGTCCCCAGTGTCTTCTGCTTGTGTGGGCGGATTTTCTGGTATAAGGGCCAGAAAAGTGCGTTACCTTGCACCGTAAAATGTTTTAGGGTCCATCTATTATTTGTAAAACAGAAAGGAAAAATCACAGTTACAAACCATGTATTGTTATAATGCTGGTAATATGTTAGTATACCAACATATGCCTATTTAGTCTAGATATTTACCATATTTACAGTACTTTTAAAACATCTCAGAAATGGTGAAAAATAATAGTGATACATTTTTTAATAAACTATATAATTAAATAATATATGATATTAACAACACTGAATGTTTTTTAAGTTTTATTTAATACAAATCTTATCTTTGCATCACTACTTTTATCAGGTAATGACAACTGAACCGTTGGGTTGAGCATGTTTTTAAACATATAAAAAATCATACCTATGAATTTATTTCAGCATGTATATAATGGAATAACATTAAATGTATCATGTTAACAACAATGAATGATCAGAAGTTTTTAATTTCGTAGCAAATAGTCAATTTGTAATACATTAGCTTAGCTTCACTACCTTTACCATAAAGGTTGGTAGAGCATGTTTTTCTAAAATTATTCAACCCTTATTAGACTTTTTTGGTTGTGTCAAGTTACATAATTCTGTTAAGTAACACCTCTGAAACAATTATACGTCAAAAAAATATGAAAATTCCACCAAACTGAGTCATTGTGTCTGGAGTGATTTTATTGTTGCTAACTTCCTGTTAGGAGACGATCTGAAAAGCCATACTATTCAAAAACACAGCGGAATCTAGTGGATTTATTTTGCATAGCATACCTAAACCGAGTGGGAGAAGTGGCTTAATCAGGTTGAGTTAAGTTCAACACATTTTTCAATGAGATATCGTGACTCAAAATGCGCTCTACCAAACAGTGGAGCAGAACATTAAAGGGTTATTCTCTGATTCAGAGAGATTATTAGGTATCCCCTAGTGTTTTGATTTACAAAGACCTGAGTGTGAATGGCTACTTCCCAAATGGCACCCTATTCCCTCTAGTTAGGGACTGATTTTACACCAGGTGGGAGCAATTAATTATCAGGTAGAACAGAACCAGCAGTAGTCCGGGCCTCTTAGGGTACGTATTGAATAAGTATTGTATTGCACTATATACGCAATAGGGTTCCATTTGGGACGCAGACATGGTTTGGCAGCTGGATACATATTTCATCATGTTATTACAGTTGATTTATTCATCAGTGTTGCCTGTGAATCGAGACCGTCTGTCTGTGCGCTGCCAACAACTAGGCTTATAAGAAGTTAAAATGACAAATGTTATTGAGTTTTACATTTTCAAACTTACAAGTGCTTTACCTCTATGTATTTATCTGCTTGCAGATGCAATTAAGCTAAGCAGGTTAAGGATTTTATTGTCCTTAGACCATCTTGGGAAATAATGTTTACACCGAAAGCAGTGATGTTGGTTGGTGTACTATGGTGTACAAAGACAGGAGGAACAACCAAGTAGGCCTACATAATCTATTGTTGACATTTTAGGATTCCAGTCACATAAGTAAAATATCCTTTTACCCTTGAGCAAAGCAATTTATATGAATTATAGATTCATATGAATACAGGAGCATATAATGCTCTTTAGAGACTCCGATAAAACAATTGGCATCCTCAAATGCAATGACTGAGCTAGAAGCAAAACAATAATACTTATGAAGCCATTGTTTTCTACAAAAAACACTGTCTAGAGTAGGGGTGGGCTAACTGTTTGACTTGAGGACAGTGTTCCAGACTAACATTTTCCCCTGGTGGCACTGGTGCCACAAACGTTTTCAGTTGGTGGCAACAGCCCATGATTTGGTGGCACACAACCTTATTCACAGCGATAGACTACATTATAGTCATTTTATAAAGGAGGGGTTTATACGATATTGGAATCGTTAAGGAAAAAATCCCTAACTGAAAAATTTAAAATCACAGTGCAGTTATTACAAAGCTACCACTAACAGGTCCCGGTCATCATAAAGGGATGCAAATATGCCAAAAAATTCAAATATCTAACGCGACAATGCTGTAACGTTAGCAGGAGGTGAAAAATGCAAATCTTTTAATGCACGAGGGAGAGCGACAGCCTCCAAGCAGAGCAGCAGCTCAAATGTGAGTGACGAGGAGGGAGAGGGTGGGAGACGCCACACAAGTCGACTTGCGCTGGTAGACTAACTTATTGCCAGTTATTGATCATGTCATCTGATTACATAGTTCCTGTCTTGACTGCATCAAACCTAGAGAAGCTGGTTAGCTAGGCTAATTGAGACTACATAACTTGAACTGTACGCTTTCTCCCCCTTCCAAATCCTACAGTAAATAACAACTCCATTCAGATTAAGTAGCAGCCTACCCGTTGGCTCTTGGTGTTGTAGCCTGTTCTTCTCATTTGACTTTTATTTCTATCTTCCATTGATTAGCCAAGATATCTCCTAATAACTTGCCTCACTGAGACTCTAGCTCTATGACTAGCCTAGTGCTGGTTTGATTACTTATGACTAGCTACACACGCCTCTCTTGTGAAAAGTGCACCAGCAGCATAAAATATAACATTTTCTCTCTCCGCGTTGGAGCCCATCTGTCTACAAAATGTCCATTTAAACGTTAAGATTTAACTTTAAGAATATTATTTTTTGTCACATCCCTAGTGGAAGTACATATTTTCTTTAGGAATGTAGTGGGGGGAAAAAAACGACTTAAGTAGTACTTCAAAGTATTTGTACTTAGTTACTTCACAGCACTGGCATTTTGTGATTTTTCAGAGCACTTCGATTTTATATGATTTGCAATGAATGGTGTGTGTGTGCGCCAATACACCCCTGAAGGCAAACTTTGTGTTCCAGAATCAATCTAGGTTTGTGTTAAATTAGGCAATCTGTGTACTAGCATCAGCTAGTCTGAATAAACTCACACATACTGAATTACTCTGAGATCCGTAAAGTCATGAATGGGCAGAGAACAGGTCACGACCAGAGTGGTCTCCCGAGACATCTGCTTTAGTCAGGGCTTGCCTCTCTCTCTCACACACATCTGTTAAGGACAAAAGAGCTGCAATAAGGGTGATGGAGCAGAGCAGCAGGGCCGAGCTGTGACCCGACTATGGAAATTACTGTAGAGAGGTCAGTTATAGCGGTAGCTAGCGCTAGTTGGCTGTACCTGCAGCAAAACTGGTATTTTTCATCCTATGATGTTCTCCATCTTATTTTTAAATAGTGAGTCAACATGTTTAACACTTTATTAAATTTTTTTCATGACTGATCATTTTCTCATGCTCTCTCTCATCTCTCTGCAGCAGATATGTAGTGAGCAATATGTTTGGAACATCGAATCACAATACCTATAGAATCGTGATAATATCGTATTGTGAGGTCCCTGGTCATCAGTGTGGATGGGTATTCTTGATTGTCACCTCTGAATCAAAGGTAAAGGAGTTTGAGGTGAGGTTGGTGTTAGACCGGAGGAATCGACGGGTTGGTTGTTAAGCAACAAAATCGACGTGTGCGCAACTATGGGGCTAAACCGACGGTTGGCTTAGATTGTTGACAACATGTAAACAATTGTCTCTAATGTTTATTGAAAACATTACATTTGCACAATGAGCACTTGTCTCAAATGCATTGTTACAGTCGTTGGTTAGCTAACTAGCTATTTGTTTTGTTATTGCCTTATTAACAGAGACATGACATCAGTCAAAACACCACAAGACATTGTATCAAGATAAAACTAGCTGAAACGAGCCACCTACGATTCCCCAAATGGCAGCTTGTCATTGTTGGTAGCTATCTGGCCGTCCAGAATCACAACACACACAGCCATTGACGCGTGCGCATTTGTTTTTGTGACGTTGTCAACTATCCTGTCTATGTTGGGCTGTTTTTTTGAAGAGTTAAGTCAACGGGATGTTGTAATACTAGACAGGTCAGATGCTCCCTCCTGTCCTGTCTATATTGCCCTCTCCCTCTAGGTCCCTGACTGACCCGTAGCCTTGTTGAAAATAAGCCCTCTCCCCAGAGACCTGGCTTTAGAGGGGACAGGAGGGGATGACAGAGTACTGCCAGCGGGTCTTAAACCCCTCAGCTTGTAGTTCAGTGGCATTACGGTGTGTGAGAGAGGACTCACTATGCAGTGTAAGGCAATGGGATTAACACACATTACACGCGTAGGTTACTCAAAGCCGTGTTTCCCCTAGATTTATTTAACAGCGGTAGCCCTCTGTAGGACTGGGCGATATTTCAAATGAATTTGAATGTA
This sequence comes from Thymallus thymallus, assembly GCA_023634145.1. Taxonomy (NCBI): domain Eukaryota; kingdom Metazoa; phylum Chordata; class Actinopteri; order Salmoniformes; family Salmonidae; genus Thymallus; species Thymallus thymallus. The sequence goes on along the minus strand of CM042383.1, from coordinate 17,367,241 downwards.
TGTTTTTGCGCGATATTCCAAATGCCAATGAATCGGGGTTGTTATTTTAAATTTCATGAGCATTTGTCGGCTTGTTCGCATGTTGTATTTTTGGTCTCGTCTCCTTCGCTCGTCTGTGCTGTGTGCACCTTCCCATTTACACCAGAGATCTGTATATAATGACGAGCTGCACGTCTCCACCCTAACAAAGGGAGTTGTTGTCCCAAAGGCGGGAAGGCAGGCGACATGCTTAGTTTAAAAAAAAAAAAAAAAAAAGAAAGCCCATCGAAACGCATTGGCCTTATTTTGGACAGATTTTAGCGAGAGTGAAACCTCTCCCTTCACCTCTTCCTCTATGGTTTAAACACACACCAATCCTCTGCCTCTCATGCCAAAAAAGTTGAGAAGCAGCTGAGAAGCAGTTTAAACTCGCTATTTGCATTTGAGGTTTGGTCCAACAATCTGTCATATGGACACAAACACACTGAGACATTTTTACTGTAATGGAGGAGTAGTTTTTTTATTTTAACAATACCCTTTTTTTATGTCTCAACTACTCCAATTGTGCACCGAGCAGACACTACAAAAACAAGAGTATCAATGAACATTGATTCTGAAATGTTGTCCCACTCCTCTTTTATTTGTATTCATTTTTTATTTAACTAGTCAAGTCAGTTAAGAACACATTCTTATTTACAATGACGGCCAAACCCTCCCCTAACCCGGACGACGCTGTGCCAATTGGCCAATCATGGCCGGTTGTGATACAGCCCGGGATCAAAGGGTCTGTAGTGACACCTCTAGCACTGAGATGCGGCTATTAGACTATTTAATGCCTCACCGGGGTGCCGTGCCGTCGGCAACATAGACCTGGAACTGTTGGGGTGTTAGGACCTAGCTTAACAATTCTGCATCCATCCGTGAGTAACTCTGGTCCGTAATCACTCATTCACTCAGGACTTATTTATTCATTCAGGTCTGTATATACTTACTCATGTACAGTTGTTATATCATATCACGTGCAATATTGCAAGTTATTCTTGGACTGAACTTACATACAATGCATATTAGTATCCTGTCAGTTGTATCTTTTTTCATTGCTTTTAGTATATCGAATGTGCAATACGTGCAGTTATCTGTAATTAAACCCTGCGCACTTAGGACTGTATTTTAAGGGAATTACTATTATTACCCCATATTATATCATGCACACATTTAGCTATTTAAGTATCTCTTCCTGTCATTTACCTGTACAGTTAATGTAACCATGCAAATATTCACTTTGATACACTGCCGATTTTGCAGGTTTTCCCACTTACAAAGCATGTAGAAGTCTGTAATTTTTATCATAGGTACTCTTCAACTGTGAGTGACGGAATCTAAAACCAAAATTCAGAAAATCACATTGTATGATTTTTAAGTAATTAATTAGCATTTTATTGCATGACATAAGTATTTGATACATCAGAAAAGCAGAACTTAATATTTGGTACAGAAACCTTTGTTTGCAATTACAGAGATCATACGTTTCCTGTAGTTCTTGACCAGGTTTGCACACACTGCAGCAGGGATTTTGGCCCACTCCTCCATACAGACCTTCTCCAGATCCTTCAGGTTTCGGGGCTGTCGCTGGGCAATACGGACTTTCAGCTCCCTCCAAAGATTTTCTATTGGGTTCAGGTCTGGAGACTGGCTAGGCCACTCCAGGACCTTGAGATGCTTCTTACGGAGCCACTCCTTAGTTGCCCTGGCTGTGTGTTTCGGGTCGTTGTCATGCTGGAAGACCCAGCCACGACCCATCTTCAATGCTCTTACTGAGGGAAGGAGGTTGTTGGCCAAGATCTCGCGATACATGGCCCCATCCATCCTCCCCTCAATACGGTGCAGTCGTCCTGTCCCCTTTGCAGAAAAGCATCCTCAAAGAATGATGTTTCCACCTCCATGCTTCACGGTTGGGATGGTGTTCTTGGGGTTGTACTCATCCTTCTTCTTCCTCCAAACACGGCGAGTGGAGTTTAGACCAAAAAGCTCTATTTTTGTCTCATCAGACCACATGACCTTCTCCCATTCCTCCTCTGGATCATCCAGATGGTCATTGGCAAACTTCAGACGGGCCTGAACATGCGCTGGCTTGAGCAGGGGGACCTTGCGTGCGCTGCAGGATTTTAATCCATGACGGCGTAGTGTGTTACTAATGATTTTCTTTGAGACTGTGGTCCCAGCTCTCTTCAGGTCATTGACCAGGTCCTGCCGTGTAGTTCTGGGCTGATCCCTCACCTTCCTCATGATCATTGATGCCCCACGAGGTGAGATTGACCGTCATCTTGAACTTCTTCCATTTTCTAATAATTGCGCCAACAGTTGTTGCCTTCTCACCAAGCTGCTTGCCTATTGTCCTGTAGCCCATCCCAGCCTTGTGCAGGTCTACAATTTTATCCCTGATGTCCTTACACAGCTCTCTGGTCTTGGCCATTGTGGAGAGGTTGGAGTCTGTTTTATTGAGTGTGTGGACAGGTGTCTTTTATACAGGTAATGAGTTCAAACAGGTGCAGTTAATACAGGTAATGAGTGGAGAACTGGAGGGCTTCTTAAAGAAAAACTAACAGGTCTGTGCGAGCCGGAATTCTTACTGGTTGGTAGGTGATCAAATACTTATGTCATGCAATAAAATGCAAATTAATTATTAAAAAATCATACAATGTGATTTTCTGGATTTTTGTTTTAGATTCTGTCTCTCACAGTTGAAGTGTACCTATGATAAAAATGACAGACTTCTACATGCTTTGTAAGTAGGAAAACCTGCAAAATCGGCAGTGTATCAAATACTTGTTCTCCCCACTGTAAATGTAACTGTATATTTACCTCTACAGTTAATTTAACCATGCTAAATTTTCACTTACCTGTTCATTTAACCAGTATGTCTAAGTAAGCTATTATTACCCTCACTCATATCATATGCATTTTTAGCTATTGAAGTATTTCTCTGCCATCGACCTGTATAGTATAGTTAACCATCCAACATCCACCAATGTGTACATATTCAGCCAACCACCCATACTATGCAATGTCTTTTTATAGCTTTTTGCACTCCAGACTATTTGTATTTCTATACTTTTTCATACTGCCGCTCTATGTATTGTGTATCTGTCTTTTGTGTATTTTGCACCTGGCCTGTGCCACTCGGGAGCCCTTCAATGGCTTTGTGGTCTGCGGTTGTGAGGCCGGTTGGACGTACTGCCAAATTCTTTAAAATGTAGTTGGAGGCGGCTTATGGTAGAGAGAATTACATTCAATTATCTAGCAACAGCTCTGGTGGACATTCTTGCCGTCAGCATGTCAAGGGGCGGCAGGTAGCCCAGTGGTTAGAGTGTTGGGCCCATAACCGAAAGGTTGCTGGATCAAATCCCCGAGCTGACAAGGTAAAAATCTGTCGTTCTGCCCCTGAACAAGGCAGTTAACCCACTGTTCCTAGGCCGTCATTGAAAATAAGAATATGTTCTTAACTGACTTGCCTAGTAAAATAAAGGTAAAAAAAAAAAAAAAAAAAAAAAAAATTGTGTGGCATTGTGTTGTGTGACACAAGGTGCACCTGTGTAATGATCATGCTGTTTAACCAGCTTCTTGATGTGCCACATCTGTCAGGTGGATGGATTATCATAGCAAAGGAGAAATGCTCACTAACAGGGATGTAACCACATTTGTGCACAAAATTTGAGAGCAATAATTTGTCGTTTTTGTGAGTATGGAACATTTTGGGGAACTTTTTTTTTTTATTTCAGCTCATGAATGATGGGAACAACACTTTTACATGTTGCGTTTTATATTTTTGTTCAGTGTATATCCAAGTTGGCTAAACTTGAAATATTAAGATAAGCTGGTTAATCACTAGCACGTGGCCTTGAGAGATTGTTGATGAGACCTGTGTTCATTTTCTATAGCTTAATGTCTGCTACAAGAAGTTAGTCATTATTAGTGAATGTGCATTATGCATGGTTTAACTAAAAAGGGCATTTTCATAGACAGACCTGAAAGCCAGATCAGTGATTATTGCAAAAAGAAGCAGGTTAAACAATTTTATTACATTATTAGTGGGTTTTATGATTGTTGAAGGCTTATATTTAGCCTAGGTATAACTTCACATTTTTTATATTTTTTGAATCGCCCATAATGCAGAGTGTTTGTAGGCCATATTGCCCATCGCCTCTAAATTGTTGCCTACCGCTGCAAAACACACGATGTCATTTTTTACATTTATATTTGTGCTAAGATGCGGTTTCAAATGTATTTGATACGATACAATATATTTTATTGTCCATTTACATGGAAATACATTTTGTGATGTCGGCAAACAAATACACAACACAATATATTACATGCAGTACGGAAAACTGGAAAGTTAGTACACAAGTCAGACATTAACATATTCAAAGCCTATGCGGCCTAGTCTTTGGCTCAATGACTGGAAGTCTATGTGAACAGCTAGCATGTCATTACTACCCTTGTCACCACTGCTGAAAAAAGATCCTAGGGGAAATACTACTCCGAGGATAAAGAAACATGTCACTCCCTGTGCCCACTATTTAGGGCCCCTGAAGTGCACACATGGGCCTGAGAGAAGCCTTTTCCAGCTAGGCCATTGACTAAGAGCTGCTGCAGCAACAGGGTCCTTAGCTCTGCAGGCCCTGCCGCCTCCCTCAGCTGGTGGAGACGTCTCGCATACCTCTCTTTTCTCTCCCCCTCTCTACCTCTCCTATTTCCACTACATAATTTCCTCTGGCTGTATGCTTTGACCCAGGCTTTTCTCTCTGTCTCTCTGCTCCATCTTTTGGACAGTGGGATCACGGCCAGGGTATGCCATTATCAACAGCGAAGCTGGAGCAATTAGGATTAAGAGGCTTGCTCGAAGGGCACATCAACAGATTTTTCACTGTCGGCTTGGGGAATCGAACTAGCAACCTTTCGGTTACTGGCCCAACGCTCGGTTACTGCCCCAAGTGGGGTTCACACTTACAATCGTAGTGTCCCTTGAACTTCGCGTTAACTGCCTTAACGGGCTCCGCCACCAGTTTGTGATTGGGTTTATGGACTATTGGTACTGGTAGAGAACAAAGCAGTGGCTGAATTGGATAGTTCTTTAGGAATCCTGATGTTACTAGGTTTTGTTCATTGTGTGTGTGGCTGTATAGGTCATCCTGTTCTAGTGGGGCTGTCAATCATCCTCCTCTATAGCTTCTGGAATGTTCTGTTCCCGCCTCCCGGCAGGCCTTGCAGGGTAGTGGGTACACAGAAACCTGTGTTGGGCGATGCCAGTGTTGCAGCCAACGGTGCTGACAGTCTGATAGTGTTAGTCCTTAGGGCTGCTGTTGGTCAGTCAGTCATCCTGATTTGAGACAGTCAAGGCTACAGTCTGAGGGGAAAGGAACAGGCAATCATCCACTCCTCTCATTTGCTTTAGCTCTCCAAGGTCTCTTCTTCTGAGCACTGTATTTCAGCGGCCGTACTGATGAGCTTTTCCAACGAGTCCTATGAACACACCTCTTGTTTTTGTCCTGTTCTTTGTTTGGTTGTCTCTATTCTGCTGTTTTCTCCTCATGACTACAAGGCCAGGTTGTGTAACCTGTACACAGCCTCAGTACATGTTTTCTCTCTCTCTAGATTCTAAAAGTCTAGTTCTGCCTTGGATTTGTTTCTTTTCATTCCATCAATGGCTGACCCCATTTAACAACCAAGGCTACTCGTGTGAGAATACGTTTTGGTTCATTTCATTCCATTTACGAGTTGTCAATTTTATTCATTGTCTTTTGTTTGGAGTGCTCTTGTCAATCTTGAGTAAGGACACACACCTGATTATACATAGAAAAAGGCTTAGGCTACCTGGCCTGCGTGGAAATGTAGAGACTTATAAATGCCCATTTGAGGATCTGATACTATTTATGATTGTCTTAACTCACTGTATAGCTTCTCAAGGTACTTTTTTCTTTGCCTCAAACAGCAAGTCAAAAAAGTCATTTTTACAGCCATTGAGAATGACAATTGTTCCTCAACGTAGCCCTTTTGAAAAATCTTTCAAGCTCTCTCCCTTTCGAAAACCACTCGGCATGAAAGGAGAAAGAAAATGTCATGCTCTGATCCAGTGGAAACGTCATACAAAAGGTCTACCTGATTACTTCTTATCCCTTCCTCAAATAGCCTACAGCTGTGTCTGTCTGTCCAGAGCTCACTCCCACAGAAACTCTTAAGTGCCCAACATATTTTATACAATGTTTCAAGTTTGCTAGCATGAGCTTCAGGGCTGGACCAAGTTAATAGATGATACAATGTTTCAAGTTCCTTGCAAACAGGCCATGCGTAGCCAATGTGATTTAGAGGATATTTATTTTTATGAGGATATTTGTTTTATGTTTTTGTTTGTTGGCTTTATGTAGGCTATTTTGACATTGGCAATAGAAATTACTTTTAGATTTGTATAATTTTAATTTGGATAGAATTTTGATTAACCACATGGCATAGATTTTGCAATATGAATACTTTTACCGTGTATCTGTCTTTTGTGTACTTTCGTTGTGGCATTTTGCACCTTCCCTGTGTTTTGTTGTAGCTGCTTGACAAAGAAATTTCCCCCCCGGGGGATCAATAAAGTATCGATCTATCTCAAATGAAACTGTTCCATGAAAATGTACAGTTGAAGTTTACATACACCTTAGCCAAATACATTTAAACTCAGTTTTTCACAATACCTGACATTTAATCCTAGTAAAGATTCCCAGTCTTAGGTCAGTTATGATCACCACATTTTTTTAGAAGAATGTGAAATGTCAGAATAATAGTAGAGAGAATTATTTATTTGAGCTTTTATTTCTTTCATCATATTCCCAGTGGGTCAGAAGTTTACATACACTCAATTAGTATTTGGTAGCATTGCCTTTAAATTGGTTAACTTAGGTCAAATGTTTCGGGTAGCCTTCCACAAGCTTCCCACAATAAGATGGTTGAATTTTGGCCCATTCCTCTAGACAGAACTGGTATAACTGAGTCAGGTTTGTAGGCTTCCTTGCTCGCACACGCTTTTTCAGTTCTGCCAACACATTTTCTATAGGATTGAGGTCAGGGCTTTGTGATGGCCACTCCAATAACTTGACTTTGTTGTCCTTAAGCCATTTTGCCACAACTTTGGAAGTTTGCTTGGGGTCATTGTCCATTTGGAAGACTCATTTGCGACCAAGCTTTAACTTCCTGACTGTCTTGAGATGTTGCTTCAATACAGTCGTATGCAAAAGTTTGGGCACCCCTGACAATTTCCATGATTTCCATTTATAAATAATTGGGTGTTTGGATCAGCAGTTTCATTTTGATCTATCAAATAACTGATGGACACAGTAATATTTCAGTAGTGAAATTAGGTTTATTGGATTAACAGGAAATGTGCAATATGCATCAAAACGAAATTAGAGAGGTGCATAAATTTGGGCACCCCAACAGAAAAATCACATCAATATTTAATAGAGCCTCCTTTTGCTAAAATAACAGCCTTTAGACGCTTCCTATATCCTCTAATGAGTGTTTGGATTCTGTATGAAGGTATTTTGGACCATTCCTCCTTACAAAACATCTCCAGTTCAGTTAGGTTTGATGGTTGCCGAGCATGGACAGCCCACTTCAAATCATCCCACAGATTCTCAATGATATTCAGGTCTGGGGACTGGATTGGCCATTCCAGAACATTGAACTTGTTCCTCTGCATAAATGCCCGAGTAGATTTTGAGCAGTGTTTTGGGTCGTTGTCTTGTTGAAATATCCAGCCCCGGCGTAACTTCAACTTTGTGACTGATTCTTCAACATTATTCCCAAGAATCTGCTGATATTGAGTGGAGTCCATGCGACCCTCAACTTTTAACAAGATTCCCAGTACCGGCACTGGCCACACAGCCCCACAGAACCCCCACCAAATTTTACTGTGGGTAGCAAGTGTTTTTCTTGGAACGCTGTGTTCTTTTGCCGCCATACATAACGCCCCTTGTTATGACCAAATAACTCAATCTTTGTTTCATCAGTCCACAGCACCTTATTCCAAAATGAAGCTGGCTTGTCCAAATGTGTGTTTCTTCCGCATCACTCTCTCGTACAGCTTGTCCTTGTGCAAAGTGTGCTGAATTGTTGAACGATGCACAGTGACACCATCTGCAGCAAGATGATGTTGTAGGTCTTTGGAGGTGGTCTGTGGGCTGTTTTTGACTGTTCTCACCATCCTTTGCCTCTCTGATATTTTACTTGGCCTGCCACTTCTGGCCTTAACAAGAACAGTGCCTGTGGTCTTCCATTTCCTCACTACGTTCCTCACAAGGGACACTGACAGCTTACATCTCTGCGATAGCTTTTTGTAGCCTTCCCCTAAACCATAATGTTGAACAATCTTTGTTTTCAGGTCATTTGAGAGTTGTTTTGAGGCCCCCATGTTGCCACTCTTCAGAGGAGAGTCAAAGAGAACAACAACTTGCAATTGGCCACCTTAAATACCTTTTCTCATGATTGGATGCACTTGTCTATGAAGTTCAAGGCTTAATGAGCTCACCAAACCAATTGTGTGTTCCAATTAATCAGTGCTAAGTAGTTACAGGTATTCAAATCAACAGAATGAATTTTTGCATAGCCTATTTTTCACATCTGATTTAATTTCATACAACTTAATATTGCTACACTAAATATCTTTATCTGGACAATACCCCAGTACTCAGCTTTTATTAGAAAATGAATGGCTTGCCGCTGTGATAATTATTATGCAGCCTCAGAGGGGTGCCCAAACTTTTGCATACGACTGTATATCCACATAATTCTCCTTCCTCAAGATGCCATCTATTTTGTGAAGAACACCAGTCTCTCCGCAGCAAAGCACCCCCACAACATGACGCTGCCACCCCCGTGCTTCACGGTTGGGATGGTGTTCTTCGGCTTGCAAGCTTCCCCCTTTTTCCTCCAAACATAATGGTCATTATGGCCAAACAGTTCAATTTTTTTTTTATTCATCAGACCAGAGGACATTTCTCCAAAAAGTACGATCTTAGTCTGGGTTTTTTATGGCGGTTTTGGAGCAGTGGCTTCTTCCTTGCTGAGCGGTCTTTCAGGTTTCAGGTATGTCGATATAGGACTCGTTTTACTGTGGATATTGATACTTGTGTACCTGTTTCCTCCAGCATCTTCCCAAGGTCCTTTGCTATTGATTTGCAGAACGCGTCTCCTTCCTGAGCGGTATGATGGCTGCGTGGTCCCATGTTGTTTATACTTGCATACTATTGCTTGTACAGATGCACGTGGTTGCTTGTACAGATGCACGTGGTACCTTCAGGTGTTTGGAAAACATATAGTTTACTTTATTTAAACATAGCTGGAAAAATATAATTCCCCAAAAAATTCAAACAATCGATTTGTGATTCTCTATACTTAGCTACCTTTTTGGTAAACAAGAGGAAAGATGGGCTAGTTTGTAGCTATAAAGCAGCTCCCTAAAGATTTGACACTAAGCACCTTTTTCTGATCTTTTGGGGTTTTTCAACTGTGTGCTTTGAAATGTTTTATTAGTGCTGACATCAGGGGTGTCAAAACATCAGCAGTACCTTTCCATCTATAGATAGGCCAGGTAGGCTGAAAGGGATACTGTGAGATTCTGGCATTACCCAGAGTCCAATGAACTTGTGGATACCATTTTTATGTCTCTGCGTGCAATATGAAGGAAGCTAGCGTTGGTTTCACGAGCCAATGCTAACTAGCATTAGCGCAATGAGTAAAAGTCTACAAGGTACTAATTACTAGAAGGGGGGGGGTTGAGTGAACGGTTTCTGGGGTTGTGAAAGAACCAGGGGAATGAAAGAAGAGTGCAGCAAAGGGAGGAGAAGCTGGGGAATACAGTAAATGATGGTACGTGGAGAAGACTGCTTCAGTCATTCATTCATTAATTAGTCAATCACTCTACTCTTGAAGGACCCAGGCGCCCAACCACTCCAGTACCAAGGGAGAGAGAGTGGGTTCAAAGTACCTGCCACCTCACATCTGTCTCCTGAGTGCATGCCCCTTCCAGTGGTCGTGTCCCAAATGGCACCCTATTCCCCCCATAGGGGCTCTGGTCAACAGTAGTGCACTACGTAGGGAATTGAGTGCCATTTGAGACAAAGTCTGACTCAGCGAGCCATGCAGGGTTCATCCTCAGTCCTTACATCTCCCTGGATGTGTGATGATCATGCCAGTTTAGAAGATGTAGGCTACATGTGTAGGGCATGCATGAGGCCAAGAGTTGTTGGATGTGCTGGATCAATTCTCTTGCCTGGTCTAGACTTGTTTCGTCATCTTTTTATAAACCTTGGTGCTTTATGACTTTTTACTCTGCACTCCAGTTAGACGTTGTCTGCTTTGCCTGATCCTCGATGACAGTTTTCAGAGGGATTTTTTACTACTCAAAGGACTTGTCTTTGTGTCAGTAGAAAAGCTCAATGCCCAATGATTTTATTTTTGAATGAAGTCTCAGAAAGCTCCTTTTGTTAAAGTATTACACAGCCCAATATTTATTGAAACCCAACTCCTGTGAATCTGTCATAAAATAGGACAATGTTAAGAGTTTGATAGATGGGCAAAGTTGTTTTGTAATGGATTTTTTTCCTAACTTTTCTCTTTTGAGAAGATCAATACGTATGTTCTGTGTTCAGTAGTCTCTGCCAAGCAGATAGATGGATGCCAGACATGGGCAGAAAAAGTATATTTTTTGTAGTTTATTTGAAAATACAACTTTTGAAATACTTGAGGTAGTCAAATATACACTGAACAAAAATATAAATGCAACATGTAAAGTGTTGGTCACATGTTTCATGAGCAGAAATAAAAGATCCCAGAAAGTTCCATATGCACAAAAAGCTTATTTCTCTTGTTGACTTGTTGACATCGCTGTTAGTGAGTATTTGTCCTATCCCACAATAATCCATCCACCTGACAGGTGCACCTTGTGCTGGGGACAATAAAAGGCCGCTCTAAAATGTGCAGTTTTGTCACACAACAAAATGCCACAGATGTCTTCAGTTTTGAGAGAGTGAAATTGGCATGCTAACTGCATCAATGTCCACCAGAGCTGTTACCTCCAATGTCGTTTTAGAGAATTTGGCAGTACGTCCAACCGGCCTCACAACCACAGACCACGTGTATGACGTCGTGTGGGCGAGTGGTTTGCTGATGTAAACGTTGTGAACAGAGCACCCCATGGTGGGGTTATGGTATGAACAGGCATAAGCTACAGACAACAAACACAATTGCATTTTTATCGATGGCAAATCTTTATTGTCATGTGAAATCCATATATTAGGGCCTAATGAATTTATTTTAATTGACTGATTTCGTCATATGAACTGTAGCTCCTACAGATCAATGAAATTGTTGTTTTGTAGGTAGCCGGTAGCCCAGTGGTTAGAGTGTTGGGCCCATAACCGAAAGGTTGCTGGATCGAATCCCCGAGCTGACAAGGTAAAAATCTGTCGTTCTGCCCCTGAACAAGGCAGTTAACCCACTGTTCCTAGGCCGTCATTGAAAATAAGAATTTGTTCTTAACTGACTTGCCTAGTAAAATAAAGGTAAAATAAAAAATAAATAAAATAGGTTATATATAGTTTGAACAAAAAGGGAACTTTTCTTTGATATGCAAATACGGGTCTTAAATAAAGGTCTCATTATGAAAAAAAAACATACATACATACATACATACATACATACATACATACATACATACATACATACATACATACATACATAATTTGAGTCAATTGGAGGTGTACCTGTGGATGTATTTCAAGGCCTACCTTCAAACTCAGTGCCTCTTTGCTCGACATCATGGGAAAATCAAAAGAAATCAGCCAAGACCTCAGAAAGAAAATTGTAGACCTCTACAAGTCTGGTTCATCCTTGGGAGCAATTTCCAAACGCCTGAAGGTACCACGTTCATCTGTACAAACAATAGTATGCAAGTATAAACACCATGTGACCACGCAGCTGTCATACCGCTCATGAATGAGACGCGTTCTGTCTCCTATAGATTAACATATTTTGGTGTGAAAAGTGCAAATCAATCCCAGAACAACAGCAAAGGACCTACTGAAGATGCTGGAGGAAACGGGTACAAAAATATCTATATCCACAGTAAAACGAGCCCTATATCGACATAACCTGAATGGCAGCTCAGCAAGAAAGAAGCCACTGCTCCCAAACCGGCATAAAAAAGCCAGACCACGGTTTGCAACTGCACATGGGGACAAAGATCGTACTTTTTGGTGAAATGTTCTCTGGTCTGATGAAACAAAAATTGAACTGTTTGGCCATAATGACCATCGTTATGTTTGGAGGAAAAAGGGGGAGGCTTGCAAGCCAAAGAACACCATCCCAACCGTGAAGCACGGTTTGGCAGCATCATGTTGTGGGGTTGCTTTGCTGCAGGAGTGACTGGTGCACTTCACAAAATATGAAAATTATGTGGATATATTGAAGCAACATCTCAAGACATCAGTCAGGAAGTTAAAGCTTGGTCGCAAATGGGTCTTTCAAATGGACAATGACCGCAAGCATACTTCCAAAATGGCTTAAGGACAACAAAGTCAAGGTATTGGAGTGGCCATCACAAAGCCCTGACCTCAATCATATAGAACATTTGTGGGCAGAACTGAAAAGGCCTGTGCGAGCAAGGAGGCCTGCAAACCTGACTCAGTTACACCAGTTCTGTCATTAGGAATGGGCCAAAATTCACCCAACGTATTGTGGGAAGCTTTTGGAAGGCTACATGAAATGTTTGACCCAAGTTAAACAAATTAAAGGCAATGCTACCAAATACTAAATGAGTGTATGTAAACTTCTGACCCACTGGGAATGTGATGAAAGAAATAAAAGCTGAAAAATCATTCTCTTATTATTCTGACATTTCACATTCTTAAAATAAAGTTGAGATCCTAAGACAGGGAATTTTTACTAGGATTAAATGTCAGGAATTGTGAATAACGGAGTTTAAATATATTTGGCTAAGGTGTATGTAAACTTCCGACTTCAACTGTGTGTGTGTATTATGAGACCTTTTATTTAAGACCCGTATTTGCATATCAAAGAACCCGGAAGACGCTGGGCAAAATTTGCACCGCCTGGGATTGAACCCGGGTCTGTAGGGACGCCTCAAGTGCCTTAGACTGCTGCGCCACCCGGGAGGCCTGTCTCAATATTTTAATGAGTACCTCTCAGAAAATCTAATGGTATTTGGAAACTTATTTATTTGATGGCATACAAATATTTGATGAACCAAGATCTACAACAGTTAGCTGAATTGGTCTAAATATATCATATCAAAGTTTTATTTGTTGCATACACAGTTTTTAGCAAATGTTAAAGCCGGTGCAGAAAAATGAATTGAAACTAACCTTAGCAGAGCCTCTTCTGACTGGAGTGATACTTAGTGTCAACTGTGGTTATGTCTGCGTAATGAGAACTAATGACTATTTCTGGTCTAGTGATCGATAACAACCGAGCTCGCTGCCCAGACTTACATCATTACAAAGAGGAGATTCTCCTGATTTTTAAAATGGTGCCCGATTTTAAAAATAATCGAAATATACACACTGCAAGATATTTGGCGGAATAGACCGGCATGTCTCTCTATAGGAAAACAATGGGCGGAGCACAGGGTTCCAATGGCAAAAAGTATTTTGGGGCTAGCATTTGATGACAACTGAGCTTAACTTTTCATTATTAACAGATCTACCCCTCCTGATGACATGGCACACTCCTGAAAATTAACTGCTCAGCAAAGCAAAGGCTCTTAAGAGTTACCAGATTTATATAAAATAAAAACTATTTTTTTGTGTCTGTGTCCAGGTCTGTGTTACTTCAGCAAATAATGTCACCCATCTAAATAAATAGTTTTTATTTTTTTATGATTAACTAAATGTATGGTCTTTACGGTTTCATTGTTTGTTATGCTATACATGGTTATTTTATGTTTGTGATAAAATTAAAAATCATGCAATGTGATTTTCTGGATTTTTGTTTTAGATTCCGTCACTCACAGTTGAAGAGTACCTATGATAAAAATTACAGACTTCTACATGCTTTGTAAGTGGGAAAACCTGCAAAATCAAATACTTGTTCTCCCCACTGTATATACATATATAACTGTAAAGTAAAGAGTAACCATTTTAGAAAATCATGGGACATATAGTCTTTGGTTGCAAGCTATTGTATGTCAATTAGGGTTAGAAAAATGGTGACCGTTACAGCTATAGGTGCATTGTGTTACAAGTTAGGGTTAAGGCTAAAATAGGTTTAGGGTTAAGGTTTTTCAGGCAAAAAATAGTATGCCTCTCTCGCTCCTCCCTGTGGCCTTCTGTGGGTACTATATACAGTGGGGAGAACAAGTATTTGATACACTGCCGATTTTGCAGGTTTTCCTACTTACAAAGCATGTAGAGGTCTGTAATTTTTATCATAAATCCAGAAAATCACATTGTATCTGTACCAAATATTAAGTTCTGCTTTTCTGATGTATCAAATACTTATGTCATGCAATAAAATGCAAATGAATTACTTAAAAATCATACAATGTGATTTTCTGGATTTTTGTTTTAGATTCCGTCACTCACAGTTGAAGAGTACCTATGATAAAAATTACAGACTTCTACATGCTTTGTAAGTGGGAAAACCTGCAATATCGGCAGTGTATCAAATACTTGTTCTCCCCACTGTAACTCATTCGTGACACTTGTTAGACTCATAATTTGAGGTAGCAACTGCGTCAGATCTACAGATTTTTTTATTTTTTATTCGCTCAATTCGATGCCTACGAACAGATTTCGACGCATATCAAATACCCAGCAGCCATTTAGAAACAAAAGTTATTTCTTAATATCTTCTGGCTGTTTTTAAATTGTCCACATCTTGAAAAAGAGGACAGGGACATGCATTGTGTTAAAAAAAAAAAGAAGTTTAACCATGACCAGAAAATGTTTAACGTTTGATGGCTATGCACCAGCCATCGCCCTTTTTCTGAAACGAAAAGTTTAACCATGACCATAGAATGTTTATCGTTTGATGGCTATGCACCAGCCATCGTTAACACCGTGGGGCACAACGACGTGTATTCAGGCAAACAGTGCACCAAGTAGCCTTAACCTTGTTAATAATAAAGTACCTGAGGTAAGCCTTTGAGTTCAGCGTGGGCAGATCTCAGTGCCAACAATAACGAAGCAGGCGTTGTGACGTAGAACAATGCTGGGACATATGGTAATATTATGAAACTGGGCTCCACGGCGGATGCAATGAACTAGTTTTTATCCGAAAAAATGCCATGTGTCCAGCCTAGTTGTGTGTCCAATTTGTGTGATTTGTTCACTAATATTAGGTTTTTGTTGAAGATCTGATAACCTTGTGCAAAAATAGAGAATTGGAAATGGGGCAAATACTTTTTCACGGCACTGTAGATCAGATATGACTGTCAGATAGATTGGAATGGTATGAGATTGAGTGTGCTCTACATTCTATTTCTATCTTCAACATGCAGTCCCATATACAGCCATGCCATTAGTTGAAGGTAGCCAGTCCAGCCGTTTCAGAATAGTCACTTCCTGAGATCTGTAATGAAATGGTGTATTCAGATCCCTTTACTTTTTTCACATTTTGTTACATCACAGCCTTATTCTAAAATTGATTAAATAGGTTTTTTTCCCCTCATCAATGTACACACAACCAATAATAACAAAGCTGGCTGCTTCCAAACTTCTTCCATTTAAGAATGATAGAAGCCACCGTGTTCTTGGGGACCTTCAATGCTGCAGACATTCTTTGGTACCCTTCACCAGATCTGTGCCTCGACACAATCCTTTCTTGGAGCTCTCCGGACAATTCCTTTGACCTCATGGCTTGGTTTTTCATCTGACCTGCACTGTCAACTGTGGGACCTTTTTTATATAGACCGGTGTGTGTGCCTTTCCAAATCATGTCCAATCAATTTCATTTACCACAGGTAGACTCCAAGTTGTAGAAACATCTCAAGGATGGTCAATGGAAACATGATGCACCTGAACTCAGTTTTGAATCTCATAGCAAAGGGTCTGAATACTTTAGTAAATAATGTATTTCTGTTTTTATTTTTAAAACATTTGCAAAAATGTCTAAACCTGGTTTCACTTTGTCATTATGGGGTATTGTGTATAGATTTTATAATTCGAATAAGGCTAATGTAACAAAATAGAAAAAGTAAAGGGGTCTGAATACTTTCCGAATGCACTGTATTTGTTTTAATAGTAGTTTCTTTCTCCCACAAATCATAGTTTAAAATATAGTTATCCCAGGTCTGATCAGTGCTACAGGATAAATGATCAGACTGCCTCTCTACCACGGCCCATTCTCTCTCACATAACTACTCTCCTCCCCTGACTCTCTCTGCAGTACTCCTTCTCAAGTCTCTTCCCCAAGATTCTCTCTCTAGGAATGCAGCGTAGGTAGTTTACACCTAGCGTTCCATTAATGGCTGCCCTCTCTCTCCCTCCCTGATCTCATTTCAAACCAGAGGTCTAGACGGCCTGCTATCCCACACTTAATTGTAGCCTGTGGTTTGATGAGAGGCCCTTTTTGAGGTTTGGCCTGTTGGGCCTCCGGTGTCTAGTGTGTGTCGCTATATGTATCGCTGTGTGCATTTTTGTGTGTATCTTTGGTGTGTGTGTGCGTGCGCAAGTCCCCCGGAGTGAAGTCGCTGGCTCAGTGTATTGCAGGACCCACTACATCTGGCTTGTTTTAGCTGCAGTGCTGCATGGTGCCACCGTTGTACAGACACACCTCCCTGTGTAACCTGAGCTATGGGACCAAAGGCTCACTAATACGACCTCTCTAGAGTCTGGACTCTCATGTTGCAGTAAAAGCATTAGCAACACTTTCCAGCTACTTACTGTGTATGCTGCTGCGGTTGCGTCAACCACATTGTGCAGGCTACTTACAAACCACAGCCGCTGTGATCACATTTATCTTGCAATCACTGCCCTGAAAGAACATCCTTACCTGTATTGCACAATAAATGCCAATTTTCACAAGGCTGGTCTATATTCCGGACAAACAGAAATATTAAGGTGCTTATTTGGTCCCCAAAATTGTTTTATTAACCCATAGAAAGGTTTTCATATTATAGTATCTGTGGATACTATACGATTAGAAAGGAGGACATCTTGTTAGTAAAACATTTTTTTTACAGCTTTTCTGCTACATATTCATACATTTTACATAGACATTGTACATAGACATTTTACATACATGGTACTTTTATACCATATAAAGCAATCACATAACAATAATACATTACCAAACATAAACTCTTTAATCCCAACCCTCAGCCACTCTCAGCCCATCCCATCTATCACCATAGACCACTCTCATTTGGTTTCCTTGTGCCATATATTTTTCAATTGTGCTGTGATGTTTTATATACATTTTCAACCTTTCTAATCGTATAGTATCCATAGATTGTCAGCTAAATATGAAAACCTTTCATACGAGTATTTATTGACTATGGCTTTCCATGGCAATTTGTTATAATCATATATAATTTTAAGAGTATATAATCATATATTATAATAAATATATAATCTTATATTTGTGATAGCTGCATATGTGACAACTTCACTGTTTTATATTCATAAATATAATGCACATTTTAAACATTTTTTTTTGTTATTCAGTATATTTGAGTTTAACCATAACATTTTGTAATATTTGTTCTATCTTTTCTGGATGATAAAACTGAAATTGTAACCAACTTTGTATGGCTTGTTTAAGAAGGGGGCGAAATTAAACAACATTTCATTTTCAATTAGTCAGAAATGTGAAGTTGTAATCTGTATAAAGGCAATTTTTGAACAAAGGATGAACCTTTCTTAATAATCTACTGGAAAATCATTTTGGGTTTAAGTATAATTTATGTATGAGTGAAGCTTTTAGTGAGTGGTTTAAAGCGTTAATATTTAATTTTAGCCCCCCCAAAACTCTTATTAATTATATAAAAAGGCATATTTTGTCTGGCTTAAAATGAAATAATTTTTGCTCATATGATTTAAAAAACGAGTCGTCTGGAGTAGGCAGCGCCATTTAGTATGTACACTAACGTTCAGAAGTTTGGTGTCACTTAGAAATGTCCTTGTTTCTGAAAGAAATACTTGTCCATTAAAATAACATAAAATTAATCAGAAATACTGGGTAGACATTGTTAATGTTGTAAATGATTATTGTAGCTGGAAACGGCAGATTTTTTTTTAATGGAATATCTACATCCGCGTACAGAGGCCCATTATCAGAAACCTTCACTCCTTTGTTCCAATGGCATATTGTGTTAGCTAATCCAAGTTTATAATTTAAAAAAGGCTAATTGATCATTAGAAAACCCTTTCACTATTATGTTAGCACAGCTGAAAACTGGCCTTCTTTAGACTAGTTGACTAGTATCTGGAGCATCAGCATTGCGGGTTCCATTACAGGCTCAAAATGGCCAGATCGATTTGATGTTATTTTAATGGACAAAAGTAAACTTTGATAGGACCAAAGAGTTAATCAATGTGATTTTTTTCCATAAATAGACAAGTATTTACCTCTCCATGGTTGCAGAATCGTATCTATTTTTGCAAACTTTCTATTGAAATTGATTGTGCTAAGTTCATTTATATTTTTTGAGATGTGAATACTAAGTATGTCTACTTCAACCATCCGCCCCTTTTATTGGTAAACTACAAGGTAGTGTAAATGCTTTATTTTAACGATCCAATACGTAATATGGTACACTTTTCATAATTTAGGTTTTAGTCCGGAGAGGCTAGAAAAGTGATCAAGATCTTTAATGAGACTGTGCAGGGATCCAGATAACTTGAGTCATTTACACTTTATTTATTTTTTTTATCCTCTGGATTTCTAACCCCTTGATGTTCTTGTTGGATCTAATTTTAATAGCTAGCGTTTCAATGGCCATAATAAATAGATATGGAGACAATGGACAGCCTTGTTTTACTCCTCTTAAAAGCTCAATACTTTCTGAGAAGTTACCATTATTTACTGTTTAACATATGGGGTTGCTGTACATAACTTTTACCCAAATTAAAGTAATCAAATGTAATTGGTCATATATACGTGTTTACCAGATGTTATTGCGGGTGTAGCAAAATGCTTGTGCTTCTAGCTCCGACAGTGCAGTAATATGTAACTGTTACACATACATCTAAGTAAGGAATTAATTAAGAATATATACATATGGACGAACGATGTCAAAGTGGCATTGGACTAAGATACAGTAGCATAGAAATACAGTTTATACAGTGGGGAGAACAAGTATTTGATACACTGCCGATTTTGCAGGTTTTCCTACTTACAAAGCATGTAGAGGTCTGTCAATTTTATCATAGGTACACTTCAACTGTGAGAGACGGAATCTAAAACAAAAATCCAGAAAATCACATTGTATGATTTTTAAATAATTAGCATTTTATTGCATGACATAAGTATTTGATACATCAGAAAAGCAGAACTTAATATTTGGTAGAGAAACCTTTGTTTGCAATTACAGAGATCATAAGTTTCCTGTAGTTCTTGACCAGGTTTGCACACACTGCAGCAGGGATTTTGGCCCACTCCTCCATACAGACCTTCTCCAGATCCTTCAGGTTTCGGGGCTGTCGCTGGGCAATACGGACTTTCAGCTCCCTCCAAAGATTTTCTATTGGGTTCAGGTCTGGAGACTGGCTAGGCCACTCCAGGACCTTGAGATGCCACAACCCATCTTCAATGCTCTTACTGAGGGAAGGAGGTTGTTGGCCAAGATCTCGCGATACATGGCCCCATCCATCCTCCCCTCAATACGGTGCAGTCGTCCTGTCCCCTTTGCAGAAAAGCATCCCCAAAGAATGATGTTTCCACCATCATGCTTCACGGTTGGGATGGTGTTCTTGGGGTTGTACTCATCCTTCTTCTTCCTCCAAACACGGCGAGTGGAGTTTAGACCAAAAAGCTATATTTTTCTCTCATCAGACCACATGACCTTCTCCCATTCCTCCTCTGGATCATCCAGATGGTCATTGGCAAACTTCAGACGGGCCTGGACATGCGCTGGCTTGAGCAGGGGGACCTTGCGTGCGCTGCAGGATTTTAATCCATGACGGCGTAGTGTGTTACTAATGGTTTTCTTTGAGACTGTGGTCCCAGCTCTCTTCAGGTCATTGACCAGGTCCTGCCGTGTAGTTTTGGGCTGATCCCTCACCTTCCTCATGATCATTGATGCCCCACGAGGTGAGATCTTGTATGGTGCCCCAGACCGAGGGAGATTGACCGTCATCTTGAACTTCTTCCATTTTCTAATAATTGCGCCAACAGTTGTTGCCTTCTCACCAAGCTGCTTGCCTATTGTCCTGTAGCCCATCCCAGCCTTGTGCAGGTCTACAGTTTTATCACTGATGTCCTTACACAGCTCTCTGGCCTTGGCCATTGTGGAGAGGTTGGAGTCTGTTTGAGTGTGTGGACAGGTGTCTTTTATACAGGTAACGAGTTCAAACAGGTGCAGTTAATACAGGTAATGAGTGGAGAACAGGAGGGCTTCTTAAAGAAAAACTAACAGGTCTGTGAGAGCCGGAATTCTTACTGGTTGGTAGGTGATCAAATACTTATGTCATGCAATAAAATACAAATTAATTATTTAAAAATCATACAATGTGATTGTCTGGATTTTTGTTACAGACCTCTACATGCTTTGTAAGTAGGAAAACCTGCAAAATCGGCAGTGTATCAAATACTTGTTCTCCCCACTGTACCTCTACTGGTATACCATCAAGCCCTGGTGTTTTTCCAGACTGAAAATATTTAATTCCTCTTCTGTAAGTTGGCCTTCACACAGGTCTTTCTGTACATTTGCTAATTTGACATTATTATTATTATTATGAAATAAATCCTTACAGTTATCATAATTCAGTGGAAATGGAGGAGACTTGAGAAAACATATGCAAAAAATATTTTGCGTCCTCTTTCAAAAAATAATTTGGTGAATCATGAATGGACTGTCGTTTCCCTTAGCTTATTTGAGCTGTGCTTGCCATAATATGGGCTTGGTCTTTTACCAAATAGGGCTATCTTCTGTATATCACCCCTACCTTGTCACAACACAACTGATTGGCTCAAAAGCATTAAGAAGGAAATAAATGCCATGAATTAACTTTTTTAACAAGGCACACCTGTTAATTTAAATGCATTCCAGGTGACTACCTCATGACGCTGGTTGAGAGAATGCCAAGTGTGTGCAAAGCTGTCATTAAGGCAAAGGGTGGCTACTTTGAAGAATCTGAAATATAAAATATATTTTGATTTGTTTAACACTTTGGGGTACAAATGTGTTATTTCATAGTTTTGATGTCTTCACCATTGTACAATGTAGAAAATAGTAAAAATAATTAAAAACACTTGAATGAGTAGGTGTCCAAACTTTTGACCGGTACTGTATATCACAAGACCAGTTCTTTATGTCCATTACTTGCAAGACATATTTCATGTAGTCCTCGTTATATCCTGTTTTATTCCAACAGAATAGGAAAAAGGAACAGATTCTAACGGCCGCTAATGACTGGCAGTAAAAACTTGTCTTACGCATCACACTACCCATAAAGGAATACCTAAGTTTAACTTACAATCGACCCTGACACAGCCATGGCACGATATCCAAGAATACATGCAGTACTGACAATCCAGAGCAAGTAAACCGGTCTAACCAACCATCTCCCCACCAAACACATTTTGGTTTCATTCCAGGGTCATTGCTCTATCACAGCTGTTTTACACCGAGGCCTATATCATTAGGATCAAGAATATATAAGGTAGTGTAAAATAACTGCTATAGAATTCTAAACATACATCAGACTGTACACCACGGGCACAACAAAGCACCCATTTTTACTACTCTAATTATGCCGGCAACCAGCTTACAATAGCAATAAGGCACCTCAGGGGGTTGTGGTATATTGCCAACACACTACAGTAAAAGCCTGCATCCAGGCACTCTGAGTTGCGTTGTGCATAAGAACAGCCGCCAGCCATGGCATATTGGCCACATACCACCCCCCCCGGGCCTCACCTCTTAAATATATAATATACCTCTCGCTTAGAGAAGTAATTTTTTCTAATAAGTTTTGTTGGTTCTACCGTTTAACTTTAATCAATTGCCGTAGAGCGCAGAGACAGGATTGTGTTGAGGCATAGATCTGGGGAAGGGTACAACAAAAATGTCTGCAGCATTGATGTCCCCAAGAACACGGTGGCCTCCGTTCTTCTTAATTGAAAGTAAGTTTGGAACCACCAAGACTTTTCCTAGAGCTGGCCGCCGGGCCAAACTGAGCAATCGGGGGAGAAGGGCCTTGGTCAGGGAGGTGACAGATGTCCGGAGTTCCTCTGTTGAGATGGGAGAACCTTCCAGAAGGACAACCATCTCTGCAGCACTCCACTAATCAGGCCTTTATGGTAGAGTGGCCAGACGGAAGCTACTCCTCAGTAAAAGGCACATGACAGCTCGCTTGGAGTTTGCCAAAAGGCACCTAAAGGACTTTGACCATGTGAAACAAGATCCTGTGGTCTGATGAAACCAAGATTGAAATATTGTCAGAATCTAGGGAAAGTGGCTTCGGGCCAAGTCTGAATGTCCTTGAGTGGCCCAGCCAGAGCACGATCTAACATCTATGCAAAGACCTGAAAATAGCTGTGCAGCAACGCTCCCCTTCCAACCTGACCTGCAGGATCTGCAGAGAAGAATGTGAGAAACTCTCAAAATACAGCCAAAATTGCTTCAACAAAGTACTGAGTAAAGGGTCTGAATAAAATGTGATATTTCAGTTTTAAATCTAATACATTTGCAAACATTTCTAAAAATAAAAACAGTTTTTGCTTTGTTGTATATCTTGACCGCTGTAACAAAAGACACAAATGTTCCGTAAATTCTCTAGACCAACATCAATTCTCGCACTTTGGCTGTTGTTCAATTGCAATCCTGAATCCGCTGATGTAGCGCAATAATGTCCCCATGTATCTAAACAGCTGGACATCAAATAGCTATTTTGCATAATTATCGAAGAACCTGTTTTATAATGACATTATCGATTTATTGTTATAGTTACTCTTTCTGTTAGAATCATTCGATTTTGCAATCCATATATTATTTTGGATATGTGTGTCCATAAACTGTTTTCACACCGTAACATAGGGAGGTACGAAATGTTACGAGATAGCTTTGTACTTCCCAGATCTCCGTACAGAAAGAGTCCGACAGCAATATCCAGGGATTTTATAGGATCAAGTTCAATGTGTAATTCAATTGTATGATATAACAACAAACGGCAGTATCATAAATGTAAGTAAAGGTAGTTTTTTTCTCTTTTTTTTTCTTTCAAATCCGTAACATTTTGCATAACGTTTAAACTTTTATCGGTTTTCCTTTAAAATGATTCTAAACATTCCATGTCAATTTACAATCCTGAATAATGGTCCTATTACATATGTATGACCGCTAGGGCAGGGCAATGAAGTTATATCTACCGCAGCCCTTTTACAGACAGAATGCAGCTACAGGAACATGTCCATAGTGACAATTGGTAACATTTCAGACAACCAAAAATTATTCACTCAAATTCTGCTCCGGAATGAATTGTTCTGTATTTTTTCCCTAACAATAAACGTCACTGATTTGATGTGTAGATTGGTTTTATTTCTACTAAATGTCTCTGTATTTAATCAACTTAATATACTTTTTTAGGAGAGATTGTTCTGCGCGCAGGCGGGAGCTCAAGGTTATTTTATTGACATTCTGGTCACCTAGTGATGGACGTTAGTCCCGCTTCAGAAGCCTCATTGAAGTAAATTGCCCATTAATCTCCAGAGAAGGTTTCGTGTCAGCATTTAAAAATCTGTAGTGTAGCTTAACAGACAGACAAACATGCTGTAGCCAAGGCGCTTTCAAGGGGCCACATTTTCATTACGTCTGGAAAGGGTAATCAATAAAGGCTACTGGTAGCCTACTGTACTTTCATATTATGAGGCAATCTGTATTCTGGCAACATCAGTGCCGTCAATAGGCTAGATATTCGACACGTAAGACCAAACACTGAACACACACTTGCATCATTAGCGAAGAGACTGAGCTGACAGGCAGAAACGTGCTCATACAGTGCATTCAGAAAGTATTTAGACCCCTGGACTTTTTCCATGTTTTGTTACCTTACAGCCTTATTCATAATGACAAAGCAAAAACAGGTTTTTAGATTTTTTTTTTGCACAAGAAAGAAACGGCAATATCACCTTTACATAAGTATTCAGACCCTTTACTCAGTATTTTGTTGAAGCACCTTTCCAGAGATTGGGTTAAAGTCCAGCATCTGGCTGGGACACTTAAGGACATTCAAAGACTTGTCACGAAGCCACTCCTGCGTTGTCTTTGTTGTGTGCTTAGTCGTTGTCCTGTTGGAAGATGAACCCCCGCCTCAGTCTGAGGTCCTGAGCACTCTCTAGCAGGTTTTAATCAAGGATCTCTCTGTACTTTCTCCGTTCATCTTTCCCTTAATCCTGACAGGTCTCCCAGTCCCTGCCGCTGAAGAACATTCCCACAGCATGATGCTGCCACCACCATGCTTCACCGTAGGATGGTATTGGCCTGGTGATGAGCGGTGCCTGGTTTCCTCCAGACGTGAAGCTTGGCATTCAGGCCAAAGAGTTCAATCTTGGTTTCATCAGACCAGGGAATCTTGTTTCTCATGGTCAGAGTCCTTTTAAAGTGCCTTTTGGCAAACTCCAAGTGGGCTGTCATGTGCCTTTTTTGTGAGGAGTGGCTGCTGTCTGGCCACTCTTCCATAAACACCTGATTTGGTGGAGTGCTGCAGAGATGGTTGTCCTTCTGGAAGATTCTCCCATCTCCACAGAGGAGCTCTGTCAGAGTGACCATTGGGTTCTCTGTCACCTCCCTGACCAAGGCTCCTCCCCTGATTGCTCAGTTTGTCCGGGTGGCCAGCTTTAGGAAGAGTCTTGGTGGTTCCAAACTTCTTCCATTTATGATTTTTTTTTTTTTGTACCCTTCCCCATGTCTGTGACTTGACACAATCCTGTCTCAGAGCTCTAGGGACAATTCCTTCGACCTCATGGCTTGGTTTTGCTTTGACATGCACTTTAAACTGTGGGACCTTTTTTTTTTTTATATAGACAGGTGTGTGTGTGTGTGTGTGTGTGTGTGCCTTTACAAATCATGTCGAATCAGTTGAATTTACCACAGGTAGACTCCGATCAAGTTGTAGAAACAGGATGCAAAGTGTCTGAATAAATAAGGTGTTTCTGTTTTTTGTTTTTTTTAAATGTCCAATCTGGTTTTCGCTTTGTCATTATGGGGTATTGTGTGTAAATTGAGGATTTTTTTACATTTTAGAATAATGTTATGTGGAAAAGGGGAAGGGGTCTGAATACTTTCTGAATGCACTGCATGTTTTGGTAATCTGCATCTTGCAATGTCTTGTCTTTCATGCATTACAAATTCACCAAAGTAGCCTAAAGTTTTCCTCTGGTTTTATTTGAATGACACAACTTTCCCAAGCCTTATCGGCTATAACACAGAAAATAACTTTGATAACTGCACTGTGATTTTAATTTAATGTGTAAAAACAAAGTTACGGACCTTAAAATGAACACCCCTAGTTTAGGTTTTGATTCACCTCATGAATTATGTTGAATTTATCGATGTTCCCCATTTTTATAGCTTAACCCCTTTTTGTATAGCTTAATGTAGTCACAAAAAAAAGGCAAATGATCATTAATTACTTTATCTCCAACAGTTGTCCACTACTAGAAATGTTCATAGGAAAACCCATGTCCATTCTGTTTCTGTATTAACAACCTTTCTCTCTCTCTCTCCTGCTTTAGCGTTGCAGTGCCACTGCGAGTGGTGTAGTAACAGCACCTGCTACACGGACGGCCTGTGCTTTGCGTCCTTCGTGAAGTCTGGCAGTAAGATGGAGGCACAGGGGAGCATGTGTTTACTTGAGGCAGACCTCATCCCTAAGGACAGGCCGTTTGTCTGCGCCCCCTCGAAAAAGGAGAAAACTGGGGTGGTCCCTGTTTGCTGCAACACCGACATGTGTAACAAAGACCTCGATCCGGGCGACTACTTGTTGACATGTAAGTGTCTGATATGGCTCGAGTCTCGTCTCTCTCACACACACACACACACACACACACACACACACACACACACACACACACACACACACACACACACACACACACTCATTCCCAGTCCCAAATCCACCACTTGTTCATAGGCACCTACCTCATGTGCAGTGCATTTACAGTGCATTCAGAAAGTATTCAGACCCCTTATGCTTTTTCCACATTTTGTTACGTTACAGCCTTATTCTAAAATGGATTAAAACATTATTTTTTCTTCATTAATATACACACATTGCCCCATAATGACAAAGTAAAAACTTTTAAAATAAAAACCAGATACCTTATTTACATAAGTATTCAGACCCTTTACTATGAGACTTGAAATTTACCTGTGGTAAATTCAATTGATTGGGCATGATTTGGAAAGTCACACACCTGTCTATATAAGGTCCCACAGTTGACAGGCATGATTGTGTCAAGGCACAGATCTGGGGAAGGGTACCAAAGAAATTATACAGCATTGAAGGTCCCCAAGAACACAGTGGCCTCCATTCTTAAATGGAAGAAGTTTGGAACCACCAAGACTCTTCCTAGAGCTGGCCGCCAGGCCAAACTGGGCAATCGGGGGAGAAGGGCCTTGGTCAGGGAGGTGACCAAGAACCCGATGGTCAATCTGACTGAGCTCCAGAGTATCTTTGTGGAGGTGGGAGAACTTTCCAGAAGGACAACCATCTCTGCAGTACTCCACCAATCAGGCCTTTATGGTAGAGTGGCCAGACGGAAGCCACTCTTCAGCAAAAGGCACATGACAGCCCGCTTGGAGTTTGCCAAAAGGCATCTAAAGACTCTCAGAGCATCACATCTGGATGAAACCTGGCACCAACAGGACAACAACTCTAAGCACACAGCCAAGACAACCAGGAGTGACTTTGGGACAAGTCTCTGAATGTCCTTGAGTGGCCCTGACTTGAACACGATTGAACATATCTAGAGAGACCTGAAAATAGCTGTGTAGCGACGCTCCCCATGCAACCTGGATCTGCAGAGAAGAATGGGAGAAACTCTCCAAATACAGGAGTGCCAAGCTTTTAGCGTCATACCCAAGAAGACTTGAGGCTGTAATCGCTGTTAAAATTGCTTTAACAAAGTACTGAGCAAAGGGTCTGAATACTTATGTAAATGTAATATTTCAGTTTCTTATATAAATTATCAAAACAAATATAACATTTTTTCTTTATCAATCTACACACAATAACCGATAATGACAAAGGTGGGGGGGTGGGAAACAATTTAATCCATTTTAGAATAAGGCTGTAAAGTTAAAAAAAATGTGGAAAATTTAAGGTTTCTGAATATCTGAAGGGAGTGGATAGGAGGAAGTATGGTGAAAATGTTGCCCATCAAATTACCATATTGCTTATACTTTCCCAATCATTTCCGATCTACAAAATGTTTTGCGGTAGCGGTTAGGAATGGCAATTACACATTAACAGTGACATGGATACTCCGATTTTTCACTTTAGAATGCATGTCAAACAAAAAACAATGACTGCAAAGTTAAACAAACCATACAACTCTATGCACAAGTACAACTTTTGACAAGAACACTGCAGATTTGGTAACAGAATTATGGCACAAACCAAACTTTGCATCTGCACTGTTCTTTATGTCAAAAACATTTTTTCAAATGTTCAGTGGAAATTGTTAAAATCAGTCCTTGTGCATAGTTGTATGGTTTAACTTTGCAGTCATTGGTTTTCAACCTGGTCTCAGAGCATTTCGTATTATTCAGTACGTAAATCTGATTTTGTTTTTATATGTTACAAATTTGCAAAACATACAATATGTTACAAATTTGCCAAACATCATATATTTCACATTTGAAAAACGTACAATATGTTACGAATTCTAGCTAGGTGGCTAACGTTAGCTAGCTCGCTGACGTTAGCCAGACAAGGGTTTAGGGTTAGCTAAAACGGTTAAGGTTAGGGGAAGGGTTAACTAACATGGGTGACACACTCTAAACTGTGTGATGTAGAGAACTGATGTTGACACAATATATTTGTAAAGCATGTTTGAAGATCTTCCATTCACTAGTCTACAATAGAATACCAGTATATCACCTGCACAAATGATTTCCTGTAGTTTTCTCGACCATGGACCTTGAAAATATGCCCTATAATTGGGGTTGTGACTAGGGAATAGTAGGCTTACATAAGTCTGCAAATACGATGATGCATGCAAATACGATGATGCATGGAATACTTTATGATAAAGGTGCATTTTGTGGTGAAAATTTGCTTCCCCAAACTTGAGACTGAAGCACTGCCTATAGTCTCTGTCACATGGAAGCACTGCCTATAGTCTCTGTCACATGGAAGCACTGCCTATAGTCTCTGTCACAAGGAAGCACTGGCATCAGGTGCCCTGTTTAGAATTGTGTTTTCTCACGAATTGCATTTTGGCAAATATTTGAAAGTTATGTTTTATAGACTGCTTCATTACAGGCGTTGCATTTTCTGTTAATATGATTTATCATAATCTAAATGTGATTTCTGTCATTCTGAGCACAGTGGGTAGACACTAATGAGTTGCGTACAATGCATATGGGTCTGGTACATTTCTCAAATGTCAAATAAATTAAAAGGCTCCTGGTCAGGTTGTCAGGCCCCACAACGGAAACCCTGCTGGAAACCGAGGCAAATTCGTTTTCCGTTGAACATGCTTTTTAGTCTTAACCCTTCTCCTACAATTTCCACGACCTCGCAGAAATCTAATTGACGTAATCAAAAAAGCTAGGGCTGTCCCCAACAAAATATAAGTCATGGTCGACCTAGAGTCGTCTCTTCTTTCGACCAATCAATTGGTCTATTTTTAAACGTGTTTATTTTTCTTCATATATAGACCCACCCTGTGTTTGAATAAAGTCAACTACACTGGGGGCCAAAAGTTTAGAATATTACTTATTCAAGGGTTTTTCTTTATTTGCAATGTTTTTTACATTGTAGAATAAAAGTGAAGACACACAAACTAAAAAGGGATCAAGAGATCCTAACCAGAAGAAAAAACATGTTTTCGACCCCCCTCCTCCCAATGCTGCTGGCCTTTGCAGATTGCCGTTATGCTCCTGATGTTGCCAGTAATAGGCTACACCAGCAGTCTGCAACATTTTCCATTTTAGTGCCAAGTTATCATAGAATTTATACTGATCTGCGTGCTAGTTATGATTTTCATGTGCACATTTTCGTGGAACTATATCATGTGGTTAATCAAAATTCGATCTAAATGAAGATGACACAAATCTAAAAGTAACTTCTATTGCCAATATTTAACAATAGCCTACATAATGCCAACAAATACAAACATTGCAGCCGTTAGGTAGGAAATATCCTGATTTTAAAAATCCTATAAATCACATTGGCTATGCATGGCCTGTTTACAAGGAACTTTTAAAACATTGTCAATCAATCAAATTGATTTATAAAGCCCTTTTTACATCAGCCGATGTCACAAGCCCCAAACAGCAAGCAATGCAGATGTACAGTCGTGGCCAAAAGTTGAGAAGGACACAAGTATTGGTCTCCACAAAGTTGATTCAGCTGCGGGATCGGGGCACCACCAGTGCAGAGCTTGCTCAGGAATGGCAGCAGGCAGGTGTGAGTGCATCTGCACGCACAGTGAGGCGAAGACTTTTGGAGGATGACCTGGTGTCAAGAAGGGCAGCAAAGAAGCCACTTCACTCCAGAGAAAAATATCAGGGACAGACTGATATTCTGCAAAAGGTACAGGGATTGGACTGCTGAGGACTGGGGTAGAGTCATTTTCTCTGATGAATCCCCTTTCCGATTGTTTGGGCCATCCGCAAAACACTGTCCGGAGAAGACAAGGTGAGCGCTACCATCAGTCCTGTGTCATGCCAACAGTAAAGCATCCTCAGACCATTCATGTGTGGGGTTGCTTCTCAGCCAAGGGAGTGGGCTCACTCACAATTTTGTCTAAGAACACAGCCATGAGTAAAGAATGGTACCAACACATCCTCCGAGAGCAACTTCTCCCAACCATCCAAGAACGGTTTGGTGACGACCAATGCCTTTTCCAGCATGATGGAGCACCTTGCCATAAGGCAAAAGTGATACTAAGTGGCTCGGGAAACAAAACATCGACATTTTGGGTCCATGGCCAGGAAACTCCCCAGACCTTAATCCCATTGAGAACTTGTGGTCGATCCTCAAGAGGTGGGTGGACAAACAAAAACCCACAACTTCTGACAAACTCAAAGCATTGATTATGCAAGAATGTCCTGCCATCAGTCAGGATGTGGCCCAGAAGTTAATTGACAGCATGCCAGGGCGGATTGCGGAGGTCTTGAAAAAGAAGGGTCAACACTGCAAATATTGACTCTTTGCATAAACTGAATGTCATTGTCAATGAAAGCCTTTGACACTTATGGAATACTTGTAATTATACTTCAGTGTACCATAGTGACTCCTGACATAAAGATCTAAGAACACTGAAGCAGTAATCTTTGTGGAGACCAATACTTGTGTCATTCTCAACTTTTGGCCACGACTGTAGAAGCACGGTGGCTAGGAAAAACTCCCTAGAAAGGCAAAAACCTAAGAAGAAACCTAGAGGAACCTGTCTCTGAGGGGTGGCCAGTCCTCTTCTCGCTGTGCCGGGTGGAGATTATAACAATTCATGGCCATTAAGGCCAGATCTTTCTCCTAGATGACCAGCAGGGTCAAATAATAATCATAGTGGTTGTAGAGGTTGCAACCGGTAAATGCATCAGGAGTAAATGTCACTTGGCTTTTCATAGCCAGGCATTTAGATGTGGTAGAGAGCGCAGGTGTGGTGCGATAGAGCGCTGGTGCGGTAGAGGGAGAGGGTGAGAACAGCAGGCAGAAGAGTTGAAACCGGTGCCGCAGCACGACCAGGTGGACTTGGGACAGCTAGGAGTCGGGTCCTCCGGGAGGGGAGGTAGAGTGGGAGATAGAGGGAGCATACTTAAATTCACACAAGACACCGGATAATAACACCAGATTTAACAAACTGACCCTAGCCCCCCGGCACATAGACTATTGCTGCATGATACTGGAGGCTAAGTCATAGGGGGTCAGGAGACACTGTGGCCCTATCCGACAATACCCCCGGACAGTGCCAAGCAGGCAGGATATAACCCCACCCACTCTACCAAAGCACAGCCCCCACACCAATGGAGGGCTATCAACAACCACCAACTTACTACCCTGAGACAAGGCTGAGTATAGCCCACGAAAGATCCCGTCCACTGCACAAGCCCGAAGCTGGTGCTAGCAAACTTGCAACATTGAATAAAATATTCTGGGCCCTCAGTTTCCTGGGCCAGTGAGCATTGGAAAGACAGAACTGTAGGATTTTATAACTATTGTCATTCTCAATGGATGTAAAAACAGACTTTGTTTACATGTTTGAAGCAAAGAAAAAATTACTTTGTCTTAACTCACTGTGTAGTTCTCAATCAGAAATGGTATCAGATCCCCAAATTGGCATTTATAAGTCTACATTTGCACCTCTCTACATTTGCAGACTCACTAAACACACATTCTTCATTTATAAATTATGTGTAGGAGTGTGTCCTCGGCTTTCAGTACATACATTTTTTTTTTTCAACTACAAAATGCTTAATATAAGGAATTTGAAATGATTCATGCTTTTTTCCCTAAATTTTGCTTTTGATACTTAAGTATATTTAAAACCAAATACCTTAGACTTTTACAGAAGTAGCATTTTACTGGGTGACTAACTATTTTAAGGTATCTTTACATTTACTCAAGTATGACAATTGGGTACTTTTTCCACCACTCCTTGCTGGTTGTTTTACGCACAAGACTCATCTTAAGGTTCCCAGTACCAGTTAAAAAAATGTATGGAAGTGTGTGTATATATAGCGTTTTGACTTCATATATATATATATATTTTTTTTAACTATGAATCTATTATTCAATGCATTTCTATGAGCTAATAGCAATAATGCCAAATTCAATGTTTCATCAAATAAGCCAACGCCTTAGACTCTAGAGTGTTAATCTGTGATAAGGAAACTGGCCCTATGTCACTGAATATTGTTTATATGTCTGAGGCAATGTCCCTGTCAGGTTTAGCTCTTGTGGTCAGAAAGAAGCACCTCACTGCTGCCATTCTTGGTCATGGGTCTGAAACTGCTTCCATGCTGTGCTTTTCAGTATGATATTCAGCAGATATCCACCATACTGTCATTCAGCTGTCACAGCAATAGCAGAGCCATTAGTAAGCCTTCCTCTGTATATGTGCAGCTGTGAATATTGGACGATTTAAAAGCTCCAGAAGCATGTTTTGTACCCTTTTCATATTTGATCACCCTCACGACTCAGCGCTGTGTGCAGATTACACTCTTTTCATATTCTCAGCAAGTCAATCTGAGAAAATCTAGCCAGTATTGGGGAATGCTTTTATTGTTTCAACAAGGCTGTTGCAATGTTTTCAAAGGAATTCTATCAGTTCTTGCTTTATGTAATCACTCCCCAAAAAAGCTGTGTGTATTATGTAAGGAAGTTGTTTTGATTGAAACTGTCTCTTTTTTTTTTTTGCGCTGCTCTGTTTGCTACATACTTCAGACTGAGGCGGTATATCGTCGAAGTTGTTTGTGGGGACATCAAAATGAGGGGTGTTGTACAAAGTAATCAGCGATTGGCTCCCCCCCTTTAGTCCCCACAGCCAGTACGCCTACCCTGAGCCCAGTGGTCCTGGCAGCCGTCATCGCGGGACCGGTGTGTGTGCTCTGCTTCGTGCTGCTGCTGGTGTTCTACGTGTGCCACAGCCGCTCTGTCATCCACCGCCGCGTGCCCAACGAGGAAGACCCTGCCATGGACCACCCCTTCCTGGCTGACGGCCACACCCTCAAAGACCTCATCTATGACATGACTACCTCAGGCTCCGGATCAGGTGGGTTTTGTAGTTTGATGTACATTCATCACACCCTTTGGGAGATACATTTTCAACAGATTGCTGAGCATAGAGTAGGTGTAGCATGATATGTTACAGTACCCATAATGCTCTGTACAATTTGTCCAGTTTTATCTTCATTAAGATGTTCCTGACGCTAACATGATTGTGTCCCATCTCCTTACCAATACAGTTTTCACACCTTTAGGATTGATTTAAGCATTCCATCTAGAGGTGAGGGGAGGCTTTGGTCACTATCAGCCCAATACTCAAGTCTGTCTGTAGGCACTTTCATTTACATTTCCGTTTTACGTTTCCAATGTCATTTACTGAACGGTTGTGTAAGTTATTCTGAAAAGGCTTAGAAGTTGTTTCCATAGAGCTGCAATTCTGAACTTGCGAGCACTTAGTTTCTCATATACTCAGTAGGTTGTATTGAAGAAGTTGTTCAATACTCTTCAATTGTTAAAATCCAATAGAGCGGTTTTCGAGATGAGACGATATGCTGCTGGTCATCCTCTGAGGGCTTTTACATTAGCTGTCCATAGAACTGGAGATTAAAAGTTAGTCAGCAACTCCTGCTAGGACAATGGAAGTTTGCTTCACAAATGAACCCTCTATTGAAGCGAGGTCGGGACAGTATTGGTTTTTCTCTGCCCTTCGAAATGGCACCAACTTACTGGCTATTCTCTCCTCTTATTGAGTTTAATGCCCAGGTTTAAGAGAATGGAAAGAATGCAGAACAGCCAGGCAGCTGGAACTTGGGCAGAAGCACGCTCTATAGACTGTTTTATGTACACATACAGTCATGGTCAAAAGGTTTGAGAATGACACAAGTATTGGTCTCCACAAAGTTTGCAGCTTCAGTGTTCTTAGATCTTTATGTCAGGAGTTACTATGGTACACTGAAGTATAATTCCATAAGTGTCAAAGGCTTTCATTGACAATGACATTCAGTTTATGCACAGAGTCAATATTTGGAGTGTTGACCCTTCTTTTTCAAGACCTCTGCAATCTGCCCTGGCATGCTGTCAATTAACTTCTGGGCCACATCCTGACTGATGGCAGGACATTCTTGCATAATCAATGCTTTGAGTTTGTCAGAAGTTGTGGGTTTTTGTTTTTCCACCCGCCTCTTGAGGATCGACCACAAGTTCTCAATCGGATTAAGGTCTGGGGAGTTTCCTGGCCATGGACCCAAAATGTTTTGTTCCCCGAGCCACTTAGTTATCACTTTTGCTTTATGGCAAGGTGCTCCATCATGCTGGAAAAGGCATTATTTTCTGGATGGACCAAACAATCGGAAAGGGGATTCATCAGAGAAAATGACTCTACCCCAGTCCTCAGCAGTCGAATCCCTCTACCTTTTGCAGAATATCAGTCTGTCCCTGATGTTTTTCCCTGGAGTGAAGTGGCTTCTTTGCTACCCTTCTTGATACCAGGTCATCCTCCAAAAGTCTTCGCCTCACTGTGCGTGCAGATGCACTCACACCTGCCTGCTGCCATTCCTGAGCAAGCTCTGCACTGGTGGTGCCCCGATACCGCAGCTGAATCAACATTAGGAGACGGTCCTGGCACTTGCTGGACTTTCTTGGGCGCCCTGACGCCTTCTTCACAACAATTGATCCTCTCTCCTTGAAGTTCTTGATGATCCGATAAATGGTTGATTTAGGTACAATCCTACTAGCAGCAATATCCTTGCCTGTGCCCTTTTTGTGCAAAGCAATGATTACGGCACGTGTTTCCTTGCAGGTAACCATGGTTGACAGAGGAAGAACAATGATTTCAAGCACCACCCTCCTTTTAAACCTTCCAGTCTGTTATTCTGACTCAATCAGCATGACGGAGTGATCTCCAGCCTTGTCCTAGTCAACACTCTCACCTGTGTTAACGAGACGATCACTGATATGATGGCAGCTGGTCCTTTTGTGGCAGGGCTGAAATGCTGTGGAAATGGTTTTTGGGGATTAAGTTCATTTGGAGGGACTTTGCAATTAATTGCAATTCATGACATTCTGGAGTATATGCAAATTGCCATCATCAACACTGAGGCAGCAAACTTTGTGGAGACCAATACTTGTCTTTCTCAAAACTTTTGGCCACGACTGTACACCAGATAATACCAGACCGAGAGAGGACCTCCAAATTAGAGAATGACAGGACACTACGTCTTTGAAACAGAATAGCTGCAGGTCTGACTTGATGATTTCTTACTGTACATCTGTCTCCCTCAATGTCCTTGAAATCTGCCGTTGAGCACACACATTATATTTATCGATTTTGGATCTAATGGCTTGCTTTTACTAAAGGTCTTGGAGTGTATTTTACACACAACCACCATCACAGTTGCAAGTGTCTCTCTCCTGACTGTATAAAACTGCTTTCAAACTTATCCTAAAACCGTTGCCTCATGATTACTGTGCTCTTTCTCCATTCCCCCCCCCTGCAGGCCTTCCCCTGCTGGTGCAGAGGACCATAGCAAGGACCATTATCCTGCAGGAGAGCATCGGGAAGGGGAGGTTCGGGGAGGTCTGGCGGGGCCGCTGGCGAGGAGAGGAGGTGGCCGTCAAGATCTTCTCATCTCGGGAGGAGCGCTCGTGGTTCCGCGAGGCTGAGATTTACCAGACGGTCATGCTGCGCCACGAGAACATCCTGGGCTTCATCGCCGCCGACAACAAAGGTCAGAGGGCACATTGGGCCAGGGTTGCACTCATTAGGGAGAAAACGATTAGAAACAGGAATGTACTTTCTGAACTTGTCCAATAAGAGCCCAGATTTGTATTTTCTGTTGCAAAATGTTTTGCTACGTGTGCTCTACTGAACACGACCCAGTACTGCTTGTATTTTCTATGACTTCTATAATGCTCTTAATTTTGGGTCAGTGTACTTAAAAGCCACACATGCTTAAAGCAGCTGAAAAGCATTGAGAACTGTGTTTTTGCCTGGAACACAGACATTATTGTCAGGATGCTAGCAGGCAGCCTTTCACTGATGAGATAATCTGTTGTAAATGCAGGCATTATGTAAAGTGTTTCCCCGTGGAATAGGATACGGTAGCTCACTCTCTTCTACGCTCTCCCCCCTCTGTTCACCCCCCCCCCCCCCCCCTTGCTCTCCTCGAAGATAACGGCACGTGGACCCAGCTGTGGCTGGTATCAGACTACCATGAGCACGGCTCCCTGTTTGACTACTTGAACAGGTACACAGTGACAGTAGAAGGTATGATCAAGCTGTCCCTGTCCACCTCCAGCGGCCTTGCTCACCTGCACATGGAAATTGTCGGCACGCAAGGTGAGGAGGACCAATCAAATGTGGCACATAACATACATATAGAGTTGTGAAATGTAATGGTTTTACTCTGCACCCAGTTTTGCCTTTCTCTGTATAGCTCTCTCTCTTTTTACTCATCACCCCCCCCCCCCCCCCTTCCCCCCAGGTAAACCAGCCATCGCCCACCGCGACCTGAAGTCTAAGAACATCCTGGTGAAGAAGAATGGTACCTGCTGCATCGCTGACCTGGGATTGGCTGTCCGCCATGACTCCGCCACCGACACCATTGACATCGCACCCAATCACAGAGTGGGAACCAAGAGGTGACTGGCTACACAGTAGGGCTGACCCCATTTAGATAATTGGTCGACTGAGATTTCTTTAGTCGAGCAGTTCCAAATGTGTATATATATATATTTTTTTTTAATTGTGGTGCACAAGACACCTTTCTGATTCGCGGCTGTCTCAGTGGACTAATCCATTGCAGAGCCCACTGGGATGGCATGGTCCATCACTCGAAGTCCTCATGTCCACCAGATGCATCAAACTCTTGGCGTTCCAGTGGAAGTCATACATTGTCAATGGAGCAGTCCCCCATACTACGTTGGGGGTGCCGCACTAGGCTGCGGTACGCCCTGTGTACTGCATGCGTTCAATATTTTCAACTTGTGCGTTGCTTTACCATACGTAAAATGCAGGCTAGGTATCCGGCAAAACGTCTTATGCCCGATGCATATGCGTGATACTGAAATTGAATATTTTTATTTTATGTAAAAATAACATGGCACAAATAAATAGCATATTATTTTATAACTAATGCGCTTTCTCCTGCGTTGGATATCGGTCGCTGTCCGTGGTTCTGAAACAATCTTCAGTGCGCCTTTTGACTTGTCTCACTTAGCTATTATGCACATATGAACATAAGGTAAGTTAACCAGCATATTGGTGTTGAGAACAATGCGGCGGAGGCAGCAGCGGAGTGAGGAAACAGCCCTTGCCTTAATTGTCTTAAGAAAATGTAGGGAAGAGGAAACCCAAACTTAATTAGGTCTATAATCAATAGCTTAGCTGTTTAATGTTCCTGGCTTTATACATCATCCATATATCTACATAAATAAAATAGATCCTGCTTCTGTTGCGTGTTTTGTTTGTTAAATAGCATACTGATTCCGTGAACACCAAGCCGCATGCAACTGCAAAATGTTGGATAAAGCATTTCACAAATTCGGCTGTTTTTAATCTTTGCTATGCTGTAATAAATGCTTTAGATTTTTTGTTAGAACAGACTCTCTGGTATTACTTATATTTTATTTAGGGTTTACAATGTTACAAACGGGCAGACATTTTTTATTGTAATTTAAAAGCACCTGTTTGTCACATATATAATATGCACACAGTTCTCGCTTCTATACCCTCCTTTTATCTCCTCCTTCTTGTTATTATTATTATCAGCTTCATTCTAATAATAATAAGTAGTCATTATCATTAGTAGGCTTCGTATAGTAGTAGCCTTGTATAACCACAATTGAGCTGTATGCTTAAGTGCGCGTCCTGTTTAGTCTTAATAACGTAACTTATTGAGGCCTATATTTCAATATATAGGCTACTACATCAATCTATAATTAATTTGTTAATGTCATCACACAGCATACAAGTCATTCAATCTTTGTCCCCATGTGCAGTTGCAAACTGTAGTCTGGCTTTTTTTATGGCGGTTTTGGAGCAGTGTCTTCTTCCTTGCTGAGCGCCCTTTCAGGTTTTGTCGATATAGGAGTCGTTTTCCTGTGTATATACTGTAGATACTTTTGTAATTGATTCCTTCAGCATCTTCACAAGGTCCTTTGCTGTTGTTCTGGGATTGATTTGCACTTTTCGCACCAAAGTACGTTCATCTCTAGGATGCAGAACGCGTCTCCTTCATGAGTGGTATTACGGCTGTGTGGTCACATGGTGTTTATACTTGCATACTATTGTTTGTACAGATGAACGCGGTGTCCTCATGCGTTTGGAAATTGCTCCCAAGGATGAACCAGGCTTGTGGAGGTCAAATTTTTTTTCTTAGGTCTTGGCTGATTTCTTTAGATTTTCCCATGATGTTGAGCAAAGAGGCACTGAGTTTGAAGGTAAGCCTTGAAATACATCCACAGGTACTCCTCCAATTGACTCAAATTATGTCAGTTAGCCTATCAGAAGCTTCTAAAACCATGACATCATTTTCTGGAATTTTCCAAGCTGTTTAAAGGCACAGTTAACTTAGTGTATGTAAACTTCTGACTGTGATATAATGAATTATAAGTGAAATAATCTCTGTAAACAATTGTTGGAAGAATGACTTGTGTCATGCACAAAGTAGAGGTCCTAACCGACTATAGTTTGTTAACATGAAATCTGTGGATAGTTTGAAAAATGGGTTTTAATGACTTCAACCTAAGTGTATGTAAACCTCCGACTTCAACTTTATGTGTGTGTATATACTCCGCAAAAAAAGAAACGTCAACTGCGTTTATTTTTCAGCAAACTTAACTTAACATGTGTGAACATATCAAGATTCAACAACTGAGACATTAACTGAAGTTCCACAGACATGTGACTAACAGAAATTGAATGTGTCCCTGAACAAAGGGGGGGTCAAAATCAAAAGTAACAGTCAGTATCTGGTGTGGCCACCAGCTGCATTAAGTACTGCAGTGCATCTTCTCCTCACGGACTGCACCAGATTTGCCAGTTCTTGCTGTGAGCACTGATGGAGGGATTGTGTGTTCCTGGTGTAACTCGGGCAGTTGTTGTTGCCGTCCCGTACCTGTCCCGCAGGTGTGATGTTCGGATGTACCGATCCTGTGCAGGTGTTGTTACCACATCTGCAGCTCTCATGCCTCCTTGCAGCATGCTTAAGACACGTTCATGCAGATGAGCAGGGACCCTGGGCATCTTTCTTTGGTGTTTTTCAGAGTCCGTAGAAAGGCCTCTTTACTGTCCTAAGTTTTCATAACTGACCTTAATTGCCTACTGTCTGTGAGCTGTTAGTGTCTTAATGACCGTTCCAGATGTGCTTGTTCATTAATTGTTTATGGTTCATTGAACAAGCATGGGAAACAGTGTTTAACCCCTTTTATAATGAAGTTCTGTGAAGTTATTAGAATTTTTACAAATTATCTTTGAAAGACAGGGTCCTGAAAAAGGGATGTTT
This sequence comes from Thymallus thymallus, assembly GCA_023634145.1. Lineage (NCBI taxonomy): Eukaryota > Metazoa > Chordata > Actinopteri > Salmoniformes > Salmonidae > Thymallus > Thymallus thymallus. The sequence goes on along the minus strand of CM042383.1, from coordinate 17,327,640 downwards.
TGCTGAAAATAGAAATATATATATATATATCTCTCATACACACACACACACACACACACACACACACAGCGCCACCCCCCCCGGTCAAAAGTTTGGAATATTACTCATTCAGGGGTTTTTCTTTATTTGCACTATTTTTTTACATTGTAGAATAAAAGTGAAGACATCAAAACTATGACATAACACATATGAAATTTTATTTTACCTTTATTTTACTAGGCAAGTCAGTTAAGAACATATTCTTATTTTCAATGACGGCCTAGGAACAGTGGGTTAACTGCCTTGTTCAGGGGCAGAACGACAGATTTTTACCTTGTCAGCTCGGGGATTTGATCCAGCAACCTTTCGGTTATGGGCCCAACACTCTAACCACTGGGCTACCTGCCGCCCCAAATCATGTAGTAACCAAAATAAGTGTTCAACAAATCAAACTGTTATATTTGAGATTCTTCAAACAGCCACCCTTTGCCTTGATGACCGCTTTGCACACTCTTGGCATTGTCCCTAGACATTTTTTGGTACCCTTCCCCAGATCTTTGCCTTGACACCGTCCTGTCTCGGAGCTATAGGGACAATTCCTTCGACCTCATGACTTGGTTTTTGCTCTGACATGCACTGTCAACTGTGGGACCTGTCACACACCTGTCTATGTAATTCTCACCTGCATGCGATGCATACGTTTCACATAAAGAGCTGTGGTGTCTTTTCACTGCAGCAGGGAGGAAAGCCAGAATGTGCGCGAGTCACACAGGCATCAAGCTCCCGCTTGAGTTGTTTTTGTGTCAATTAAATATTTATTTAAACTGTGCGCTTAGAGCGCAACGGTATAAGGCACTGCATCGTAGTGGTGAGGCATCACCACAACCGGGAGTCACATAGGGCGGCGAACAATTTGGCCCAGCGTCGTCAGGGTTAGGGTGTTTGACAAGGGCACCTGCAAGCTGACTACAGTTGAACAGTGTTTCCTCCGACACATTGGTGCGGCTGGCTTCCGGGTTAAGCGAGCAGGTGTTAAGAAGCAGCGAGTCTTGGCGGGTCATGTTTCGGAGGACACATGACTCGACCTTCGCCTCTCCCGAGCCCGTTGGGGAGTTTCACAACACAATGCCACAGAAGTTGAGGGAGCATACAATTGACATGCTAACTGCAGGATTGTCCACCAGTGTTGTCAGATAATTCAATGTTAATTTCCCTACCATAAACTGCCTCCAATGTCGTTTTAGAGAATTTGGCAGTATGTCCAACCAGCCTCACAACTGCAGACCACGTTTAACCACAACAGCTTAGGACCTCCACATCATGCTTCTTTACCTACGGGATCAGCTGAGCGGGGTGGGGGAAAAACTATTTCTGATTGGCTGGGCCTGGTTCCCCAGTGGGTGTGCCTGAGTGCAAAGCCCACCCATGACTGCACCCCTGCCCAGTCATGTGAAATCCATAGATTAGGGCCTAATTAATTAATTAATTTAAATTGACTGATTTTCCTTATGAACTGTAACTCAGTAAAATCGTTTGAAATTGTTTATTTTTGTTCAGTATAGTTGAATTTATTCAAACACATCGTGTGTAAATGAAAAAATACACACTTAAAAATGTAGACCGTTTGATTGAAAGAACAGAGAACTCTGTCAACAAAGATATTTTTTTGTCAGGGACAGCCCTACTGCACAGGGAATCCATTGTCTGGAGGGGATACATGCACACACCCACACTCCTTCATGTATTACACTTATGCTAAAATGTTTATCCTAAATTTGTATTTTTATGCTAATGTTTTATTATATTCTACTGAGCCATTTACTTTGTTTGTTTTCTTATCTTTCTTCTTATTGTTGCATTGTGGAAGGAACCTACAAGTAAGCATTTCATTGGACAGTGTATCCCGTGCATATGACTAATAAAACTTGAAACACAGCAACACATATAGACATACGGATGGAGAGAAATATCATGCAATTTGACATCTTTAGATTAACCATAACTCTACTTGAGTGCAGGTTACATAGTTTTTTCTCTGATCCCTTAATCCACATGGCTGTGTATGCTCTTACTAGTGTGCCCTCAGTATTGAGTCTGTCTGGGGCTTGGGCTCAGGGAAAATCACACCGGAGTCATTGAGCCTGTTGATATTAGATGCCTGTGAGTTATGGTGAGAGCGGAGGAGTGTATACAGCTTTACCTCTGAAATCTTAAACGGCTCCATAGAGGGAGCATGTGTTGGGGAAAGGATTGCTATCTGATCTGTTTGGTCCATTATACTTCTCAGGTAAAAGTTGAAATTCTCTGGTACTTCTGTACACATTTTAGCCAGTAGTTCTGAAAGTATGGCTCACGAGCCAAAAGTGGTCCCTGAAAATTGTGTACTATGTCACATATGTGCACCACGTCATTGCTCTCTCGATCTGCTGTTTGCATCTTGCTAGCTGTCACTCAAATGACAAGGGGCTGATGCTCATTGGCTAGAACTCGAATTGCTAGGGGGCTAGCCTGCGTGGGGGGAAAATGTAAGTGAAATGGATGGATGGGAGTGTAAGGGAGGAATGTTAAATCAAATTGTATTGGTCACTTACATGTGTTGAGCAGATGTTATTGCGGGTGTAGCAAAATGCTTGTTGCCGGTGTAGTGACCTCTAACCTACTACAGCCCCTCCCTCGCTCTCTCTCCTGCCCTTTGGATTGGACAATAGACTGAGACTGTACAGGGTTGTTTAAGTCAGGATTTTAGACCATCATTGGAGCTTTGGATCAGAAAAGGTCAGCGTAGAATATTAATCTTTAGAACGTTCATATTTAAAGCAGCATAGAACATTTTTTATATTTTACAGCATAGAACATTCAGTACCTCTTAACTAGGAGGAAACTTGTTCACCCTGGTCACTCAGGATACTCTTTTGAGAATGAAGAGTGAATAAAGAGATCATTGTGTCACCCTGTGTCCAAGAGGCTAAAGAGAACTGTCTGGTGAATGTTTCCTCAGGTACATGGCGCCTGAAGTCCTGGATGACTCCATCAATATGAAGCATTTTGAGTCGTTCAAGCGGGCAGACATCTACGCCATGGGCCTGGTGTTCTGGGAGATCGCACGGAGATGTTCAATAGGAGGTGAGAACACTACGCCGCTCCTTTTAGCTCTTATCACAGAGAGTCATTTTGGCCCCAAGGACTTCTGCTAATTTCTGAAAGCATCATGTCTGTTACACAGTGCAGCCTGCCACTGACACAAGGCCCAAGGTTTGGGATCTAATGTGGTCTAGTTGAGTCTGTCCCTTCAAGGCTTGGAGTCATCACATTTGCAATTCTCTGTATTCTGTGTAAAGCATGTGTCTAATCCAATCCTGTGTCTGTTGCTTTCCAGGTATCCACGAGGACTATCAGCTGCCTTACTATGACCTGGTCCAGTCAGACCCCTCGGTGGAGGAGATGAGGAGGGTGGTGTGTGACCAGAAACTACGGGCCAACATCCCCAACAGGTGGCAGAGCTGCGAGGTATGACATGCTATGGGCTTCTAGTCTTGCTTCACTTCCCTTGGAAATATCATCCGTTTGTTTCTCTCTCGCTCTCTCCCTTTCTTTTTTTCCCTCTATTACTCTCTCCTCTCTCTCCTCCTTTGGTCTCCTGCCAGCAGCCTTCCCACTTCATCACCAGATCCACTCTCTCTCTGTCTTTTATTGATGCGATTTTTATTGCTTGGAAACAGACAATTAGATTACATCCAATTTGCAGTCATAAAGCATCGTAATCGAATCACCATCCCCTGCAAGGTTACAATGGCTGCTGCCAAAGCCTAGGCATCCCAGGCCGGCTGTAAAGCAAACCGCTGGATTGATGGCCAGGCTGGTGAATATTAAATGGCCCATCAGTCTCTTTGTTTCACTCTGTCTGCGGTTGGAGAAAAGAGGCTGAAAAGGTGCGGTTTTTAAATCAATCAAAGCTAATACGCTAAATTAACATGAGCACATCAGGGACACATTCAGAGAGATGACTATAAGACCCATCTTTCTACCCGTCTCTGCTGCTCCTCACTCATCTAGAGATGGACTGGTGTACTTTCAGCAGTGCTGCTTTCTCTCGGTCTCTCTCGATCACTCTCTCTCTCTCTCGGTCTCCACCTGCCTGTGTTGCCAATGCTAAAAGTCTTGAAAACATTTCCCCAGCTCGGCTGCGTGAGTGCATGCATACAGATGTCGGATCTTGAATATGAACCATTTAGTCGCAGAAGGCTGTACCGTACCTAGGGGGCTATGATTTGGGGAAGGCTCTGCAAACCAACCAACCTCACCCCGTCAAGTATGTTTACGTCTTGCTAGAGCATTGTGAACTGCCGTAATGTAGACACTCTTTTATTATTTAACCAATCTAAAGGCAGCTGCCTACCTACCAAAAAAGGGGTAGCCTTGGTAGTAGGTAGCACTTTTCCAGTAGGTTAGTGCTGTTTGGGAAGGGATTCGAAGGCGGCATCACGTGGTAAAACATTCACATTCCACAGAGGGCGAGATGTTTGTAGCCACTGTAGCAGCGTGAGAAACTAGTGCTAGCAATTCAGTGACCTAGCCCAAAATGGAAATATCTGTCACGAATAACAAGTAACAGAATTGATCTCCCCAGTACCTGTTAATAAATTAAATTGACACCGACCAGAATAATTATGCTACAGCAGTGTTCACCCAACCTTTTAATGAGTCAAGATCACTTTCTGAGTCAAAATGCAAACCGAGATCTACCGCTCTGATAAAAAAATTATGACTTAAAAACGTAAGCATATGCAAAAAAAAAAAACAGTACTGTAGCAATGAGGTTTGTGCAGTAAGCTATAGACCCAATACATTATCGCCTCATATTGGCTTTGCTTGAATTGCCCTGCCAATACATTGTTGTTTGGGCCATTTTTTACAATTATATTTAACAATTTGAGGTAGGCTTTAACGGTAATAGATCCGTTGTTGTATTATTTGCAAGGCACAGCTGAGCGACTATACATTTAAATTATTTGCTATTTATTTTTATATTTGGGGGCTGATAGTGCCTGCATCTGATGGTCAGTCTCAGTGGAAGTAGAGAGCAGAAGACTGAGGGTCTGCCTCTCAACATCCCTCCACTCCCTTTCCTCCACTGTCACTGACCAAAAAGGGACACCGTCTTCCAGCTGATGGCAAAACTCGAGTCGCACTGCATTATTTCTGCCTCATGCACAAATTCATGTTGTTACCCCTATGAACAGAAAAAGTGAAATATTCCTATTAAAAAATACCCAAGCTATTGAATTAATAACAACACAAGCCAATCGCTACACTGTCCTACTCATTCATTACTGCTGCAGTGCTTCTTGTAGCGCTAAATGGAAACAGGAAGAACACGCATTTGTTGAATACAAAGTGTTGACAACTTAAACATGATCTCAATCATACAAACAGCAGCTCTTTGCTGTATTCGTTGACAGTCTCTCTAGTCATGGTTTTAAACGTTTTGAAGTCTCAGAGTATCAACTTTGAAATAAATAAATTAGGCCCTAATCAATGTATTTCACATGACTTGGAATACAGATATGCATCTGTTGGTCACAGATACCTTTTTTTTTTTTTTTTTTTTTAAGTTAACACAGCGCAACACATCTCCTTTGCATAGAGTTGACCCAGCTGTTGACTGTGGCCTGTGGAATGTTGTCCCACTCCTCTTCTATGGCTGTGGATATTGGCGGGAACTGGAACACGCTGTCGCACACATCGATCCAGACCATCCCAAACATGCTCAATGGGTGACATGTCTGGTGAGTATGCAGGCCATAGAAGAACTGGGACATTTTCAGCTTCCAGGAATTGTGTACAGATCCTTCAACATGGGGCCGTGCATTATCATGCTGTAACATGAGGGGATGGCGGGTGAATTAATAGCACAAAAATGGGCCTCACGATCTCGTCATGGTATCTCTGAGCATTCAAATTGCCATCGATAAAAAGGAATTGTGTCGTTGTCCGTAGCTTCTGCCTGCCCATACCATAACCCTACTGCCACCATGTTCACCATGTTGACATCAGCAAACTGCTCACCCACACAATGCCATATACGCTGTCTGCGATGTGGCCGATACAGTTGAAACCGGAATTCATCCGCAAAGAGCACACATCTCCAGCGTGCCAGTGGCCATCGAAGATGAGCATTTGCCCACTTAAGTCGGTTACAATGCCGAACTACAGTCCGGTCAAGACCCTAGTGAGGACGATGAACACGCAGATGAGCTTCCCCGAGACTGTTTGTGATAGTTTGTGCAGACATTCTTCGGTTGTGTAAACACAGTTTAATCAGCTGTCCGGGTTGCTTATGAACATTTCTGGTACCTTTTTTCAGCTCATGAAACATGGTACCAACACACATGTTGTGGTTTATATTTTTGTTCAGTATAATTGTGTTCTAAATTGAAGACTTGCGCACACAGTGCAATCCCCGGGACAGAGATGAGCTTCATATGTTACAATGTCTTGACAAATCTGCATGATAAACAATAACATGGGTGAATCTATCGAACATTGGGATGTTGCACACTCTTGAATAATATCCTGGCATATGGTGATTATCCTGGTTGCTGAGAGGTTCATAACAATTTCTTTACATCTGCAGGGTGTCGGGGTGGGATGTCCTTAAACCTGGAACAACCAGAGACAAGGGAGAGAAATTCACCTCGCTGCTAAAATGTCAGTGCTTGTTCAAGTTGCTGAAGCCACAACTACCTTTTTATTAATGTGCAATCAATTTGTTATAACCTGGCCTAATTTTAACTAGTAACACCAACCCCAATAGTGCAACACAACAGGGGAAGGGAAAGTAGCAATAGCTAGCAAAACACTCAACAGAATGCACAATTAATTTGGCTGGCTAGCAAGCCGCTAGATTGAACAGAACACCGCTGGCTGAATTTCCTATATTTTGCAGTAGATATTAAAATCTCTTACCTGCAAACAAGTCGAGCAGGATTTTTTTATTTTCTTGCGAAGCCAATGGAGTGAAACCCAATCAGGTGCCCACTTTAGTCCCTGAAAATACATTGGGGAATAAACACTTTAGCTGGCTAGCAAGTTCACCAATTCTTGATTTTAAAACTGTCCAGTTCTTCACAATTGACACATTGCTAAATCTACGATTTATTTGTTAATCTCTAAACAGCCAATAAAGCAGTATGAGATCTCCTACTAGCTAGCTATCTTGTCCGACGTGTTGGCTAGCTAGCTTGGCAACGGGCTGATAAATACCAGTTACGCAACATTTTAATTCAACATTAATATCTATGAAGGTAATTTGTTAAAAATGTAGCTATTTGGTGAATAAATAAACATTATACTTACATTTCAAAGTTATTCCTTATTCTTCTGGAAAATATTATCCTAGTTGGGACTTGCACTGAGGTAAAGGCTAGAGATGCCCTTTCAAGGAGCGGGACACTAATCTGGATTTATAAGGAATCCTGCTACGCCTTCCGACGAACCATCAAACAAGCAAAGGGTCAATAAAGGACTAAGATCGAATCCTACTACATGAGCCTACCAGACGAGCTAAATGCCTTCTATGCACGCTTTAAGGCAAGCAACACTGAACCACCATGCATGAGAGCACCTTCTATTGGGGATGACTGTGTGATCACGCTCTCCGTAGCTGATATTTTTTTAATTTAACTATGCAAGTCCTTTAAGAACAAATCATTATTTACAATAACGGCCTACGCCAATATGAGACCTTTTAAAACAGGTTAACATTCGCAGACTGATTTACCAGGATGCATACTCGGAGAATGCACTGACCAGCTAGCAAGTGTCTTCACTGACATTTTCAACCTCTCCCTGACCCAGTCTGTAATACCTACGTGTTTCAAGCAGACCACCATAGTCCCTGTGCCCAAGAATGCCAAGGTAACCTGCCTAAATGACTATTGCCCAGTAGCGCTCACATCTGTAGCCATGACTTACTTTGAAAGGCTGGTCATGGCTCACAACAAAACCCACTCCAATTGGGATACTGCCCCAACAGAGCCACAGATGCAATCTCTATTGCACCCCACACTGCCCTTTCCCACCTGGACTAAAGGAACACCTATGTGTGAATACTGTTAATTGACTACAGTTCAACATTCAACACAAATTCCATCAACTCAACACCAAGCTCAGAGACCTAGGTCTGGACACCACCCTCTGCAATTGGATCCTGGCGTTCCAGACGGGCAGACCACAGGCTATAATGATTGGCAAAAACACCTCCTCCACACTGACTCCCAGGTGTGTGTCCTCAGCCCTCTGCTGTACTCCCTGTTCACCCACCACTGCGTGGCTTTGCACGACACCAACTCCATCAAATTTTCTGATGACACGGCGGTTGTAGGCCTGATAGCCAACAACGACGAGTCAGCCTATAGGGAGGAAGTAAGTGAACTGGCATTGTAGTGCCAGGACAACCTCCCTCAACGTTAGCAAAACAAAGTAGTTGATTGTTTACTACAGGAAGCAGGGGAGTGAACTTGGCTCGATCCACATCAACAGGACTGGTGTAGAGAGTCTGCAGGTTTAAGTTCCTCTGTGTACATATCACTGAGGACTTGACATGGACCAACACAACCCCTCTTGTCAAGAGGGCGCGACAGCGTCTCTTCTACTAATAAATTCTCCAGATTCTCTCAATACTACCGCTGCACCATCAAGGCCGGGTGGTGAAGACAGCCTAGTACATCACTGGGACCGTGCTCCCACCCACCCAGGACACCGGAGGAAGGCCCACAGTATCATCAAGGACCCTACAAACTCCAGCCATGAGCTATTCTCTCCCTTACCGTCGAGCAGACTGTATCGGAACAGGCTCAGAGAAAGTTTTATCTACAAGCCATAAAACTGCTGAACACTTGAACTGGACTGACCACCTGCATTGACTCTGTGCATGTCTTGAAACACTTGCCCCCCCCCAATCCCGCCCGTCCCCAAAACATGTAAATTATTGGACTATAAATTGTTCCTTCCTGTATTATACTTATGCTAAAATGTTTATTCTATTCTGAGTCATTTACTTTGTTCATATTCTTATATTTTATTTCGTATTGTTGTTGCATTGTTAAAGGGACCTGCAAGTAAGCATTTTGTTGGACGGTGTAGACCATGTGTATCCCATACATACGACTAATGAAACTTGAAGCATAACTTAATTGACCACAATCAACATTTTGCATTGGCAACTCCGTTACCAGACTTGAACCCCATTGAAAACCTTCGGTTTGAATTGAAGAGGACAGTCCATAAGCACAGACGAAGGATCTAGATTCAGTATGGGGGAACTGTCTATAATCCCTCCCAATGTGTTCTCCAACTCATAAAACATTTTAGAAAAAGGCTCAGTGCTATTGTCTTCGCAAAGTGAGGTATTGGAAACCAGGGTGCCAATTAATTTTGACCCTTTTTGAGAAAAACATATTTATTGTTGAACAAATTCTCTGAGCAGTTGTATCAGTATAAAATAATATACAAACTCATCTTTATTAAGGTTAAGGGTGCTAATATTATTGAACCTGACTGTAGCAGCAGCCTTTAGTTTAGATAATGAGTATCTGGATGTCTAGACCGGTCTGTTCTAGCCAGGGCCATGATGTGCTTCTGTTATTCTGTAGCTTTCTGCTCTCCTAATAAGCAAAGCATTCACACAGACTGTCGGCTCTAAACTGGAGTGCATGTCTGTGACACATACAGTTGAAGTCGGAAGTTTACATACACCTTAGCCAAATACTTTTAAACTCAGTTTTTCACAAATCCTAACATTTAATCCTAGTAAAAATTCCCTGTCTTTAGGTCAGTTAGGATCACCACTTTATTTTAAGAATGTGAAATGTCAGAATTATAGTAGAGTGATTTATTTCAGCTTTTATTACTTTCATCACATTCCCAGTGGGTCAGAAGTTTACATACACTCAATTTGTATTTGGTAGCATTGCCTTTAAATTGTTTAACTTGGGTCAAACGTTTTGGGTAGCCTTCCACAAGCTTCCCACAATAAGTTGGGTGAATTTTGGCCCATTCCTCCTGACAGAACTGGTGTAACTGAGTCAGGTTCCTTGCTCGCACACACTTTTTCAGTTCTGCCCACAAATTTTCTATAGAATTGAGGTCAGGGATTTGTGATGGCCACTCCAATACCTTGACTTTGTTGTCCTTAAGCCATTTTGCCACAACTTTGGAAGTATGCTTGGGGTCATTGTCCATTTGCGACCAAGCTTTAAGTTCCTGACTGATGTCTTGATATGTTGCTTCAATATATCCACATAATTTTCCTTCCTCATGATGCCATCTATTTTTTGAAGTGCACCAGTCCCCCCTGTAGCAAAGCACCCCCACAACATGATGCTGCCGCCCCCGTGCTTCACGGTTGTGATGGTGTTCTTCGGCTTGCAAGCCTCCCCCTTTTTCTTCCAAACATAACGATGGTCATTATGGCCAAACAGTTATATTTTTGATACATCAGACCAGAGGACATTTCTCCAAAAGTAGGATCTTTGTCTCCATGTGCAGTTGCAAACCGTAGTCTGGCATTTTTATGGTGGCTTCTTCCTTGCTGAGCGGCCTTTCAGGTTATGACGATATAGGACTCGTTTTACTGTGGATATAGATACTTTTGTACCTGTTTCCTCCAGCATCTTCACAATGTACTTTGCTGCTGTTCTGGGATTGATTTGCACTTTTTGCCTGAGAGAGCTGGTTGGGCAGTTGACAGGTTGGCGAGAGTAGAGCCGTAGAGTGATTCCTCATGAAACCAGGACAAAGAAAATACCAGGCTTTTATGGATTTTCATGACATTTTAATCCATAGAATTGTCCTTTTGGAGGAAGGGTTGTTGACATGTGTATCTAAAAATAATCAATTGGCATATTTATGACCCCCTTTTAAGACTCCATAATGTTTCATCTGTAGGTGCTACAAAGCAAAAATTGTTGTCATGTGACGCTTTACTGCTTGCTCTGTAATGAGTAGTATTTTGATTTCAATAACGATTCTACATTTCATTTATGAATATTGACTCAAGGCTGTAATCACTGCCATAAGTGCTTCAACAAAGTACTGAGTAAAGGGTCTGAATAGTTATGTAAATGTGATATCTCAGTTCTTTTATGTTAAATACATTTGCAAAAAAATCTAAACCTGTTTTTGCTTTGTCATTATGGGATATTCTGTGTAGATTGAGACGGAAAAAACTATTTAATCAAGTTTAGAATAAGGCTGTAACGCAACTAAATGTGGAAGAAGTCCAGGGGTCTGAATACTTTCCCGAATGCACTAATTATTCAGACCCTTTACTCAGTACTTTGTTGAAGCACCTTTGGCAGCAATTACAGCATTGAGTCTTCTTTGGTATGACGCTACAAGCTTGGCACACCTGTATTCGGGGAGTTTCTCCTATTCTTCTCTGCAGATCCTCCAAAGCTCTGTCAGGTTGGATGGGGAGCGTTTCTGCACAGCTATTTTCAGGTCTCTCCAGATATGTTCGATCAGGTTCAAGTCCGGGCTCTTGCTGGGCCACTCAAGGACATTCAGAGACTTCTCCCGAAGCCACTCCTGTGTTGTCTTGACTCTGTGCCCGACAGGTGATATTCCACCCAAACTCTGCATGCCATGGGCTCTCTAGCCTTGTTCCTGCATCTACCCAGTGCTTAGTTTGGGAAACCAAGTGAAATCTGTCCGGGAACATCGCTAGTATCATGATTTTCAACTAAACACATTTCACTGTTGACAGTCCGTCTGCATGCTTGAGAAAGTAATAAAGGAGTGAGTGGAGGAGATGGATACGCATGGTGGTGAGAGATTCTGTATAGATAAAATGAATGTCACCCAATTATGAAAATATAAATGTTCCCTTTTAACTGGGCTATTCAAAATCAAATACCAATTTACTAATTGTAGGCAAACTCTGCGTAGCATAAGGTATCCAGTCCATCCAGTATACATAATAATACAGTCCACAATCAGGCTAGACCAATTATGTATCAAAGACATCTTAAATCAGTTTTGTTTTATGTTTTTCTGCCATGCATATATGCGGTAGGCTATGCATTGTATAATGGCACAATCAATTTTAATTCAGTTTTTTTCAGACTTTGGTTCATAAGGCTATGCATAAGCTCTAATAATGCATATGGGTGTTTTGAATTAATCATCACTGTAGAAAGCACTGTCCATTTTTGTTAACACAATTGTCTGTTTTGATTCTGTGTTTGTGATTTTTGATTGCAAATGCGATTATACATGCTTTATTATAATGGTGTATTTTTATGGTGAAAATGATCTTCTCCATACTTTAGATTCACACGCAGCCTATAAAGCGAATTAATGTGCTTAATTTTAAGTAGTTATTTGGCAACTTTAGTTGTTATACATATAGGTCTATGTGCTAGGCTACAGGAGGTGTGCATCTAAGATTTGAAAAAGTCGCAAACAAAAAGCACAGGCTGTTTCTTGCCTTACTGCACAAGTTGGCCATCATTCACAAGTGATAGGCTAATATTGTCACCCATCAGACTTAATTTAATGTTGTCTTTACATATACTAAATAATATGTAGTTTTGATTTAGAATGGACCATTATCATGCACCTGTCTCGGAAAAGGGGCATGCACTTGAATCTCTTTTTCCCGTGGTTTATTTTAATGCCAGTCAGGTACGCTATACTCCTGTTGGAAAACAAAGCAATGTGCTTAATATTTGGAAAGTTGACAAAAAATATAGTATGCCTAGCCTATAGAAAGCTGATGGGATCCTCCTCTTAAACTGTTTTCCGCATGCAATTGCATAGCCTTTAGAAATGTTGCGCAACATGACCTTGTGGGCTCTCGTGTTTGATTTAGATTTTTGAATACATTTGCATTGATGTCAGAGTGATTAGAGGGACAATAGTGCTGAGTACCAGGCAGTTAGAAAGTTTGGTAGGCTACTAATGACCATCAGCATAAGAGCTTGGAGAAGCCTAATTACCGTCACTAAATTGTCACATGGAATTTGACTGTCGTCATGACTCGTGAACCATTTCATGTGTCTGTAGGTACCAACTCTGCCTTCCCGGCATGCACAGAGAGCAAATCAAGTGCACTATATGCCTACCGTTGGCTAATCGGATGAATGAGTAATGAATGAGTAGGAAAGTGCATCTATAGGCTTGTTGTTATTAGCAGCTTGGGTCTTTTTTTTATATCAAGGAATATTTCAACATGAATTTGTGCATGAGGCATAAATAATCTGGTGCGACTTTTTTGGTCAGTGTCAGTGGAGGAAAGGGAGAGCGGAGGGACATTGAGAGGCGGACCCTCAGTCTGCTGCTCTATCCCTCTACTGAGACTGACCATCAGATGCATGCATCATCATCCCAGGAAAATAATTTAAGTGTATGCTCACTCAGCTGTGCTTCAAAAGTAATCCAACAAACGGATCTATTACTGGTGTGATCATATAGCCTACCTCAAATTTTGAAATATATATATATATTTTTAAATGAACCAAACAACAATGCATTGGCAGGGCAATTCAAGCAAAGCCAATATGCGGTGGTAATGTATTGGACCTATAGCTTACTGCACAAGCCTCAATGCTACAGTACTGGTTTTAATTGGTTAATGTTGCAAAGGCTTACGTTTAAGTCATTTAAAAAAATTATCTGAGTGGTAGTTCTTGTCTTGTATTTTGACTCAAAATGATCTTGACTCAGAAAAGGTTGGTAACCACTGTTCTAAAGTTTTCCTGTTAACACTCAACGTTTTCCTTTTACTGTGGCAGGATCAACATAATGCCACTTTCAATGCAACATAACAAAACAAACTATGCAAGAGATTTTGTTGTAGGCAGAATGCATTGGAGTAGGATTCTATTGCATTGACATGGCACAGACCAGTGCGGCATAAACAGAACTGCAGTAGGCCTATGTGTAAATAGAACATTGTCATATACAGTTGAAGTCGGAAGTTTACATACACTTTAAGTTAGTCATTAAAACTCATTTTTCAACCACTCCACAGATTTCATGTTAACAAACTATAGTTTTGGCAAGTCTGTTACAACTATCTACTTTGTGCATGAGACAAGTAATTCTTCCAACAATTGTTCAGACAGATTATTTCACTATATCACAATTCCAGTGGGTCAGAAGTTTACATACACTAAGTTGACTGTCCCTAATCGACATCATTTGAGTCAATTGGAGGTGTACCTGTGGATGTATTTCAAGGCCTACCTTCAAACTCAGTGCCTCTTTGCTTGACATCATGGGAAAATCTAAAGAAATCAGCCAAGACCTCAGAAAAGTCTGGTTCATCCTTGGGAGCAATTTCCAAACGCCTGAAGGTACCACGTTCATCAACACAAACAATAGTATGCAAGTATAAACACCATGGGACTATGCAGCCGTCATACCATTCAGTAAGGAAACACGTTCTGTCTCCTAGAGATGAACGTACTTTGGTGTGAAAAGTGTAAATCAATCCCAGAACAACAGCAAAGGACCTTGTAAAGATCTTAAAGGAAACGGGTACAAAAGTATCTATATCCACAGTAAAACGAGTCCTATATCGGAATAACCTGAAAGGCCGCTCATTTAGGAAGAAGCCACTGCTCCAAATCCGCCATAAAAAAAAAAGCCAGATTACGGTTTGCAACTGCACATGGGGACAGAAATCGTACTTTTTGGAGAAATGTCCTCTGGTCTGATGAGAAAAACTAAAAGAAAAAAAAAATAGAACCGTTTGGCCATAATGACCATTGTTATGTTTGGAGGAAAAAGGGGGAGGCTTGCAAGCCGAAGAACACCATCCCAACCGTGAAGCACGGGGGCGGCAGCATCATGTTGTGGGGGTGCTTTGCTGCAGGAGGGACTAGTGCACTTCACAAAATAGATGGCATCATGAGGAAGGAAAATTATGTGGATATATTGAAGCAAGTTAAAGCTTGGTCGCAAATGGGTCTTCCAAATGGACAATGACCCCAAGCATACTTCCAAAGTTGTGGCAAAATGGCTTAAGGACAACAAAGTGAAGGAATTGGAGTGGCCATCACAAAGCACTGATCTCAATCCTATAGAAAATTTGTGGGCAGAACTGAAAAAGTGTGTGCGAGCAAGGAGGCCTACAAACCTGACTCAGTTACACCAGTTCTGTCAGGAGGAATGGGCCAGAATTCACCCAACTTATTGTGGGACGCTTGTGGAAGGCTACCTGAAACATTTGACCCAAGTTGAACAATTTAAAGGCAATGCTCCCAAATACTAATTGAGTGTATGTAAACTTCTGACCCACTGGGAATGTGATGAAAGTAATAAAAGCTGAAATAAATAATTCTCTCTACTATTATTCTGACATTTCATTCTTAAAATAAAGTGATGATCCTAACTGACCTAAGACGGGGAATTTTTACTAGGATTAAATGTCAGGAATTGTGAAAAACTGAGTTTAAATGTATTTGGCGTATGTAAACGTCCGACTTCAACTGTATGCATCTGTGCCATTTACTTAGAACTGGACTGTGTTTACAGCATGAGTGGTCGTGAGTAATGTTCTTGTTTTGAGATCAAAGCGAGAGCTGCATGTAGCCACATTTTGTTCAAATCCTGTGGGGAGTGATTGCTTCCTACAAGAGCAAAAACTGTATACATTTATAGCCATCTTTTGAAAAGCGAGTCAGGTAAAGAGTTTTATTTTTATTTTCTTGTCTTGAAGTGGCAGTGTTGTATTTTGAGACGGGCTAGAATAAGCTAAGTAGCCAATAGGCAGGGTTGGCTAGGTTACTTTCTAAATGTAATCTGTTACTAGTTACCTGTCCAGAATTGTAATCAGTAATGTAACTTTTGGATTACCCAAACTCTGTAACGTAATCTGATTACATTGCGTTACTTTTAGATTACTTTCCCATTAAGAGGCATTAGAAGAAGACAAAAATGCATGTTACCAATTGTATGACATCTATTGCAGAATAAATCAATGTTAAAGTTTACATAGCTGGCCATATAAATGTTATACCCCTTGATCTTCAAGAATAGGACTTGGAAATATAGATTAGCCAAATAGTTTTACCTGAGCATGACCCCAAAACTAAGGACTTATTAGCCAGCCCTACTCTGTTTATGATTTTGTTGTCATGGAGGATTTATTTGAGTTGAAAAATAAATGCTGCTCTCATGGAATGGCATGTTTTGCCAAGAGTGTGCAAAGCTGTCATCAAGGCAAAGGGTAGCTATTTGAAGAATCTCAAATATAAAATCTATTATGATTTGTTTAATAGCTTTGGTTACTTCTTGATTCCTAATGTGTTATTTCATAGTGTTGATGTCTTAACTATTATTCTACAATGTAGAAAATGGTACAAATAAAGAAAACACCTTGAATGAGTAGCTGTTCTTAAATTTTGACCGGTAGTGTATATATTTGTTTGACCTAGTTTCATGAGGAATCACTCCATACCTGAGTTTTGTTATAGACAAAGAGTTGTTTCCTGAATAGTTTATTTGACACTGAGAATATCTTTGATTTCTCCACGTCCTGTTTTGTTATTGCCTGTACAAAGTCTATTGGCCAATTTTGTCCTGTACAAAATCGTAATTAATGCCTTTAATCGTCCCAACCACCCCTGAAAAAACGAAGGGCCTTTTTTCCAACAATTGCCTGAGAATATGAAGTGGTCCGTTCAAATCAAAGTTAGGTCAAATGCATAATGCACCTAATATTGTAAATAAAAGCCTCTAATCGAGGGGACCACCAGAACATCCTGTCTCTCTTCACTGTCCGATCCGCCAGAAGGCTTTGTTTCCAGGCATACTGCTTAATACAGCCCTGCATTCAACACAGACTCACTGACAAAGACATTTGGCGGCCCTTGGGGGATTGATGAATAGGAATGCAGTGGATTGGTATTCAGACCTGTGGCCTGGATGTCTGACCAGCCTCTTCAAAGTCAGAACACTGGAGCTCCTCTGTGTCTCCATTGTCTTTGCTGGGTCGTAGAGACAGCTGGACCAGGAGTTTAAGTCTTAATTCAGACTGCTGTTGCATGAGTAGTGTCTATGAGTAGCGTCTTTCTCTCTCTTGCTCGCTCTCTCTTGAGCTCTTTCACAACAGCAGTGATTCCATAACTTTTTCTAGTAATGACATTGTGACATTGTAATTGCGGCAGACATGGTGTATACTCTACGATTGGTGGGGGCAGCTAGACCAATCCATATGTATATCTCAGTGCTCAACAACGTGCAAAACAAAATATGGATGTGTTATTGCTGTCCTGTGATGTTGACACTTTCTCCACTGCCTCTGTCCCCTCCCCAGGTGCTGCGGGTGATGGCTAAGATCATGAGGGAGTGCTGGTACTCCAACGGGGCGGCCCGCCTCACTGCGTTGCGCATCAAGAAGTCCCTGTCCCAGCTCAGCCAGCAGGAAGGCATCAAGATGTAAACTAGAGACAAAACCACCTGACTGTCTGGACTCTCGGTCCCCAGCAATGTGCTGTTCTCCTCGCCTCCTTGTTCTCTGAAGGAGGGAGGTGATAGTACAATCAGGTGGGTGTGTTTACCCTTCTGTGACTAATTCCTTCAAGGCTGATTGGAGCGATTGCTTCTCTGCTCTCCTCTGAGATGGCATTAGGACATGGGTTGATTCCAGTGGATAACCTGGATAATACTCTCTGGACTCTGGATGCAGAGACACATTGCCAGTTCTGTATTTGTGTATACCTTTGTCAAGAAAAACAGGAAATGACCTCCATTAAGACTTGTGAAATATGCAATATTTTATTAATTGCTATGTATCGGTTACTGCCAAAATAAAGGAAACACTTGAGTAAATGAGGGATAGAAAGTATTTTGAAACAAACAAACCACCAAATGATGGAATTTCTCATGGAAGAATAGTGTTGCATCCCTTCAATAGAGTTCCAGACACTTGTAAAATCTATGTCAAGGCGCATTGAAGGGGTCTCGTGGTGGCCCAATGCCCTATTAAGAGACTTTATTTTGGGCCTCCCGGGTGACGCAGTGGTCTAAGGCGTCACTACAGACCCGGGTTTGATCCCGGGCTGTATCACAACCAGCCGTGATCGGGAGTCCCATAGGACGGCACACAATTGGCCCAACATCGTCTGGTTTGGGGAGGGTTTGGCCCGGGGGGGCTTTACTTGGCTCATCATGCTCTAGCGACTCCTTCTGGCGGGCCGGGAGTTGCAGTGATGAGACAAGATTGAAATTGGGGAGAAAAAGTGTAAAATAAATTATAATAACAATTTTGTTTCCTTTTGTTTTGGCAGTCACCAGTATATTTATACACTTTATGCTGGTGTTTCCTTTGTTTTGGCAGTCACCAGTATATTTATACACTTTGTTTCCTTTGTTTTGGCAGTCACCAGTATATTTATACACTTTATTTTGGTGTTTCCTTTTTGGCAGACACCTGTATATTTATACACTTTATGTTGGTGTTTCCTTTGTTTTGGCAGTCACCTGTATATTTGTTTCTTACAGTTTAAATGAGTCGGTCAGAGGAGGCTGGTGGGAGGAGCTATGTGGATAGACTCAATGTAATGGCTGTAATAGAATAAATTGAACTATCAAACATATGGAAACCACATATTTGGCTCCGTTCCATTTATTCCATTCCAGCAATTACAATGAGCCTTTCCTCCTATAGCTCCTGCCACCATCCCCTCTGGAGTGGGTGTGTATGCTGTATTCTAGTCCTGTGTGTGTGTGTGTGTGTGTGTGTGTGTGTGTGTGTGTGTGTGTGTGTGTACAGGTGTACATTCTGTGTACACACACACCTAAGCTGATAGATATACTGAACAAAAATATAAACGCAACATGCAACAATTTCAAAGATTTTACTGAGTTACAGTGCATATAAGTAAATCGGTACATTTTAAAATAAATTCATTAGGCCATAATCTATGCATTTCACATGATTGGGCAGGGGCTCTTTAATTACAGTTCATGAGACATGCAACCAACACTTACATGTTGCATTTATATTTTTGTTTAGTATAGATGTATACCTCTATTTTATACAAACCACTCTTCAATCTTTTAACCATAACCATGAAGTGCTCTGAATAAAGGAGGTTCTCTGAAGGAATGGGTCCTCCCACTGCCATAGGAAATAATGCAGTGGAGATCAGTGTCATATTCATTAGGCACCAAACAGAATTAAAATGGACTGAAACAGGGTAGGACTACCTGGACTTATCTAATAAGACCTGCTTGTTTTTGTGTTCTGTTGAGAAGTGCTACGATGTGCACTAATGAATACAGTTAAGCAGTGCCATGATACCAGTTTACTTTTCAATCTTCTCAGTAGGAATCAATCCTGGACGGACTTAAGGGAAATCATTGATGAAGCTGCATTATATACATGATTTCCTGTATATTTGTATTGCTTTTATGTGAAATGAGTTTTCACATATCTAGGAGCATCCCATTTCAGACAAGAATGTACATTTGGATTTCTTCTATATGTGTACAGCTCTACCTTTACAGTGAAAACCCCATTAGACTTATACAGGTCCTGTAGTTGATCGTTCATTTGTTGCATGAATGAAAGAGAACATTTGACTTTATTAGTTGGATATTCATTATGCTGCTAAACATACAGATTTGATCATGTGACCTCACTTATTATTTTCCAATAGTACAGAACACAGAAAGGATAATTTAAATGAGTGAAGCAAATTCTGTAGGTCATCTGAAGTAGACGTGGTTTCATATCTCTTCAGTAGAAATAAGTGCACTTCTGAGCATTGTTGCATAATTACATTCAAAAATATAACCTTGAGTAATAGAATTGACTATAAAGTACCGTGAGAAGAGGTCAGATGAATGCTTGTCAAGTGCCATGGCATTTAGATTTGACCAGTAGGGTTATCTTTTTTTTTCTTTCTTTTTTGCCTAACCAGAGACATGCTGTATTCATATCTGCTACTGTGTTACATTTTGTTTTAGTCTTTTAGCAAGTTTAGATCATAACCTGCTTAAACCAACCAAAACACCCTTGAAATATTGTGCCATGCATGGAATGCATAATTGGTCAACTAGTCATTACAGAACAGTATTGTGGATGGAACAACAATGTGGGTGTTTTCCACATTCGTCATGACTTGAGTTGAAGGATATTGCTGCTACGATATACAGTGTATGTTGAACCAAAAAAGTATTATTTTACAGTGGAACAAGAAATGCAACTGTTGTCATGGCTCATCCGACAATTTAATTTTCTACGGCGTTTGTCTTATCAGCAGCCTTTTTTACTTTTCTGACTTTAAGCTAGAAACATCCAGGTATTTATCTTGGCAACAAACAGCCTCTGAGTCCCTACCAGTAAGGATTCTACTATCTGCTAGTCTAGCATTCACCAGGAATCTTGCATTTGCCCCCTCCCAATGTCAAAGCTGTTTTACATTTTGATATTTCCTTTCCCAATTGTTCTGTAATCTATAAATGTGGTGTGAACTGTACTGAACTGTGTGCTGTACTGTGTTTTATACCTGTATGTAGAGTGCCTTCAGAAAGTATTCATACCCTTTTGACTTATTCCACATTTAGTTGTTAGTCTGAATTCAAATTGGATTAAATTGTTTTTTCTCACCTCCCCGACCAAAGTCCTTCTTGCTGGCTGTCGGACTATAGTCTGGTTAGTTCCATATTTTCCCTATTTCCCAATGATGGAGAGGACTATGCTTTTGGAAACTTTCAACACTCTAGAAATGGTTTTGTGACTTTATAACAATTCTATCTCGGAGATCTACGGACAGTTTCTTGGACTTCAACGTAGTTTCTGCTCTGACTTGCACTGTCAATTCTTCCCTACCAAGCTAAAAGGCAGTAACTGCTCATTTGGTCAAATTAGCTCATTTTCATTTTTGCTACATTAAATACATGCTTAATCACGTGGACAAGTATCTTGCCTCTATTGTGTTTTGGAGAAAATGGGTGTCATGTTAGCACTAACTGCATAAAGATACTGTGAAACCAAGGTAAATAAACACAATTTTTCTCAGTTCCACGCTATGAGCAGTTACTGCCTTTTTTGGTAGGGCAGTATTGTGGGACCTTATATAGACAAGTGTGTTTCTAAATCAAAGGATGATCAAAGGAAATTGGATGCATCGGAGCTCAATTTGGGGTGTCTTAGCAAAGGGGTGTGATTTACTTATGTAAATTAGATTTCTGGATTTCATTTTCAATACATTTGCAAACTTTTCTAAACATGTTTTCAGTGTCATTTTCTGGGGTATATTGTGTAGATGGGTGAGTAAAAAATAATATTTAATCCATTTTGAATTGGGGCTGGAACATCAAAATGCGCAATAAGTTAAGGGGTATGAATACTTTCTGAAGGCACTCCCCATTATTTTCAGTGGGTGGAATTGAATCCCCATTCTGCCAGTAATGCAGTATGTAGCCATCATTACACAGACATGATTACGGTCGTCACCTCACTGACCTGAACTCAAGCACTCATTTGCTAAAGGAGAAGTGCCCTGCGGAGGTATGTACTGAATGAAGATGCTCTGATTAGCATAAGCGAAAAAAGACCAGTGAGGCAGGCAGCGAAGAATACATATTTAGTAGTGGGCTTCTGATGCAACCACAAAGTTGGAAATTGGTATTAAGCTCTGCTGTGTAGTACAGATTGTGAAACAGAAAAAAAATATAATACGCTACTGGTAAGCAAACCATTGTAAAACGTACAGTATTTTATGAAAAATATGATAAAACCTGAAGATTCCCTCGTCATCTTTATCACATATTGCACAGTAGCTTTAAAGTAGCTGCAATATGTACTACTACATGCTGGCTCCAGCACAAAGCCTTCTTTTATTTCTCCCAGTGCCTATGTTTCACTTCTCTAGGATATTATATGGAACCATGTTCAAAGTCCACCACATGTGCTCCCATGATTCTGCTGAAAAGAGAAGGAAATGAAACAAAGTTTGATTTGAAACACAATCAAAAAAATGGAATCGATACCTCCTCTCGGCACACCAATGTTTTAATTTTTTTCTAATTATAATTTACCTCAATGTACATAATACTTGTAGCTTCCACTTTTGACATTCTATTTCTATGAAATGTCTAATTTAAAAAATAATAATGCAGATTTCTTTGTCAGTGGTACTCCGTGTACTGTGTTTGTTGTGCCCATATATTTAGGAAGTTGTCCTACATGCTCGGTTTGAACAATCTCTTATTTGAGAATTGTTGATATTTGAAGAATGTTTTTCATCTCTTTTAGAACCCTTTCGAGTTGTAGAGAAAGCCCTTGTACAGTTTCATATATACCATTTGTTGGGAGAGTCATGTCACACCACTTATATTTTCAGAGGTGGGCATTCTCTCCTCCCTAAGATACAGTACATGTATGTTGTAAAGAGTTTAAAAGAATGAGTGCTCGACATAGGAATTCAGAGGACATTGACTATTATTTCAAGTTCATGTATTGTGAAGTAGGATGTTTTGTGAATAAATATATACACATTTTCTGACCTTGTGACATTTCTTATTTTTCCTCTCTTTCAAAGAACCTTTCTTCTGTGAGTGTATACATAAAACATCACTAGTCATTCAGGTGGTACTGCAAGATATTGAAGTATCCAGACAAAAATATAATTTAAATGCTTAATATAAATCGAATGGTATAGCTAAGTTATCAAATTATTCTGTCGACCACATTTTCCCCTTTACATGTACCCCCCACCAATAGAGGGTGGTGTTGCCTAAAAGTAGCCTACATGATGGCCACTGGGATTCTTACATCTAGTGTGAGGTCTACTACTCTATTCCATACTATTGCACATTCAATGATTCTAGTACTAGTACTGTAAATGCATCCATTTGACTTTGTCTACATTTTGGTATGTTTAGTTCTGTTTCTTCCATGCTATATCAGTTGACCCCTCAGGTGTTCAAACTTTTTTATGTCTGGAATGTAAATAAGTTAAGTGCTCAGGGGAAAATAGGGAGGTTCTGTCTGTCAGGGCCTATTTAGAGTTCCCTGTTGACGCTGTCTGTCTCTGTCTGTTTGTGTCTGTCTGTCTTGTTTGGCTGAGAAGCTATTGGCCTGGCCAAACATTTAACCCATCTCTTGACAATTCATCAAGCCATCTCTTGAGTTCTGGCCATCCAGACGTCAATGCAGTGTTCCTTCCTTTCTCAAAGCCAACAGGGCTCCAAGGGGGTGTGTTCCGGTGTGATACTTGATCATCAATGATTGGACTCTTGAAGGGTGAAGATATGAGCATTAATTTCCATAGGTGTTCGATGTAACTATGTCTGCATGCTATTTGAAAGGGGAGATCATTTTCAAAAGGTAGAGGGAATCAATCGAAAGTACTGATTTGAAATAATAATTTTGCACTTAACTAGTCAAATCTATCCATCCGTCTCTCTCACTTCAGTCATGGTCATTTTTCTCTGGAAATGGTGATAATGGTGGTCAGAGCTTGATTGTGTTGTAGATGCAACAGTGTCTTATTCCTTTGATACTGATTGTTCCTACTGTGAACAAATATATTTGGAATCTGAAGATTACATTCAGGTTGCTGGGTAAATAGCATGTAATCGCATCATTAAGCTATTGGTGGCATTATGCAAATAGCTGCAGGGGTTTGAGAGTAATCCTCTGAGTCACTGACTGCTGCTGCTGCAAACGTAGAGCTGTTTACTAGGAAAATATAACTCACAATAGTCAGTCTGCCTGCAGTTGGAATGTCTGTACAGCCCACAAATCCAGATAAATGTTTTCTGTAATGAGAGTGTGGCTTAGTTATTTAATGTTGTTCTGCATTTACAGTGCATTCGGAAAGGTATTTTACAGGCTTATTCTAACATTGATTAAATTGTCCCCCCCCCCCATCAATCTACACATAATACCCCATAATGACAAAGCAAAAACAGGTTTTTAAAATAAAAAAATCTGAAATATACATTTACATAAGTATTCAGACCCTTTTCTTAGTATTTTGTTGAAGCACCTTTGGCAGCGATTACAGCCTTGAGTCTTCTTGGGTATCACGCTACAAGCTTGGCACACCTGTATTTGGGGAGTTTCTCCCGTTATTCTGCAGATCTTCTCAAGCTCTGTCAGGCTGGATGGGGAGCGTTGCTGCACAGATATTTTCAGGTCTCTCCAGAGATGTTCGATCGGGTTCAAGTCCAGGCTCTGGCTGGGCCACTCAAGGACATTCAGAGACTTGTTCCGAAGCCACTCTTGCGTTGTCTTGGCTGTGTGCTTAGGGTCGTTGTCCTGTTGGAAGGTGAACCTTCGCCCCAGTCTGAGGTCCTGAGCGCTCTGGAGCAGGTTTTCATCAAGGATCGCTCTGTACTTTGCTCTGTTCATCTTTCCCTCGATCCTGACTAGTCCCCCAGTCACTGCTGCTGAAAAACATCCCCACAGCATGATGCTGCCACCACCATGCTTAACCGTAGGGATGGTGCCAGGTTTCCTCCAGACTTGATGCTTGGCATTCAGGCTAAAGAGTTCAATCTGGGTTTCATCAAACCAGAGAATCTTGTTTCTAATTATCAGAGTCCTTTAGGTGCCTTTTGGCAAACTCTAAGCAGGCTGTCATGTGCCATTTTACTGAGAGTTGGTTTCCGTCTGGCCACTCTACCGTAAATGCCTGATTGGTGCAGTGCTGCAGATATGGTTGTCCTTCTGGAAGGTTCTCCAATCTCCACAGAGGACCTCTGGAGGTCTTTGAGTGACCATACGGTTCTTGGTCACCTCCAAGGCCCTTCTCCCCTGATTGCTCAGTTTCGCCGGGCGGCCAGCTCTAGGAAGAGTCTTGGTGGTTCCAAACTTCTTGCATTTACAGTTTTTCTCAATTGTTTACACACAAATACTGGTACTTGAGACACAATGACCACAACATGTAACTCATGCACCAACCCCCTGAACCAATTCTGCTAAACTACAAGCACAATTCCTGCTTTACACTCAAATTGCAGTTATAAAACACACTTTTTACAAAACACTACACACAATTCTTTGCATTTGGCACAATTTTCATGCAGAAAATCTCTTGTTTTCACAATGAACACACTGCCATTCAAATATGCACACTGACTCATCACATGGGCAAACACCCGTCACACAGTTTTACAATTAGCAATCAGAGCTTTAGCATAAAAGGGCAACAGGTGAGCTCTTCTGTTTTGGAGCAATGGATGCCAACATTGGAAACAGAGGCAGAGCCAGAGGAGTGAGAGTAAGAGTAAGAGGAGGAGGACGGGGAGGACGAGGAAGGCCAAGGACCGTAATCTCTGATGAGATCCGAGCCACTTTGGTTGATCATGTGGTCAACCATGGTCTAACAATGAGGGAGGCTGGGCAAAGAGTACAGCCAAATTTGAGCAGGTACACTGTAGCATCCATCATCCGGACTTTCCGAAATGAGAATAGGTAAGAAATCTACTCTCACTAGAAAATTGCAGTACTGCATATCAATACAGTACTCAATGAGTACAGTATTGCCTGTGGACTGTTCTGTAGGACTGTAAAAATAAAGTATGTTTCAAGTATTTGGGAAATGTATTCCTACTTTGTATTTACAGTATTTTACTATTTGTTTGGCAGAACTGAAAGATTACCAACACAAGGTGGTCGGGAACGTGTTCTGTCTCCTGAACAGGAAACGGAAATCATGAACATGGTCCTAGAAAATAACGCCATAACATTACGGCAAATACAAAGAAAAATAATAGAAAACAATGAGATATTTCAAAATATTGATAGGGTAAGCTTATCAACACTGGACCGTGTCTTGCGCAGAAATAATCTCAGGATGAAGCAGGTCTACAGGGTGCCATTTGAACGCAATTCAGAAAGAGTCAAAGAATTGCGATATAACTATGTGCAAGTGAGTCCTATACAATCCCACAATTGATGCATACTCTCAACACTGTATAAATTATACATATTTCAGTATTGTAATCATAATGATTGTGCTTCACAATAGTGACCACTCCATGTCTATTTCTGATATTGTCATGTGTGTTTCAGAGAGTCCTTGAGCTAGAGGTGGCTGCAGTGGAGCACCAGTTCATCTTCATTGATGAGGTTGGATTCAACCTCACAAAAAGACGAAAGAGAGGAAGGAATATCATCGGCCAGCGTGCCATTGTTCAAGTCCCTGGCCAGCGCGGAGGGAACATCACAATGTGTGCAGCGATTACCCACCACGGCGTCATCCATCACCATGCTACCCTTGGCCCCTACAACACCGCCCATCTGATCACATTCCTGGACACCCTACACAACACACTCATTCCACCAGATCAGGTAGATGGCCCAGAGCAGCTCAGGTACGTTGTCATTTGGGACAACGTAAGTTTCCACAGGTCTGCTCTGGTTCGTAACTGGTTCACTGCCCACCCACGCGTTTTAGTTGTTTATCTCCCTCCATATTCTCCATTCCTCAATCCTATTGAGGAATTTTTTTCTGCCTGGAGATGGGAAGTGAATGACCGAAATCCACAAACGCGTATACCTCTTCTCCAAGCTATGGAAGACGCATGTGGAGATATAGCAGCTGATGCTTTTCATGGCTGGAATCGCCATGCTAGGCGATATTTCCCCCGCTGCTTGGCCAGGGAAAACATTGCTTGTGATGTGGATGAGGTGCTGTGGCCAGACCGCAACAGAAGAGAGGATACAGCAGTTATTTTCTTTTCTTTCTTTTTTTTTTTTCACTGTAACTGTATACATAAAATTCTTCTGTTTTGTATGTAGACCACTGTATGTGCAACTTTGTGTTGGTTGGGAATGGGATGTACACTGTGTACATTGTTTTTGTTGGAAAAATAAAATATATTTGTTACCGTGTATTTGTGTGTTCTGAGTATAAAAACAATATTCTCAAATATTTTACAACACACTTATGTATGTACTGTCTGTAGTAATGGCAAAACTGAACCAAAAAAAGGCCTAAGTCATTATGATGAATGGTGTTTTACAATGAGCACATCAGTGTTCAACTGGTTCTTATAAATGTCTATTCATATGATGGTTTGTGTGTGTCATTTGAAAACAAAATACCCTTTTGATAAGAAATAACATTGTTTTGAATGTAAAGTTTCATTTTGCTGGAGAATTGAGGGGTTTTGCCCATTGTGTGTGTGTGTGTTTTTTGATTTGTGTGTAGAGTTCTGAGAATATGAGGCATGCTTTCAGAAAATGTGTGTAAACAATCGAGAAAAACTGTAAGAATGGAGGCCACTGTGTTCTTGGGGACCTTCAATGCTGCAGAAATGTTTTGGTACCCTTCCCCAGATCTGTGCCTCAACACAATCCTGTCTCGGACAATTCCTTCGACCTCATGGCTTGGTTTTTGCTCTGACAAGCACTGTCATCTGTGGGACCTTTATATAGACGTGTGCCTTTTCCAAATCATGTCCAATCAATTGAGTTTACCACAGGTGGACTCCAATCAAGTTGTAGAAACATCTCAATGTAAACAGGAGGCACCTGAGCTTGTTTTCGAGTCTCATAGCAAAGGTCTGAATACCTAATGTAAATAAGGTTTTTCTTGTATTTTTTATAAATTTGCAAAAATAAAAAAAATATGTTTTCGCTTTGTCATTATGGGTTATTGTGTGTAGATTGAGTGAACAAAAAAAAAAAAAAATCATCCATTTTAGAATAAGGCTGTAACAAAATGTGGAAAAAGTCAAGGAGTCTGAATACTTTCCGAATGCACTGTACCGGTTGTGTGAAGGGTGAATTTAGTTTTTAAATAACTAATTGTTAAAAAGCGCTTAAGGATGCGTACAAAACACCCATTTGCAGGATTTGTGTGGCCTACACTTACAATTCAAGGAAATGGGTGAAGATCAAAACTGATCAAATCCATTGGAAATGAGTGAGAACTTATGTTATATAGAAAATCAATGGTTTGTGTTGTACACCCCAGCAGCTTGCCTCCAGAGCACAGAATAACACTGCTGGCTACATGTTGAAAGTCATACTGACACCTAGTGGTTTAAAGTCTTCCATGATGTATCTGTATTCCTGTTGAATGGGAAAAGTGAGCACTGGAAGCTTGTGGTATTTTATTTTTATTTAACCTTTATTTAACTAGGCAAGTCAGTTAAGAACAAATTCTTATTTACAAGAGCATTATAGCGACCTTAACTTGTAACATTTTGGAAGGAACACAATTTATTAGGAAAGCTGGTGATATTTACCCTCTGTTAATTCAGGATACTGTGATTATTATTTTTTAACAAAGACCAAACTCTACAATTCATTAGCAAATTGCATAGATTATAGGCTACACTATCTTAATAAATATGGAGAAAAGACAAAGGGAAACTGAGTTGCCATGTCTATAGTATGTCCACAGTATTACAGGCTTCTGATCTAAAATTGTGCCTCAACTAGAGATACTAAATCCTCCAATGGCAGTGATATTAAACACATACCAGATAGTGGGCGATAATACAGGATCCTGAGTGGGTGATCTGAGTGAGTTGTGCTCAGATAGATGCTGTTCTTCCAGCTGACACAGTGTTGTTGACAGAGCACCATGCAGGCAAACAGGCAGGCAGGCTAGGTGTTAATAGACAAAGACAACTCTGTCTGGATCCATGTCTTTATGTATTCTGCTGGGTCTCACCTTACCGCTGGCTCTTCATCTTCGAGAGGTAAAGTGAAAACAAAAACTTTGAGACCGATCCATTGTGGTATAGACTTAGGCTGCACTCGGGCGGTTTCCCGGACACAGATTAAGCTTAGTCCCAGACTAAAAAGCTATTTAAACGCATGCTTCAATGTATGCTTTTTGGTCCAGGACCAGCGTTAATCTGTGTCTGGGAAACCGTCCCTTAATGAGCATGGATGTTTTTCATGTAGAGATGCTATTCCATTTCTAGTGGTCTACCATATCAGACTAGCTTTTTATTCAAATGAGTCTAAATGTTCAGACTAGCTTTTTATTCAAATGAGTCTAAATGTTGGATAGTGACCCTTCCCTGGTGATGTGCAGAGATCTCTCGCTCTCTCTCTCTCTGCCTCTGCCTCTGCTGTCAGTTGTAGCGGTGTTGGGGAACTCTGAAGGGTTTTAAATAATTTCATTCATTCCATTGTCTTTCCTCCAGGTTACCTCTTCTCTGAGGCCTGCAGCACCTGTTCGTATGGTGGAGGAGGGAGGTTGCAGGAGGTGGTGGGTAGGGAGGGGGCTGTAGGGAGGCTGTAGGGGAGCGGTAGGGGTGAGGATCATCCCTCCTGGGTCCCCATAGTTCTGCATGCTGGGCTGCAGCTGTCCCAGAGGACAAAGGGAGTAGATAAATGAATGGAAACTCAAAGGTCACTGTCTATGCACTGTATATTGTGTAATATTTTGTTTCCTAAGGTTGACTTAAATAATGTGGCCAGCAATACAGAGCATATCACAACAATACCACGTCATCCAGACTTCTCTGCTACACTGCCTGACTGCTAGAGTGAGAACTGAACTGAGTGACATTTGGGGTGAGAGAGGTCAGAATCTGAGCATGTTAGAGGCATGGATATGAATAAGCAGCATTTCTCTCCAACAGTTCAGTTTCAAATTGGTCTACTCCGGTATATGCAGTGAATCTGGAAAGTATTCAGACCCCTTGACTTTTTCCACATTTTGTTACATTACAGCCTTATTTTTTTTTTTTATATATCAAATCTACACACAATACCCCATAAAGACCAAGCAAAAACTGTTTTTTTTAGAAATGTTGCTAATGTATTAAAAAATATATATATACCTTATTTACTTAAGTATTCAGACCCTTTGCTATGAGACTCGAAATTGAGCTCAGGTGCATCCTGTTTCCTTTGATCATCCTTAAGATAATTATACAACTTGATTGGAGTCCACCTGTGGTAAATTCAATTGATTGGACATGATTAGGAAAGGCGCACACACACACCTGTCTATATAAGGTCCCACAGTTGACATGGCTTGGTTTTTGCTCTGACATGCACTGAGGTAGAAGGAATTATCTGTAGAGATCTGAGACAGGATTGTGTCGAGGCACAGATCTGGGGAAGGATACCAAAAAATGTCTGCAGCATTGAAGTTCCCCAAGAAAACAGTGGCCTCCATCATTCTTAAATGGAAGAAGTTTGGAACCACCAAGACTCTTCCTAGAGCTGGCCGTCCGGCCAAACTGAGCAATTTGGGGAGAAGGGAGGTGACCGAGAACCCAATGGTAACTCTGACAGAGCTCCAGAGTTCCTCTGTGGAGATGGGAGAACCTTCCTGAAGGACAACCATCTTTGCCAATAAGGCCTTTATGGTAGAGTGGCCAGACGAAAGCCACTCCTCAATAAAAGGCAAATGACAGCCTGCTTGGAGTTTGCCAAAAGGCACCTAAAAGACTGAGACCATGATAAACAAGATTCTCTGGTCTGATGAAACCAAGATTGAACCCTTTGGCCTGAATGCCAATCGTCACGTCTGGAGGAAACCTGGCACCATCCCTACAGTGAAGCATGTGGTGATGTTTTTCAGCGGCAGGGAATGGGAGACTAGTCAGGATCGAGGAAAAGATTAATGGAGCAAAGTACAGAGAGATCCTTGATGAAAACCTGCTTCAGAGAACTCAGGACCTCAGACTGGGGTGAAGGTTCACATTCTAACAGGACAACGACCCTAAGCACACAGCCAAGACAACGAAGGAGTGGCTTCGGGACAAGTCTCTGAATGTGCTTGAGTGGCCCAGCCAGAACCCGGACTTGAACCCGATCAAACATCTCTGGAGAGACCTGAAAATAGCTGTGTAGCGACGCTCCCCATCCAACCTGATAGAGCTTGACGTTCTGCCGAGAATGGGAGAAACAACCCAAATACAGGTGTGCCAAACTTGTAGCGTCATACCCAAGAATACTCGAGCCTGTAATCGCTGCCAAAGGTACTGAGTAAAGGGTTTTTCTTTTTTGTTATACAGTTGCAAATGTCTATTTCAGTTACAAAATATATATACATTTGCAAATACTTCTAGAAAACAGTTTTTGCTTTGTCATTATGGGGTATTGTGCGTGTAGATTGAAATAAGGTTGTAACGTAACAAAATGTGGAGAAAGTCAAGGGGTCTGAATACTTTCCAAATGCACTGTAGATCTTGGTGCAGCGCTGAACTAGAACACCTTTTAAACCTCAACACAGAAAACACATGGAATATTAGCGTCATTATGTTTTACTCGTCTTCCCTCCAGAGCCAGAATATTAAATATTAATTCCCATATTTCCAGGTCACTGACTAGAGGGGCTAGGGTGGGTGTGTGTCTTAAAATAGCAAGGATGTGTTCAGAATGACATCATCAGCCAGAATGGATCCAAGAAGCAGACCCAGGGTTAGTCCCAAATTGCACCCTATTCCCTTCATAGTGCACTACTTTTGACCCAAATCCTATTTGTAGTGGACTATATAGGGAATCGTGTGCCATTTGGGATCCAGAATCAGAACAAGAGAGAGTCAATCACTGTACTGTATGAGATCAGAGACACACGTCCTTTCTGAGCAGATTATCAGATGTTTTGGAGGACTGGAGTAAGCTTAGAAGGTGGGATATTGAGTGAGGGTAGAAAGAATGGGAGAGGGCATAGAGGAGGAAGTGCATGGGACACACCTGGAGCTGTCATTGGTTGTCTGGTGAATGACACATTAAAGGTGTCTTTTAGGAAAGGGGTAGGGGTACACACGTCTGTGGATGAAGAACCCCACCCCACAGCAGAACAACACACCCATCATCAGCAGCAGCCTGCAAAACACAGACGTCAAACCGTACACAATATATTTTCGGACTTTCCGGAAAATAGACTTTCAGGCATCGAGTCCTCCGTGATATCAGTGGTAGTCGTTGAAATAACTAAATTTACTGGATTGAAGGAGTTCATCATTGACAGTCAGACAGTTACACTACACTTGTATTTGAATACCTTAATAGCACAATATTGATATTAATTGGATTGTCTCTGAATGCTTGAAAAGGCTGAGGTACTTTGCTTTGTCTGTTCTGTCTGCAAAAAGTCATTTCATAAGCCTTGTTTATACCTGGTGCTAATGTAGCACATGGGTATGTGTGAAACTTACTCCTCAGCCTGAAGTGTCCCAACTTGCGCCAGTGAATAGCTAGCTTTTCGTGTGGCACCGACTGGTAAGAAGACGCTTCAGGAGGCCGGTCACGTGCTAGCAAGGCAGAGGTCCCGAGTTTGCGGCAGGCATATGTCGAATCGGGAGGAAGTGGTACTCACTAAGCAGCGTCACGTCCTTTACCGTGGTGCCCCGTGACCCGGATCTACAGTTGCGCTCAGGTCAATGCTGGGGTGGCTGTTGAGTAAGTTTAAGGGGTGAATATAACACATGGGAATGTGTGAAGGGGGGAGGGTAGGTGAAGGAGTCATTCTAAAATATAGTACAGAGACCTATCTCTCAAACTGGTCAACGTTTTCTCTCTGATCGAATCAACATTATATCAGCACCCTTTCAATTAAACACACCAAAACAAATCTAACTTTGCAAGATTGAGTCTGTGATTTTGTTGTAGGCAGAGCCAGAGCGCAACGGAGTAGAATTCTATTGGTGGGGGTAGCCCACGAGCGGTCTTTCAATCATCAGAGAGTGAATGCGCTTTTCAGATCAGATCAGTTCAGATCAGAGCGTAGAGCCGCATGTGTGATATTCTTAGCTAGTTAGCAGCCCAGTTATAGATAAGTATAGGTCAGCAAGAGCACAAAACGTGTAGGCTACATTTCAAGATGTCAGGTAAAAAGCTTATGTCTTAATTAAAGGGGCAGTGTTGTATTTTGAGAAGGGCTTGAATATCCAAATAGGCAGAGGGGGTAGCCTACGTTGTCTAATTCCCTGTATGTTAATAATAATTTATCTCGTTTTGTATATTGCAACAAACCACTTTACAACACAATACAATACAATTTACAGTCACCTATTTGGCCCATGGTGTTACAGACCAAGTAAAAGTATCATTAATGGACTCCTGAGTGGCACAGCGGTCTAAGGCACTGCATCGCAGTGCTTGAGGCGTCACTACAGACCTGGGTTAGATCCCAGGCTGTGTCGCAGCCGGCCGCGACTAGGGGAGGGTTGTCATTGTCCCATCGCACTCTAGCGACTCCTTGTGGCAGGCCAGGCACATGCACGCTCACTTCAGTAGCTAGCTGTACGGTGTTTCCTCCGAGACATTGGTGCGGCTGACTTCCAGGTTATGCGAGCAGTGTGTCAAGAAGCAGTGCGGCTTGGCAGGGTCGTGTTTCGGAGGACACATGGCTCTCGACCTTCACCTCTCCCGAGTCCATACGGGAGTTGCAGCGATGGGACTAGACTGTAACTACCAATTGGGGAGAAAAAGGGGTGAAAACTAAAAAAACTATTATTAATGTCAATGTAAAAACATTTTTAAAAGTCTCATGCAATGTAGCCCTGCATTGAATGCTACTGTAGGCTATATCAAAGAAATCAAAAGCTATTTCCATGTGAAAATGCTATGGGATTTTCTCAATTGGTTTTGTTGGTAGGTCTACATTATGCTCAAATAGCCTGTCTAAAACTGTAAGGGTGCAGCCTCAGCGTTCACTGTGAACGAGCATTGGTCAAGATGAACTTCTACGCTGAAGCATGAACAGAAACCCACACACACCACAGGTGGCCCGGTGGCACCTTAATTGGGGAGGATGGGCTCATAGTAATGGCTGGAACAGAGTACTTCATTCCAACCATTATGAGCCATCCTCCCCTCAGCAGCCTCCTGTGACGAGCGCACACACACACACAGAGCAGTTTCTACAATGACTGAATTGCATTAGGATCATGTCATAACAATGAAGAATCTCACTGTGAGCCAGTGTAGCTATTTTAAGCTACAGCAAGAAGCCCTCGGTCTAAGTAGAAAAAAAGGAGTTCCCAAAGGAACACAAACTCTATGAACAAACCAGTGTCTTATGCATAAATGCAAACAAGTATATGCAGGGGGCAAGTTGGTGAGAGAGAGGGAGAGAGAGAGAGAGAGAGAGAAGAGAAGAGGAGGAGAGAGCGAGGAAGAGAGCAAAAAATAGAGAGACTGAGAGAAAGAAGATCGAGAAAAAGAGAGGGAGGAGGGAGGAGAGAAGTTAGACTGGCAGGCTAGTCTTGGGGGAACTCACCAGAAGTACCATAGTCTCTGGATGGAGAGGGCTCGGACACAGCACCGCGCCCCACAACAGTCTTCATACGACCGGCATCTACAACACACACACACACACACACACACGCACACACACACGCACGCACAGGAAAATGTTATTCCAATCACTAGCATCTAGAATACTGACTAAGAGAAGGCTTTTGTGCAAACAATATAGTCCTCCAACATCCCTATGAAAACACATTAAGACAAATGGCAGTTATCATAGCCACAGTACAATTTACAATACTGAGGGAAAAGTCTGGGGAAAAATACCAAGTGGCCCAGTAAAATAGACACGCCAAGCAGATGAAAACTGCTCTGCGGTCTAAGATGAATATTAAGTAAACTATTGACGGTGCACTGAGTTTAGTTCCACGTCCATTCATTTCAGTTTGTCTTGAGTCCCTGAGCTGAAGTTGGATAGTTATCTGAACCCCCTGCAGATCAATTGTCAGCATCTCTATACAACAGAGCTGATGATGAATTACTCTGTGTGATTTGACTACTGTGTGTGCTCCACACACACCCTGGCCCAGACACATGTCAAATATAGGTACTTTTAGGTAACAATTAATCATACTTATTAAAAAATACTTTAGGATGTAGGATAATCTGTTAGCTAGTGTGATGTTTTTTTCTCTGTTGATGGGGTGGGGCTAATTGTGTGAGGCAGAGATGTGATTTGGCAGTTCCGGTCTTCAGATCTGCCCTGCACAGAGAGCAGCAGTGTGTGATGTTTTTCAAGGGCGTATAGCAGCTTCAGATTTAAACATGGAGGGGAGATTATTTATGGCATCATTCCAGTTTCAGAGAAATGTTCATCATCCACTGAGCTACACTGAACGTAAATCCTCTGGCCTAAATATACTGCAATCCACTTCCATGACAAATCCTCCTCAACATTTGAAATGCTTCCTGTCCCACTGTCAGTATTTTGTACTGTATTCCAACACCAGCAGTACTAGAAGGGTGTCATGACGCTATCCCTTTCAGTGAAACGGCTAAGCAGAAGATGTGAACGTCATAAATTCCTGGCAGAGGCCCTCTTCTCCCTTGCAACATGCAGTATGGGGAGAGAAAGTGTCACAATAGACAATGGAACTCTCCCACCCAAATACTCCTACCTCCAACTATTGGAGAATTAAACAATTTCTAATTTTGAGAATGTGGAGACTGTCAGTGGAAAGGCCAGCTACGATCATGTCCACTCTGTGTCACCGTGGTGACCTCATAAAGGACAGCACAGCCACATCACCCTAACTCTGTCATTACAGGTCCCTCAATTATGAGGCTTGCATCTGAAATATTGAATAAATGTTTGACTAAGTATGAGAATACTCTTGAAACGATAACAGTGTGATTTCATCTTCTAAAATGAAAAGTGTTTGTAATATGGTAACTTGGGCCCAGCCAGTGGCCACGCCCAAGTGAACAGACATTGGTTGGAAATGATGAACCAACC
This sequence comes from Thymallus thymallus, assembly GCA_023634145.1. Taxonomy (NCBI): domain Eukaryota; kingdom Metazoa; phylum Chordata; class Actinopteri; order Salmoniformes; family Salmonidae; genus Thymallus; species Thymallus thymallus. The sequence goes on along the minus strand of CM042383.1, from coordinate 17,291,998 downwards.
CCCTTTTCTACCCAAGTACAAAAGCCCCCGTAACGATCATTACATTCAGTTCCAAATAACGGGAGGACTGTTGTCCCCACGTTTGAAAAGGGATAATTTCAACTCTACAGGCCAGAAAACGAGGGAGCTTGCTCTCCACGTGAGATGGTATGAACTCTGAACTATTTCACTAATGAAGAAGTGAATCCTAGATTATAGCCTATTAGACTGCAGACTGGAAAGATGCGCAAATCTAGGACGAGAACACTGACCGACGCGTAAGAACCACACATGAGATGAACATCTCATACCACCGACCCAGAAGACCTACATAGGAAGCCAGCTTCATGTAAATACCAATTACATGATTTTATCTGAACGGGCGATGGTTAGTGGCATACGTATTTATGTGAGAAGAGCTTCCCATGTCCGGTAGAGACCATTCCTTGGTCTTCCTCCCAAAACCCCCCCTTTCCTCTCTGAATCTATCGTGTTATAACCAAACTGTTTGTTTAGTCCAGTAGGGACGGTATTTACTGAATTTGTGGACAAAATGTGTATCTCTCTGTGTCCAGTATTACGGTAGTTTCACAAGCCAATGCTAAATAGCACGAGCACAATGACTGGAAGTCTATGGGTATCTGTTATCATTCTAGCAGATACTCTTAACTTCCTTCATACTGGACACAGAGACATAAAAATGGTATACACAAGTTCTTCTGCCTCTGGGAAAGGGCCTCATTGTCAAAATCCTGAAGTATCCTTTTAAGGCCATCCATTACACAAGCCATTAGCATCACTCTCGAGTGGTGCAGTGGTCTAAGTCACTACAGATCCTGGTTCGATTCCAGGCTGTATCACAATCCGGCCGTGATTGGGAGTCCCATAGGGCGGCGCACAATTGGCCCAGCATCGTCCGGGTTTGGCCGGGGTAGGCCGTCATTGTAAATAAGAATTTGTTCTTAACTGGCTTGCCTAGTTAAATACAGGTTAAATAAATTAAAAAAAAACATCGCTAGGGGTCCAATTCCGACTTAGGAACTTATGCCTTTCTTACACACGCCTTTTTTATGCACTTCTCAGTAGTTGGTATTCAGACTTACCTTATGAAGGTGTGTAACGGGCTTTGCTGTGCGTGGTTCCCTTGAGCACGCTGAATAAATGTAATTCGCTGAAAACTCTCCCACTTGCTGGCCAACAGATCTTCTCATGGTGTTTTCATTCAATAGGGTGTTCAGTACATTTATGTTAAGCCATCCCTTTAAATACGGTGTACGTTTAATTAGAATTTTGTTGACAGACTTGAATACATCGAGAGAACAGGTTCAGAAAATAAGGATCATTTAAAGAAAGCCATCTAAATATATACATATTGGTCTCTGTTTCAACACCAACTTGTAGATTTAAAAAATACTCAGATCTTGTAGATTATTTATGCACATTTTAGGGTTAGGAAAGTATGTATGAATCATAATAAATGCTGGTTTGGAGAGCCTTTAGCGATGAATTATATTGATGAATCAAAAATAAAGTGGTTTGAGTCATTCTGAAAATTGCTACATTAAATTGTTTAAAGCATGGTAATGTTGGAAGATTAGTGTACATAGAATTATAATAGGAAAAATAGTGTACAATTATAGGCTATACCCTCCTCTATTGTCTGCACTAACCATGGAACTGTGTGATGACACGTTGGGTACAAACTGTTACAGTTTGGTCTGCACTCCGCTCCATAACGATTTAATTAGCCTAAGTGTTATTTCTTTCTATTATCAACTGTTACTAATGATCCTCAGCAACAACCACATGGCTGTGACGGTGTTTACAGAGGACGCAAATGAAGGTAAACTAAACAATGCAATTAAATAGAATGGAAATGTTTTCTATACCAGTTGAAGGGAATATGTGTTGTTATTAGGCCTACTGAATGTCGATACTGGCTAATATTTAACATGATAGAAATAGGAAACAGATAAAGTCGGCATAGCCTATAATGAAGACATTTGAAAGTACCCATTCCTGCGAGTTAAAAAGCTGTACAATTTTTGCATAATGGCACAGCATTTCATCAACTTTGCTGTGGGAAAGTTGATATGCTTCAGTTTACTGCCATATGACTGGTTTCACATTTGTCTCCAGGGATTATAAGGTAAAACAGATCTAAAACAAATATAATTTATATTTAAAATTCTCTTATCCAAATGGATTACTCATTTACCTAACTCCTTTCAGTAGTTCTTATCAAGTTGTGAATTACAGTGCATAGAGAATACTGTTATTTCTAGTGAAGGAAATTAAGTAGATGCATTTTCCACTTGGAACCGATCTCAACCTTATTCATGGTTTCCTCTCACGTAAAAGTGGTGGAATTAGGAGAGAATTAAGTCAAGGTCAGAATACAGCTTATTTGTAAACACATCTCCACCACAACTTAATTTCTTAGATCTCCACCCGAACTGATAGCGGGTGAATAGCATGCTATTCTCAAGCTTAAGTTCAAGGTCAGAATACGCAAAAAGATAATGGAATAAAGTTCCATTTACGCTCGCTTAACTCGTGTCTGATTTGGGGCCTAGGAAAGGGCATAGAACTGAGCCAGCATTCTCTTAGTAATGCACTATAATTCCACACAGTCTGCCTGCACTATACTGTATTTCAATAGATCTGTGTGTGCACTTTTTAACAGAGGCAATGCAATCCAAATCCCCAAGTCACTGCGGTAATGATCTCCTCTCTCCCCCACCATAACTCCAACTTCAGGCTACTTTTAAAAAATAACTCCTACTGATACACCACCACTGTAGTGCATTTATTAAAGCATAGTAGCCTTTATCATTTCAAAGACTTTCTCCAAGGGGATTTCTCAACCCAGCTGCTGTGTTTGATTTGACTGGGTAAAGATACAGTTTATTCTTTCTTTCCCCATGCTATTTGAATGACAGCCAAAATCAATCTACTATTAAATTGCAGTCATAGGCCGGTATTGACTCATTAGAACTTTACCAACCTGGGTGATCTCTCTGTATTCATCCACATCCAGGGACCATTTTCTTTAATCAAACGCACCAAGCCAGAGGGAATCAATAAAGTTCACAAACAGAAGTTAGAAAAATAAATATGAAGATGTGTTGTAAAATATGAATGTCTTAACAATTAATATAACGTATGCTGCAATGAAATGTTGTCTGTGTCCAGATCATTCTGTTACCCATGTGTGTGTACAGTATACTTACATGAAATAGATGGGATAGCCTCCATCAAAATACCAGCAGTACTTCTTGGAAGCTGTGCACTGTCAATGAGAAGAAGAAAACTAGTAATTGATTTATATTTGCTGGTATGAGATCAGACGGCAAGTCCGAGGGAAGATGAAGTGTTGAAAATTTACAGTTTTTTACAATTTCTAACAAGCGTTTACCTATACTTAAGATACTTTTTCTAAACTCTTAACACAGCAACACACCTACAGTTGAAGTTTACATACACTTAGGTTGAAGTCATTAAAACTCATTTTTCAACCCCTCCACAGATTTCATGTTAACAAACTATAGTTTTGGCAAGTCGGTTAGGACATCTACTTTGTGCATGACACAAGTAATTCTTCCAACAATTGTATACAGACAGATTATTTCACTTATAATTCACTATATCACAATTTCAGTGGGTCAGAAGTTTACATACACCAAGTTGACTGTGCCTTTAAACAGCTTGGAAAATTCCAGAAAATGATGTAATGGCTTTAGAAGCTTATGATAGGCTGATTTACATAATTTGAGTCAATTGGAGGTGTACCTGTGGATGTATTTCAAGGCCTACCTTCAAACTCAGTGCCTCTTTGCTCGACATCATGGGAAAATCAAAAGAAATCAGCCAAGACCTTAGAAAAATAATTCTAGACCTCCACAAGTCTGGTTCATTCTTGGGAGCAATTTCCAAACGCCTGAAGGTACTACGCTCATCTGTACAAACAATAATACGCAAGTGTAAACACCATGGGACCACGCAGCTGTCATACCGCTCAGGAAGGAGATGCGTTCTGTCTCCTAGAGATGAACGTACTTTGGTGCAAAAAGTGCAAATCAATCCCAGAACAACAGCAAAGGACCTTGTGAAGATGCTGGAGGAAACAGGTACAAAATTACCTATATCCACAGTAAAACGAGTCCTATATCGACATAACTTGAAAGACCACTCAGCAAGGAAGAAGCCACTGCTCCAAAACCACCATAAAAAAAGCCAGACTACGGTTTGCAACTGCACATAGGGACAAAGATCATACTTTTGGAGAAATGTCCTCTGGTCTGATGAAACAAAAATAGAACTGTTTGGCCATAATGACCATCATTATGTTTGGAGGAAAAAGGGGGAGGCTTGCAAGCCGAAGAACACCATCCCAACCGTGAAGCACGGGGGTGGCAGCATCATGTTGTGGGGGTGCTTTGCTGCAGTAGGGACTGGTGCACTTCACAAAATAGATGGCATCATGAGGAAGGAAAATTATGTGGATATATTGAAGCAACATCTCAAGACATCAGTCAGGAAGTTAAAGCTTGGTCGCAAATGGGTCTTCCAAATGGACAATGACCCCAAGCATACTTCCAAAGTTGTGGCAAAATGGCTTACGGACAACAAAGTCAAGGTATTGGAGTGGTCGTCACAAAGCCCTACCTCAATCCTATAGAAAATGTGTGGGCAGAACTGAAAAAGCATGTGCGAGCAAGGAAGCCTACAAACCTTACTCAGTTACACCAGTTCTGTCAGGAGGAATGGGCCTAAGTTCACCCAACTTATTGTGGGAAGCTTGTGGAAGGCTACCCGAAACGTTTGACCCAAGTTAAACAATTTAAAGGCAATGCTACCAAATACTAATTGAGTGTATGAGAGTCTACTCCTCTCCCTGGTCCAGCTACTCCTCTCCCTCGTCCAACTACTCCTCTGCCTGGTCCAGCTACTCTTCTCCCTGATCCTCTTCCTCTCCCTTGTCCAGACATAATTGTTTCTCTCTCTGCTCCTCTGTGCTGTTCTGTATCCACAATGAACAAAATCAATCCAAAGAGTCCCTTTTTTACTGTGTACACCTGGCTATGTCTCCGATTGAGATAGGAATCAGCTGTGGTTGGTCTATTTTACACAACTTACAGTAAATCAGCTTTGATCTGTTCATCCAAAAATGCTTATCAGCTGTTTCAATATAGCTTTTGAGCTGCTGTTGTTGCAGAAGTAGAGGCTTTATACTATATTTAAAGGTTTTGAACATTATTTCTTAATTTCTGGCATGCTGTGTGCAAGCATTTGTAAATAAGACAAGAAAGATCCATAATGTTGGTATTGGGTAAGCTTGTATGTAAAGAAAATGTAAGCATTTTAGAAATGTGTTAATTGACTGCATATTCTGTGAAAACAACATGAATTGTGTTAATGATCCACAACAGACGGATGTTGTGCTAATTATTTTTAGAGTTTTGAAAATGTGACTACAGATTGGACAAAAGGATGTTAGCGATTGTAAAAAACTGCAAGTAAGTAACTTGCCAACCATGTGAATTCCTTATAAGACTTGGTTGGCTTGTCATTAACACAGGTGATATAGAAATCTGTAAGCAAAGTTTATATTTGATGAACCAAACTTCTATTTCATGCAATGCTCTATGTTCAGAGGCCAACTCAAGATGATTGTGAACCACTGACTGCAAAGTCAAGATGAGACCAGAACCCACTCTGCACACATACAGTCCAATGCAGCCTCTGTCAGACCAGGCCCAGTGCCTAATGTATAACAAGCCTCTAAAATTAGGTTCTGGAGAAAAACAGGCAGTGGACTTTCACTATTACTGCGGCTCTGGCTTCTATGATGACGATGATGAGACATCCACTTTGTTTGATGTCCATCCATCCCCATGTAAGGCATGTGTAAGCTGTGAGGCGAGTCGGCTAACCTTGGGCCTTGTTTGATGGGAGTAATTGTGGGAAACACTCCAGCCTAGATCTGCCAGGTGGATGTTTGTGTCCACGGTCAATTGCAGCTAGCAGGGTGTCCTTTCCATTTTACACTCATGGCAAGGGGACACAAAGGCAGCCCCTGAGTAGGACTGGAGCCTGCCTTGTGTCATCAGCAGAGGAGCTGGGCTCACGAACAATCCCACAAAGAGCTGTTTGTCACTGCTTCAGTTCTGTCACAATTAACAACGGTTAGCAGAGGAAGAGATGCCTGTGTGTGTGTGAGTGTGTGTGTGTGTGTGTGTGTGTGTGTGTGTGTGTGTGTGTGTGTGTGTGTGTGTGTGCGTGTGTGTGTGTGTGTGTGCGTGTGCGTGTGCGTGTGTGTCTGCGTGCGTGCGTGCGTGCGAATGAGTGAACTGTAGGTGTGTGTGAGTGCACGTGTCTGTTTGTATGGGCAGTAGGCTTTGTAAAATGGTATTGTGTGATCTATTTATTGTATCTTATTGGATGGAACCAAATGGTCAGAGGCAAGACCAAACATATTAATATTGTCGTACATATGAGATGATCCAGGCTGATGTAACTATCAGTCCAGTAAGACTGTTATGAATGGTGAGTATAATTCAATATACCACGGACCTATGTAACCTTATATAACTGCCTAGCTTTTATAGGTCTGAATAGTTCTCAATGGCCTTCAACTTCTGCAGCAGCAGGACACAGTGTTTTGTTGACATTCAATAAACCCCAGAGCTATAATATTTGAGAGACCAAAGAGATTATTACGTGGCCTAAAAGGTTTATGCCACGTAATACCCTGGCCTGAACCTTTTAATGGAAGCAAAACAACAATTATTCACTTTTAACATTTAATTATATTTATGACTATAAATATCAGACTCACCTCATCCACTAACCAAAACAGAAATATGATTTCATACAAAATTGGCATCATTCACGAAATGTCAACTCCGCTACCGGACAGTAGCCTCCACCTAAATACCGTGATAGTCCAAAATTCATCAGACATGTTTAGAAACGCATAGCACGTTGGCAGTTTGACTGTCCGATGTTTACGCGCAGTCAGTCGGTGCTATTGGTCGATACGGCTTCAGGCAGTCTAGCAATCGGATGCGATCTGTTGTTCACATTTGAGTTTGTCACTATCTTTTGCATTACATCGTATCGTACGTAGCCTATTCTTTTCACACACATTACCTGTCGTCTGTACACACGCATAAAGATGATGATAACGGTACACGCCCTCACAGTATCCATAGGAACACTGCAATCAAGGACGCAGAAGCACTGCTTGAAAGCATTCGCAGATCATTTAACATTTTGAGCTTTTTTAAAACCCAGGACAGGCTATATGACTCCACACTGTCACAAGAGAGAGAATGCCATGAGTGTGCAAAGCTGTCATCAAGGTAAAGGGTAGCTATTTGAAGAATCTCAAATATAAAATATATTTCGATTTGTTTAACACTTTTACTACATGATTTCATATGTGTTATGTCATAGTTTTGATGTCTTCACTTTTATTCCACAATGTAAAAAATAGTGCAAATTAAGAAAAACCCTTGAATGAGTAATATTCCAAACTTTTGGCCCCCCAGTGTATATTATTTATTTATATATAAATATTACATTTTTGGGGGGCTTGCCTGTTTTGCATGTTATTTTGGCATTTATACAAGTCACATAACAGTTTGAAAACAATGTAGATAGATAGATAGATAGATAGATAGATAGATAGATAGATAGATAGATAGATAGATAGATAGATAGATAGATAGATAGATAGATAGATAGATAGATAGATAGATAGATAGATAGATAGATAGATAGATAGATAGATTGATTGATAGATTGATAGATTGATAGATTGATAGATAGATTGATGGGTAGATGGGTAGATGGGTGGTTGGCTGAATATGTACACTATACAATGGTGGATGGTTAACTAAACTATACAGGTCGATGGCAGAGAAATACTTCAATAGCTAAAAATGCATATGATATGAGCGAGGGTAATAATAGTTTACTTAATAGACAGACTGGTTAAATGAACAGGTAAGTGAATATTTTGCATGGTTAAATTAGCTGTACAGGTAAATATACAGTTATATTTACAGGTAAGTGAATACTTGCATGGTTACATAAACTGTACAGGTAAATGACAGGAAGAGATACTTAAATAGCTAAATGTGTGTATGATATAATTTGGGGTAATAATAGTAATTCCCTTAAAATACAGTCCTTAGTGCGCAGGGTTTAATTACAGATAACTGCACATATTGCACATTCGATATACTAAAAGCAATGAGAAAAGATGCAACTGACAGGATACTAATATGCATTCCTGAGTGAATGACTACGTAAGTTAAGTCCAAGAATTACTTGCAATATTGCACGTGATATGATATAACAACTGTACATGAGTATGTATATACAGACCTGAATGAATAAAATAAGTCCTGAGTGAGTGAGTGATTACGGACCAGAGTTACTCACGGATGGATGCATAATTGTTAAACTAGGTCCTAGCACCCCAACAGTTCCAGATCTATGTTGGCGACGGCACGGCACCCTGGTGAGGCATTATATAGTCTAATAGCCGCCGGCAGGAAGGACCTCCTGTAGCGCTCTCTGGCACACCGCGGTTGGATCAGTCTGTGACTGAAGGTGCTAGATAGATAGATAGATAGATAGATAGATAGATAGATAGATAGATAGATAGATAGATAGATAGATACTTTATTGATCCCCGGGGGGGAAATGTCATTGTCAAGCAGCTACAACAAAACACAGGGCAGGTGCAAAATGCCACAACGAAAGTACACAAAAGACAGATACACGGTACATGATACATAGAGCGGCAGTATGAAAAAGTATAGAAATACAAGATATCTGGAGTAGAGTCGGCTCTGGCCCTTTTTGTACAGGGCCCCGGTGTTACCAGCCCATTCCAGCCTATTGTCCAAATGGACTCCCAGGAACTTGTATGACCCAACCATTTCCACATCCATCCCCTGTATAGGGACTGCAGTCAGTTGTGCCTTGGTTCTCCTGAAGTCCACCACCATCTCCTTTGTTTTGCTGATGTTGAGATGAAGGTGGTTCTGCTCACACCACAACACAAAGTCATTGATTGTGCTCCTGTACTCCTCCTCCTGCCCACCCCTGATGCACCCTACAATTGCGGAGTCATCTGAGATCTTCTGTAGGTGGCATGTTTCAGAGTTATATCTGAAGTCCGAGGTGTAGAGGGTGAACAGGAAGGGGGACAGGACCGTTCCCTGGGGGGCCCCTGTGTTGCTCACTGCCCGTTCTGACACACAGCTCTGTAGTCGCACAAATTGTGGCCTACCGGTCAGGTAGTCCGTGACCCAGGAGACTAAGGGTGCTTCCACTTTCATCCTCTTCATCTTCTCACCCAGTAGCAGGGGCTGTATGGTATTGAAGGCACTGGAGAAGTCAAAAAACATAACCCTCACAGTATCAAACCTGTTAAAAAACAAAGAGCTGTTTGTCACTGCTTCAGTTCTGTCACAATTAACAACGGTTAGCAGAGGAAGAGATGCCTGTGTGTGAGTGTGTGTGTGTGTGTGTGTGTGTGTGTGTGTGTGTGTGTGTGTGTGTGTGTGTGTGTGTGTGTGTGTGTGTGTGTGTGCGGGTGCGTGTGTGTCTGCGTGCGTGCGTGCGAATGAGTGAACTGTAGGTGTGTGTGAGTGCACGTGTCTGTTTGTATGGGCAGTAGGCTTTGTAAAATGGTATTGTGTGATCTATTTATTGTATCTTATTGGATGGAACCAAATGGTCAGAGGCAAGACCAAACATATTAATATTGTCGTACATATGAGATGATCCAGGCTGATGTAACTATCAGTCCAGTAAGACTGTTATGAATGGTGAGTTTTTCTTATAATATGGATCGTAATACATTATGCACAGAATATAATTCAATATACCACAGACCTATGTAACCTTATATAACTGCCTAGCTTTTATAGGTCTGAATAGTTCTCAGTGGCCTTCAACTTCTGCAGCAGCAGGACACAGTGTTTTGTTGACATTCAATAAACCCCAGAGCTATAATATTTGAGAGACCAAAGAGATTATTACGTGGCCTAAAAGGTTTATGCCACGTAATACCCTGGCCTGAACCTTTTAATGGAAGCAAAACAACAATTATTCACTTTTAACATTTAATTATATTTATGACTATAAATATCAGACTCACCTCATCCACTAACCAAAACAGAAATATGATTTCATACAAAATTGGCATCATTCACGAAATGTCAACTCCGCTACCGGACAGTAGCCTCCACCTAAATACCGTGATAGTCCAAAATTCATCAGACATGTTTAGAAACGCATAGCACGTTGGCAGTTTGACTGTCCGATGTTTACGCGCAGTCAGTCGGTGCTATTGGTCGATACGGCTTCAGGCAGTCTAGCAATCGGATGCGATCTGTTGTTCACATTTGAGTTTGTCACTATCTTTTGCATTACATCGTATCGTACGTAGCCTATTCTTTTCACACACATTACCTGTCGTCTGTACACACGCATAAAGATGATGATAACGGTACACGCCCTCACAGTATCCATAGGAACACTGCAATCAAGGACGCAGAAGCACTGCTTGAAAGCATTCGCAGATCATTTAACATTTTGAGCTTTTTTAAAACCCAGGACAGGCTATATGGCTCCACACTGTCACAAGAGAGAGAATGCCATGAGTGTGCAAAGCTGTCATCAAGGTAAAGGGTAGCTATTTGAAGAATCTCAAATATAAAATATATTTCGATTTGTTTAACACTTTTACTACATGATTTCATATGTGTTATGCCATAGTTTTGATGTCTTCACTTTTATTCCACAATGTAAAAAATAGTGCAAATTAAGAAAAACCCTTGAATGAGTAATATTCCAAACTTTTGGCCCCCCAGTGTATATTATTTATTTATATATAAATATTACATTTTTGGGGGGCTTGCCTGTTTTGCATGTTATTTTGGCATTTATACAAGTCACATAACAGTTTGAAAACAATGTAGATAGATAGATAGATAGATAGATAGATAGATAGATAGATAGATAGATAGATAGATAGATAGATAGATAGATAGATAGATAGATAGATAGATAGATAGATAGATAGATAGATAGATAGATAGATAGATAGATAGATAGATAGATAGATAGATAGATAGATAGATAGATAGACTGATGGGTAGATGGGTGGTTGGCTGAATATGTACACTATACATTGGTGGATGGTGGATGGTTAACTAAACTATACAGGTCGATGGCAGAGAAATACTTAAATAGCTAAAAATGCATATGATATGAGCGAGGGTAATAATAGTTTACTTAATAGACAGACTGGTTAAATGAACAGGTAAGTGAATATTTTGCATGGTTAAATTAGCTGTACAGGTAAATATACAGTTATATTTACAGGTAAGTGAATACTTGCATGGTTACATAAACTGTACAGGTAAATGACAGGAAGAGATACTTAAATAGCTAAATGTGTGTATGATATAATTTGGGGTAATAATAGTAATTCCCTTAAAATACAGTCCTTAGTGCGCAGGGTTTAATTACAGATAACTGCACATATTGCACATTCGATATACTAAAAGCAATGAGAAAAGATGCAACTGACAGGATACTAATATGCATTCCTGAGTGAATGACTACGTAAGTTAAGTCCAAGAATTACTTGCAATATTGCACGTGATATGATATAACAACTGTACATGAGTATGTATATACAGACCTGAATGAATAAAATAAGTCCTGAGTGAGTGAGTGATTACGGACCAGAGTTACTCACGGATGGATGCATAATTGTTAAACTAGGTCCTAGCACCCCAACAGTTCCAGATCTATGTTGGCGACGGCACGGCACCCTGGTGAGGCATTATATAGTCTAATAGCCGCCGGCAGGAAGGACCTCCTGTAGCGCTCTCTGGCACACCGCGGTTGGATCAGTCTGTGACTGAAGGTGCTAGATAGATAGATAGATAGATAGATAGATAGATAGATAGATAGATAGATAGATAGATAGATAGATAGATAGATAGATAGATAGATAGATAGATAGATAGATAGATAGATACATACTTTATTGATCCCCCGGGGGGGAAATGTCATTGTCAAGCAGCTACAACAAAACACAGGCCAGGAGCAAAATGCCACAACGAAAGTACACAAAAGACAGATACACGGTACATGATACATAGAGCGGCAGAATGAAAAAGTATAGAAATACAAGATATCTGGAGTAGAGTCGGCTCTGGCCCTTTTTGTACAGGGCCCCGGTGTTACCAGCCCATTCCAGCCTATTGTCCAAATGGACTCCCAGGAACTTGTATGACCCAACCATTTCCACATCCATCCCCTGTATAGGGACTGCAGTCAGTTGTGCCTTGGTTCTCCTGAAGTCCACCACCATCTCCTTTGTTTTGCTGATGTTGAGATGAAGGTGGTTCTGCTCACACCACAACACAAAGTCATTGATTGTGCTCCTGTACTCCTCCTCCTGCCCACCCCTGATGCACCCTACAATTGCGGAGTCATCTGAGATCTTCTGTAGGTGGCATGTTTCAGAGTTATATCTGAAGTCCGAGGTGTAGAGGGTGAACAGGAAGGGGGACAGGACCGTTCCCTGGGGGGCCCCTGTGTTGCTCACTGCCCGTTCTGACACACAGCTCTGTAGTCGCACAAATTGTGGCCTACCGGTCAGGTAGTCCGTGACCCAGGAGACTAAGGGTGCTTCCACTTTCATCCTCTTCATCTTCTCACCCAGTAGCAGGGGCTGTATGGTATTGAAGGCACCGGAGAAGTCAAAAAACATAACCCTCACAGTATCAAACCTGTTAAAAAATTGGTTCAGCTCATTGGCTCTGTCCTGGGTCCCCTCTGTCTGCCCACTGTTTGACTTTTTGAAGCCAGTGATATTTCTCATACCCTTCCACACCTCTCTCACCTGGCTCTGCCTCAGCTTGTCCTCTATCTTCTCCTTATACCCTCTCTTCCCCTCAGCAATCTGCAACTTCAGCTCCCTCTGGACGCATTTCAATTTGTCCTTGTCCCTCTCCTTGAAGGCCCTCTTCTTCTCATTCAGCAGGGCCTTCAGGTTGCTGGTGACCCAGACATCCCAGTCTGTTGTTTCAAAGCAGTCCTGTAGGGCCTCATTGGCCTCCGGGGACCATCTCCTAATGGCCCTAGTGGTCGCAGGCTGCTGTTGGACCAAAGGCCTGTAGAGTGGAGGTTGTGATCCGATCTACCAAGGGGAGGGAGTGCAGTGGAGTTGTATGCGTCCTTCATATTAGCATATAACAAGTCCAGAGTTGTATTATTCCTGGTTGGGCACTTCACAAACTGTTTGAACGTGGGCAGCGTTGAAGAGAGAGATGCATGGTTAAAATCCCCCGAAATGGCAAAGAAAGCACTGGGATGCGCTGTCTGTAACCTTGCGATAACAGAGTGGATGACGTCACATGCTGTGTTTGCATCCGCGGAGGGCGGGATGTAAACAATAACAGCAATGGCCGCCGTGAATTCCCTCGGCAAATATTAGGGTCTCAGGCTAACGGCTAACAGCTCAATGTCCGGGCTACAAAACTCTTCCTTAAGAGTAATATGGCTCAAATTACACCATCTGTTGTTAACTAATAAAGCCAGCCCACCACCCTTGCTCTTACCGGAAGAGACGCTATCCCTGTCCACTCTGATGGTCTGGAAACCGCCGATAGTGATGTTCTCTATGGGGATGTTATCGTTCAGCCAAGTCTCAGTAAAAAACATTAGGCTTGCTTCACGATAGTCCCTTTGCCCACGGACAAGAGCCTCAAGCTCGTCCATTTTGTTATGTAGTGATCTCGCGTTGCCCATAATGATAGACAGTATAGCCGGCTTGTACTTCCTCAGCTTCGCCTTACACTTCAATCCCGCCCTATGTCCACGCCGTCGCCTTTTCAACTCGTATGGAATATCAAACTTTTACCTGGGGTGCAGCAGCGCTGCGTGTGCTAAATCCAGGAGCTGGGCTCTGTTGTAAATAATAATAATTGACGACTCCTGTCGACGTTCAGCTGCGAGAAAATCCATAATCCTGAACTACACTGCTCAAAAAAATAAAGGGAAAGGGAAAATAACACATCCTAGATCTGAATGAATGAAATAATCTTATGAAATACTTTTTTCTTTACATAGTTGAATGTGCTGACAACAAAATCACACAAAAATTATCAATGGAAATCAAATTTATCAACCCATGGAGGTCTGGATTTGGAAAACCACACTACAGGCTGATCCAACTTTGATGTAATGTCCTTAAAACAAGTCAAAATGAGGCTCAGTAGTGTGTGTGGCCTCCACGTGCCTGTATGACCTCCCTACAACGCCTGGGCATGCTCCTGATGAGGTGGCGGATGGTCTCCTGAGGGATCTCCTCCCAAACCTGGACAGTCTGTGGTGCAACGTGGATTGGATTGGATTCAGGTCTGGGGAATGGGCGGGCCAGTCCATAGCATCAATGCCTTCCTCTTGCAGGAACTGCTGACACACTCCAGCCACATGAGGTCTAGCATTGTCTTGCATTAGGAGGAACCCAGGGCCAACCGCACCAGCATATGGTCTCACAAGGGGTCTGAGGATCTCATCTCGGTACCTAATGGCAGTCAGGCTACCTCTGGCGAGCACATGGAGGGCTGTGCGGCCCCCCAAAGAAATGCCACCCCACACCATGACTGACCTACCGCCAAACCGGTCATGCTGGAGGATGTTGCAGGCAGCAGAACGTTCTCCACGGCGTCTCCAGACTCTGTCACTTCTGTCACATGTGCTTAGTGTGAACCTGCTTTCATCTGTGAAGAGCACAGGGCGCCAGTGGCGAATTTGCCAATCTTGGTGTTCTCTGGCAAATGCCAAACGTCCTGCACGGTGAAGGGCTGTAAGCACAACCCCCACCTGTGGACGTCGGGCCCTCATACCACCCTCATGGGGTCTGTTTCTGACCGTTTGAGCAGACAGATGCACATTTGTGGCCTGCTGGAGTTCATTTTGCAGGGCTCTGGCAGTGCTCCTCCTGCTCCTCCTTGCACAAAGGCGGAGGTAGCGGTCCTGCTGCTGGGTTGTTGCCCTCCTACGGCCTCCTCCACGTCTCCCGATGTACTGGCCTGTCTCCTGGTAGCGCCTCCATGCCATGGACTCTACGCTGACAGACACAGCAAACCTTCTTGCCACAGCTCGCATTGATGTGCCATCCTGGATGAGCTGCACTACCTGAGCCACTTGTGTGGGTTGTAGACTCCGTCTCATGCTACCACTAGAGTGAAAGCACCGCCAGCATTCAAAAGTGACCAAAACATCAGCCAGGAAGCATAGGAACTGAGAAGTGGTCTGTGGTCACCACCTGGAGAACCACTCCTTTATTGGGGGTGTCTTGCTAATTGCCTATAATTTCCACCTGTTGTCTATTCCATTTGCACAACAGCATGTGACATGTATTGTTAATCAGTGTTGCTTCCTAAGTGGACAGTTTGATTTCACAGAAGTGAAGTTACATTGTGTTGTTTAAGTGTTCCCTTAATTTTTTTGAGTAGTGTATTATAGTTCAACTGTAGCAAAAAAGAGACAAACTAAAACGAACTAGAACAACAATTTATCCACAAACAACGGGAGCTGCTTAACAGGCGACCACTCAGGGCGGCGCCAATCTCTCTCTCTGTAAAAAAATAAATATATATATATATAATTGAGTTAATAAAACCGCATACAAACATGGTCTCTTTTTTATTTTCTTGAGTAAGGCAGCTCCAAAATGCAGGTGTTTCAGCCTAGCTCAGTGCTTTCTGTGGTGGAGAGGCGGGCCAGCAGAAAATAGGAGCATTGCGACGTGATTGGCTCCATTTGTAAGATGGACATCCAACATTTCAGCCCTTTAGGTCCAGCCATAGAGTTACAGTATATTACAAGTGCATTTCCAAGAAGGCTCAAGGTCATTGGCCACAGAAATTACGTCAAATCACGTTATATGTACAGTACCTTTGATTGGACTGATCACGTCAACATCTTACTTTCACAATCTTAGCTAGCAGTCATCATCATGAATCAAGTATACTGGCTAATCCTTGTCATGTGAAGAGAAATAATGAAGAGAAAATATAGATAAAACTTATCGGTGCTCATTGGCCATTGGACAAAAACATTACACAACAATTTGGAAATTCAACAATGAGTGGTTTGTAAGGAATCGGTGACAGTGGCTAACTGCAAGCATTGCAACTGGGAAGTCGCAAATAATCAGCTCAAACAGGGAAAATACGCTTTGAACCGTCATTCAACTCGGAATTGTAAATCCGGCATTTTTCTTTTTGATGACAAAATTTGCCGTTCCAGCACATCACAACAACGTGAGTCAAAACATTTCTTATGCTGCTGTAACCGTGGTGAAACGGCTAGCTAGTTAGCGGTAGGATGCCAGAGAGATATGTATACTGTAGCTAAGAAAGTAATACTAAGTGAATGTTGTTTAGTAAGCTGTTAGTAGCCCATGTGCCTCACCCTAATAATTTGGTCTATTTTCACCTCTTAATTTTGCCTACTGTTCTAACTTAGTGGTGCACATGTAGCCTATAACATGTCTTAGAGAAATGTAATCATTGAATATTGTAAGAGCTTTCATTGTCTGCTTATGTGCCCCCTTTATTTATCCTACGGTTCTGACTTGGTATACAGGGAGTACACTGTATGAACGGCTCATGTTCTGAATGCTGTCGCAGTACCTTTCAAAAGTGCTGAACAAATAGTTATATTGACTATGTCCGTCGTTGCTCGCTCGTTAATGTCTTAATCGAAATTACGGATTGCCTCTTATCCGCTTGTCGTCCCTTATGCCATAGTTTGTACATCTCAATTGTCAGTAGAATCCACATTTGTTTAAGCAATTCAGCCATTTCTTTTAAAGGCAGTAAATGAGGTGTTTCGCTGCCAGACAAGGCTCCGCTGATAGCTAGGTGTAGCAATGGTAACGTGTTGGGACAGCTTTATGTAGACCCTACCAGTTTGTGGGCACCGTTTGAGTGTAATTAATGTATTGTTTAGTGTTGTGGCTTTGCTGGCATGCATCTAAAAAAAAATGTTTTTTTGCCGAACCAAGATTTACAGTTAAATCGCCCATGTGTGTTTTGGGTGTAAAATGGAACGTTGATTCCATCTGTTGGTAGATGTTAATTACTGCAGTGTTTTTACCGGTGTGCTTGATATACCCGGATGCATTGCAATGTACTGAACAAGACTGGTTACTCGCATCAATTACTCTGTCTTGTCATTTAACGTCAAAATAACGTGCCTCACCCTAATCATTTGGTCTTTTTTCACCTCTTAATTTCGCCTACTTTTTGGACTCGGTGGACAGGGAGAACATTGTAACAATGGCCCATGTTCTGAATTATGTCGCTGTACATTTCAAAAGTGCTGAACAAATAGTAATCCTAGCTCGCTCATTAATGTCTTAATCGAAATTACGGATTGCCTCTTATCCGCTTGTCGTCCCTTATGCCATAGTTTGTACATCTCAATTGTCAGTAGAAACCACATTTGTTTAAGCAAGTCAGCCATATCAGCTGTTTTTAAAAGGCAGTAAATGAGGCTGAATGAAATGTTTCGCTGCCAGACAAGGCTCCGCTGATAGCAGTGGTAAGGTGTTGGGACTGCTGTTGGGACTCTAACAGTCTGTGGTCACCGTTATAATGCAGTTAATGTATTGTTTAGTGTTGTGAAGTGGCTTTGCTGGCATGCATCCCACACATTTCTTGCCCACGAAGATTTACATGCTAAAACCACCACTGATCATGACCCTGGGCCAGGGTGCAACAGCTACCTGTGTTTGCTTGTGAAACTTTTTAAATACTTCTCATGCAGGATTTTGCAATGCTTTATTATTGATGGTTGCCTGCTTCTTTCATCAAGGATGTAATGCCAGAATCACACAGGAAGATGATCAATCAAGCACACATTATATGGCCTATTAACATGGAAAACGGCAAATTATCAATTTTATTGCAAACTATACACTCAAATTATGTAAACATTCAGGCATTATAATTAAATATAACAGAACAATTCTCCCTCTTCAACTGTTAAATAATGTAATTCTCTCTCCAAATAAATTGCTAATGACACTACAGTGACACCCAGTTAAAGTTGCCAAACTGCACTCACTGGGTAGTGAGTACTTGTGTGACATGGTAGACATATAAATCATTAGATGGGACTGACATGGAGGAATAGCAATGGGAGAGGGAACTGAGCAGGCCAAGGCACAAAATCAGCCAGTCAGCATCCCAGAATTAAAGAGAACACGTGTTATATTGTATGGTGAACAGCTACTTTTGAGACCCTTGAAATACTTGTTTGAAACAGAGAAAAAGAAAATAAAGCGTATTGCACAAATTACAACTAAGGCAACATGCTAGTGAATGATTTAGTGCTAAAACCAGGGAAGTGTTTTCAGCCATGGTGCCACTGCTTTGTAAATGGCAACAGCCCTTTATGGTTCAATAAATTAAGAAAAAGCAACACACACCTTTTGAATGTACATTAAACCCCCATGCACTTTTTAAATCATCAGTGTACCTCTAATAAATCAGTGTGTTTATTTAATGAAAATAACTCTAAAAATACTTTTAATCATGTATTTCCCTGAGCCTCCTTTGGCCTTTGTAATGCTCAGTCTGATCTCGTGGGCATTAGGAAACTAATTTGAAGATATTTACATACACAGCCTTAATTGGCTTTGGTCTAGCACCCACCCTCTTACCCAGATGAACAGTCATTAGTCTATTATAATCAGATCCCATTGTGAAGTCATGATGTGGTCCAAAAGTTCCATCCAACCTGAGCAGGCTGAAATTCCAGAATTTGTATTTTTTTCAAACAGCTCTTACACAAAAGGGCATTATAATTTAAGTGTTATTTCGACCTGTGTGGAAATATCGTTACAAAAACAGGTAAATCAAGTTAACTGCACTGCCCCTTTAATCAAACAACACTAAAAGATGTCCTCCGGCGATGTTTTTTACTTTTACTGTTGAAAAGCGATATCCCATGTACAAATACAGTAAAGTACACACACTAAAGACAAAAAAACACATTGAGGTATCATATACCTGAGGAATCATGCAAACACATTGTAGGGTGTTAATGATTTGAACATGCAACCATTAGTATGTCACTGTTTTGCCTTCCGCTTCTGTGTGCACAAAAGCTATACAACAAAATGTCATAGGAGATAGGCAATGCACACCAGCCAATGATAAAGCTCCATGAGCTGTGATCAATCACAGGAATGTTACAGTACATTCAACTGTAAAGTAGATTCACATGAATAAGACAATGCAAATATCAAACTATATATCAACTGACCTGCCATCAATGTTAAGATGTAGTCTGTTGTGAGTAACAGCCTAACACTAAGATAATAAGCCGACATGCCTTAGGCTGCGTTTACAGGCAGCCCATTTCTGATATTCTTTTCCCTAATTGGTCTTTTGACCTGACCTACTCTGATTGGTTAGAGATGATCCAAAACGCTGATTACTTTGTTTTGTACAACACCAGTCATTTTAACATATAGCGAACATAAAGCAGTGGAAGAATTCAGTCAGGCAAGATTAAAAGACCAATTAGTGGAAAAAAAGAACAGAATTGGACTAAAATGCAGACTCTGAGATCAATTTGTTTCTGAAACACATAAAATCCCTTAACATTTCAAAGATGCTCTGAGCGTATGTCTACAGTACAGCATGTTACAGTAGCTGTACTGTAGAAGGCTTAAGGCTTATAGACGGATCTTGTGCTCTTGGACATTTTTTAAAGTTTATTGAACCTTTATTTAACTAGGCAAGTCAGTTAAGAACAAATTCTTATTTAAAATGACGGCCTACCCCGGCCAAACCCGGACGACGCTGGGCCAATTGTGCACCGCCCTATGGGACTACCAATCACGGCCGGATTGTGATACAGCCTGGAATCGAACCAGGGTCTGTAGTGACGCCTCTAGCACTGAGATGAAGTGCCTTAGACCACTGCGCCACTCAACATCCACCAGTAGGTTTAGATTTACAAAATTCTGGTTAGCAAAAAAACTGAATTTCGGGAATGTTACTGTAATTTCACAACCCTAGGTAGGCTGGGGCCCCTCCGTTCTGCTGGTTTCTAGGCGTCCTGGGCTGAGCCCTGCAGGCTCAGCTGCTGGATGCGGTTGGCCAGCTCTAGACAGTGGAGGACCCTGCGGCGCTCTACATGGAGCTGGTCACGGGGAACCTGGCCTAGCAGCTTCTGACCGAAGAGCACCAGGTCCTGCATGAAGAGACCCACCGGCTCCCTGGTGGCTGGGGGCAGCTGGGTCATGGTGCATGAGTCGAAGCGGAAGTTGATGTATTTCGCCCTGGGCAGGCCGGGACCCTGCTCCTCAATCCACGTGAGAGGCCTGTATTAAAGCCATAATAAAAGAGATAGAGGTGTTGTGAAAGGACTTATTATCTGATATGATCACTTGATTAGCAGTTGATTTTAATGGAGTACAGAGTACATACTTCTGCTCTTTGGTTATGAGTTGAGCGGTCATCTTCATGTAATTGTTCTCCTGGTCTTTCTCCATGCTGGCAGCGGTGACAGACAGCTCTCCAAACAGATCCACCAGCCAGGTGAGCCGGGCGATGCCACTGAAAGCTGGGAAACCAAAACCCGGCTTCAGAGGACCTCCTATTGGGAGACCCACAGGAAAACTACAGTCAGATGTAGTTGTAATAGGACATGTAATCCAATGGCTCATGTTAATCATCCTCTGCTCACATTTAAGATCCACACACATTATGCCTTTTGTATTGATTTTGTATTTCATCACATTCCTACAGTACATAAACTGGTGTGGTGCTGTTGCAGTATATGTCACCATTTCACATAAAATGAATGAACCATTGAAGTGAATTTCCTAAGAGATGTTACATTTTATTTTGCACTTGCTGCCTCCTACAGTCAAAAACTGCCCTGACTCAAATTTAAGAGAAACTACTCCCTCTTGCTCCTCCACTCTCTCCACTAAGCTCCGGCTTCAATTCTTGGTCAGCAGGCAGCCGCTATAAAATATTGTTTGTCATCTGAGGTTATGTGGAGCGTGTGGAGTTGATAACTATGATTTATTATTCAATCGTGGTTACTTTAGAAGAAGTCCATTCATATGCATTAGCTAGCTTGTTCCCAAGCGGGGCTCTGATGAAATAGGACAGAGTTAGTCTGCGTCCCAAATGGCACCCTATTCCCTATGTAACGCACTACTAATGACAAAAGTAGTGCACTATGTAGGAAATACGGTACCATTTGACACGCACCTCTAGACCCTGCTGTATTTCACACAAGAGACTAGTCTGCCTGCCCCACTCCACAGGCAGGGTCTCTCACATCAACCCCAATGAGTCTACTGTGGAGACTGAAAACACAACATTTCACGAGTTGCTATATTATATCAAAAGCTCTGGAATTAAATATTCATCCTAAAGACTTACCTGGATGATGCACATCAATTTGATACATGCTATGCAGTACGTTTCTGTAGCAAATATTGTATTTGAGGTGATGTCTGTATCAGTAGTGCAGGGGCCTTTGTGTATCACGGTTTTGTTTTCACCTGGGATTTGTGCTTTATTCTCAATTCCGGTCTCCGTCTCACCTGTGAAGTGAAGGAATCCCTCCTCCAGCCTTTTCCCTGCTACGTCCTTCTTCAGCTGCTTGAAGTCGGCTGTCAGGAGTTCAATGTGCTCCTCATGCAGGACCACTCCTAGGAACATAGAAGACATTAAATACGTAGGTGATCAGTAGTTGTTAAGATACACAGATCAGAGTTCAGGGTTTCCGTTAAAAGGTAATAGCTGGCTTTTTGCAAAAGAATGCTTTTTAGCCTATTAATTGATAAAAATACCAGTCGATGTAAATACATTGAACCAGTCATGCTTATCGGTCTATGCTTATCGCGCATAGCATACTGATATAGAGCGTAGTTTAAGCAGAAAATCTGTCAGACAGCGCAAGAGTTGCTGCCACAGCTCCTGTTTCTGAAGGAGTGAAACATGCTTTTATAAACCCAATCATTGTGTAACAATTCAAAAATGAAATTGCATGTTAAAAACTGTTTTGATGGCCACGATTAAAAAAAAGAGCTACTATTTTTATTTCTCAGCTGGTAATTGAAGCGCATCTCCCATTCACCATTCAAGTGCAACGGTAGGCAGGCTTCAGCGCGTCACATTTTACAATGTGAGCTGGAGGTAGTATGCATTTTGAAAACATATACTTAATTGTGTGAAACCTGAATGTATTACTTCATATTATGAGGAATGTCTTACCAATTCCAATGCCATTGAAACCATTAGCTTTTCTCTCATGTTCTATTGGCTTTCAAATCAACTTTCTTTCATTGTCCAGTGAGTTGCATGTTCTGTTAACATGAATTACCATCATCTAAATGTGATTTCTGTCATTCTGAGCACCGTGGGTAGACACCCTAATCTTGTTACACACCCAATGCATATGGGGCCGGTACATTCCTCAAATGTTCTGTAAATTAAAATGCTGCCGGTCAAACGTCCAGCGCCACATTTTCCTAATGGAAACCCTGACACAGATACATGTCTACTACATCATCATCATCATGTAATCAAGACTTCACCATGTCTTCTCTAGAAAATATCTTCCCATGATTCTGTCTAGCTCACCTTTTTCCTGAGCCAGGTCCCAGAGGTCCACAGCAGTCTTGTGTGTCATGGCCATTGGATATTCCACAGAGACGTGCTTCCCAGCTTCCAGAAACATCCTGTGCTCCGTTAGAACATGCAACATAGTATAATAGAAATGCATTTTTTTTTTTTATCCAAGAAGGGTGTCCAAGAGACAGTGGTTGAACAGAACATAAATTAGATTTCAAAGATTTCCTGTACTAGGAAGTTGCACAACTCAAATGTAACTTAGTATACCAAACTGACCAGTAAGAGCCATTGGTCAATGTTTCAACAAACCATCGTGTTCAGAGATGGGAAAACTTCACATTGACCGCTCTTAAAACTTTCTCAAAACATTCCTTCCAATTAAATTGACACAAAATAAGAATGAAGAATCCTCTATGAAAAAGCTGTTCTCAATAACATTTCATGGCTTTTTTTCCCCTTTACAGTACGAAGGGCAGTACCTGCTGTTCCATTTAGACAATTAGCCTGGAACTGTCTAGCAGTGAAACATGATGGCCATGTTCTAAACACCCTCATTACCCAGCCTAAAATAACTCGATTCTTTAATAGCCCATCTCTGCCTCTCTGTACATTTAGCAATGAGAGGGAAAGTAAAAACCATCATTTCTGTGTGTTGTTGCTACTGTTTGCAGTCATAATGAAAGCCATTAGAGAGCTGTAGCCTTGGTGGTCCTCTCCAAGGTTTGAGTGGTGTACATCAAAACAGCTACACTCTCCTACGTCTTTATTCGGACAGTGAAGCTAAAACCTTTAATTTGGCTCAGTACTCCAGCATTTTGAATTTGATATCAATTGTTTTATATGAACGACATAGAGCTGGGACGATAAACTGAAAATTATTAACACTGACAATAGCTATCACTTATCGCGGGCATTTTGCTAATATCGTTAATTACGATAAGTAGTCAATACTAGAGTAATGCGAAATTGGAAATGAAATAAGTTTGCTAATATGGGTGATTGTTAAATGGGACAACTTCTATAAGCATCAAACCAGTAGTATTACTAAAAAACCTCTACACTCGTGGGAATTAGCATATCATGTGTTTCATATATATATATATATAAGCATGGTAGCAATTAAAAGGGAACAGTTTGAAAATTATGGTAAAATTATTAGACTAAAGGTTAGGACACCTGACAAGATTGAATCCAAACATTACACTGTTGATTTTATATTTAATGTATTGTATTGGTCACATACACATATTTAGCAATGTTATTGCAGGTGTAGCGAAATACTTGGGCCAGGTTCAAAGAATGGTTAATTAACCTACAGTTTTTTAACCGAGATGTAGCCTCAGTGGACTGAGAAAGAAAGGAAACGGTATACTGAGGTTTGATACAGACAATATACATTAAGTGTTCTAGTGCTGACTCCTAGTGGTGATTAGTAACATGGTGAAAATATAGCTTGCGTAAGAGCATTTCAGATAGAAACAAAACTGATGAAGGGATAGCTAAACAACTACCACAGAGGAGTTGTGAGTGAGTGAGTGAGTGAGTGAGTGAGTGAGTGAATGAGTGAGTGAATGAGTGAGTGAGTGAGTGAGAAAGAGTGTGAATGAGAGCGAAATAGTGTGAATGAGAGCGAGAGAGATTTACCTGATGTTTTCCTCATGGGCAGCGTTTTCGGTGCACACGAAGGCCACCTTTATGTCGTCCCTGCTCAGGGCATCCTCAACAGTGATCTGTTTCACTCCCTGCTGCTCACCCAGGATCCTCCTATGGGAAGACAGCACCAGTCGTATTCAGTACGGAAAATTTGCTTTGAAATGGAGTCACAGGGTTTGCTACAGTATGCACGACCCGGCTGCTGCCTCTGTGACTGAGTACAAGTCACAGGACAGTGATTATATATCACCATTAAAAACAAGATTATGTAATATGATTTGTAGAGCTTCACCCACTACAATATTGAAGTATCCCAATATTTAAAAAGCGCAAAACTGAAAAAAGACAGGCACTGCAAATATAATAAATAAGCATATCTGCTGTCCACAGTGTGTCTGTTTATTTTGTGTATTACAATAGTGGTTGTTTTTTAACTCTCAGTCCAAAAAAACAATGAGATGAGTCTTGGTGCCTCACCTGGATATGAAGCCTTTGACACTGAGCTTCTCAGCTGCGCTGGAGGGCAGAGGGTCTAGCATGTCCCTGATCCTCACAAAGCCTGCCATCCCGATACCCACCACCACTGAACCAAACATGTCTGATGCAAAGAGACATGGGGTTGGGAAGGAAACGGTTAGAAAGAAACCCCAGTGTTTCACTTCTGTAAATTCAGACAGATCCAACAGTTTTAATACAGATTTATTTAGTTAATCCATAGGAATATATTGAATAGTCAAATTCTCAGTTGATGGCAGTTGCCATATTTTTTAACTAACAAAACTATACAGAAAAACATTGCTGTGTTCCTGAGCATATCTGTCCAGAACTTGTCTTGGGTCTTTCTGCAGTGTGCACAGTTGCTAAGCGCTTCCCTTCCTATCAGTCAGAAAATGGTGGTGTCATAAGTGCACTAGCTATTATGGCTGGGATGCACTGTGGGTGCTTATCATTACAAATGCACATAATAGGAATCCTCAGGTCTCCAATGCCTTACACAAAGTAACTTGAAACTAGACCAATGACCAGGAAATTCATAATTGACATAAAAATGATTAGTATAACAAATAAATGAACACAGATACAACAGCTTCACAAATGTACTAAATGTACTGGCAACAGTGTTGCAATGCAAGTAACAACGCTGTCCTCGGTGAATGAGTAGCTAGTTCCGGACTGTATTTAAACTGGTTTACATTCGAGCTTGATGTCTTTACTTACCCTTTTCTGAATTGCCTTCGAAGACCCTTGACTCGTTAAATTGAATAAAATGCTTCTGTCAAGTAATCGGAGCTCTTGCCGGGGTGATATAACTGTGAAACAACTTTCATAACGGTCTCACGTGTTTATTTTTTATTTTTTCTGCTTGCATGTGACGTGTGCATAGAACGTTGTGATTGGTGAATCAAGTCTGCTCACGAGATGGACGTCTCGCGGGCAGTTCTGTGGTTGGATTCGTTGTTATAAAAAACAAATAACGACATGCTATGACACTAGGTAATGATGATGTTTTCGTTTCATTACATGTCCACGAATGTTTAGATATATGAATGTGTTTCTGTTCAAGCTAAACTTGTGATGGTTTAGGCAACAATATATGGCGAATCCCATGGCAGCATGAATGTCCTCAGTCCTCAGGCTAAATGGTCCCTTACAGACACATTCGCTTATTTTTTTGTGCAGTGTGAACACTCCAATGGAACTCAGACCCCTCAAAAGAGCCCAAGAAGTGTACCATCACGAGAGGTCGTCTTGAGTTCACTTGAATTCCGCGGTCCAGTTACCTTTTTAAGGACACAAAACTCCCCAGGTTCGCTTGTCATTATTTCCGCAACACACACTAGACTACTGCAACACCGTTAACCCCTGCCATAGCCCCTCACATTAGTGCCACAAAAGAGAGAAAATGATGATGTGCAGGTTCACGTAAAAAACGTGTGCTGTTTTTGGATGTTGATTAGAGATTTTCAAGGATGCACAGAAATTCCAAAAATATGTGTGGAGTTTTTAGTTCCGATTATTTGTTTGCAACATGTGATATATAGGCTGAGAGGGCTTGAGTTGAGTTTTCTTTGCAACTGCTTAGAAGGCCAGCATCCTGGAGTCGCCTCTTCACTGTTGACGTTGAGACTGGTGTTTTGTGGGTACTATTTAGTTTCAGAAGAAAGTTATTTGTTTCTGGCCATTTTGAGCCTGTAATCGAACCCACAAATGCTGATGTTCTAGATACTCAACTAGTCAAAATAAGGACAGTTTTATTGCTTTAATCAGCACAGTTTTCAGCTGTGCTAACATAATTGCAAAAGGGTTTTCTAATGATCGATTAGCCTGTTAAAATGATAAATTTGGATTAGCTAACACAACATGCCATTGGAACACAGGAGTGATGTTTGCTGATACCGGGCCTCTGTACGCCTATGTAGATTCCAGCTACAATAGTCATTTACAACATTTACAATGTCTACACTGTATTTCTGATCAATTTGAAGTTATTTTGATGGGAAAAGTTTTGGTGGTGTATACGGTCTATGGTTAAGACTCCGTTAGTCCTGACCTAGATGAAGGTCTGAACTCTATTTTAAAAGTACTTAATGTCTTCTTAATTTAATTTCGTTGTAATAGTCTTCGAACGAAATGCTTACACTGGACTACAAGAAAGCTTTGCTTGAACGAATTTCCTAGGCTATCTGCTACAGTGCTGTCCTTGTTTGCGCTTAACCGCCACGACTATAATTGCACTTTGAATACACTAGATGGCGATGTTGCCACAAGGAGCCCAAGATAGTGACCCTGATTTAAAACTAGGCAAGTCAGTTAAGAAAAAAATCGTATTTACAATGACGACCTACACCGGCCAAACTCGGACGACGCTGGGCCAATTGTGCGCCGCCCTATGGGACTCCCAATCACGGCCGGTTGTGATACAGTCTGGGTTTGAGCCAGGTTGTCTGTAGTGACGAATATGGTGATCATTTTTATAAATAAATTGTAAATCTGTACATGTGTGAGTTCTTCGGTGGGTTTTCATTGTGGTATTGTGTTTGAAATGTCTGTCTTGGTATTTGCTGGTCTTCTCTGTGTCTCTGGGTCGGATACAGTCAACAACGGTGGGTTCGGGCCTATTCCGTTTGAGTCTCGGGGGACTCGGCATGGACTCGGACTCGGGGTGCTTCATACGGGTCAAGCTCTTCCCGAGTCCTTCAGCATATCTGGCCCGATTAATTTTTTCAGAAGTAGGCCATATGAGGTTTCTATTCGGCAGGTGATGGAAGAATACAAAAATAATTAATGTAATAATTTCACCTCGAATTTGCTGGGTCATTTGCAAGCTAATTAGACTATTGGATGG
This sequence comes from Thymallus thymallus, assembly GCA_023634145.1. Lineage (NCBI taxonomy): Eukaryota > Metazoa > Chordata > Actinopteri > Salmoniformes > Salmonidae > Thymallus > Thymallus thymallus. The sequence goes on along the minus strand of CM042383.1, from coordinate 17,264,293 downwards.
AGAAGGACCATAGATAATCAATGCTATAAATTATTTTTAATTTAAAACTATTTTTTTTGTAACCCCACTCACACGAATTCTATTAATTTCAGTCCTTCTGACAATCCTGGCTTAATATAATGGCATTAGCGATTTTTAGGCATATACTGGTTTTGTGGCCACGTTAATTATAGGACGACTTGGAAAACATGATCCACAAACGACAGCACATCTCAGTGTCATAGGTAAACGCCGATACATCCGGACAAAATACACCACATGAGTGGCCTAATGTCGTTTTCTGGACCTTGTAAACTGTCGAGAATAAACCCATAACTGATCAAAATGGTTGTATAATCAGGGCTTTATTTCAGCATGAAACACAAAAGGACGTTTGAGCGGTTATTCAAATTATCCTACATTACTGCAGTTTACAGCCTATGCAATAATTGTGTACTAACAATAATACATTCCTAATTGCAGTGTGTTGTTGTAGCCTAGGAGGTATAATAATAGTATTTTCTAAAAACGTAGGCCTATCAATAGTGGCGCGTGACCGACGACCGCAGCCTGGAGGCCATTTGATAATCTGCTACGTAGGCTGAAGGAGTGATGCAGCCTACAACCATGTATGTTGAATTATTGCAGTAGCCTATTAAACTGTTACAGATTTAGTCTATAGCCTATTCAAATAGCTAAATAAATAACGACCACGACAGTCAATTAAAAAAAAAGAATGGCGCTCGAAACGTCATGATTGTAGGTTCGATTCCCGGGGCCACGAACTGAAAATGCATGCATACTGTCGCTTTATTAATTGTATCACGGACTGTGTAAATTTGTCATAGTGTTTCTTTGTCATAACCCAAGGTTGCATGCCAAATTTGTGCTTAACCGAAACAAAGTTTAATTCAAGATTGAGACTTCACATCACCGAGTCAACAATATGCTACTATTTCCTGTCTGTTTTACACATCTGTGATTGTAATTTTCAACATAGCAAATAGCAGCATTCATGTATCGTCAATTGCCAACCAATGCTTGCTGAACTATCTTTAATAGGGAGCTAGCATTGCATCTGTCTGATTCGAAACTCGAGCCGGACTCGGAGCCTGTCTTTCCAACGGTCGTTGTGAGAATCAGTCGGTTAACAGTCGAGGCCAGCAGGAGAAAATACCAAAGTTTAAAATAGGTCATTTTTGCTATTGTATTTGTAGTAGTGTATTTCGTCGCAGTCGCTAATTACTTTGTGACATTGTAGCTAGCTTCATTTCTGAACTTGTCAAAGTGTGCCCGTTATTAACGTCAGCTAACGTTAATGTTAGCTAGCTAACGTATCTTGGCTAACTGTTAGAGCAGAGCTAGCTAGCTAAGTCAACACGTTTAGGGTCTAGCCTATGTTATATTATGTAGCTAATTGAGCTAGTTTGTGTTTTTGTTTGTAAAACATCGGTAGTCTAGCTACGACTAAGAAAGAAAGCACCCGCTTAACATAGCTAGCTAGTCACAGTTAGCTAGCTATGTCCAGTGAGTCGCAAATAACTCGCGCGAGCCTAACTGGTCTCGAGCGGAGATGGCAAAGAACATTCTAAGATTCAATGATGGCGAAGATAATGGTTTATTTATTTTTATGTGTACTATGGAAGGTAAACGCTGAATTATAGTAACATATACAATATGTTTTTATATATATGGTCCTGGTGGTTCTGTGTAACATTAGCTACCTGAATTATTTAGATCTAGTTAGGCAATGGGTCAGTCAGCTGCTGTCGTTTTTCATTGAAAAACAAATCTCTCTCTCTATATATATATAAAGTATAATGTAAAACAACATTCTATAGGTTGGATGATGAGTGTTTCCAGCTGACCCTATTTCTCACTTGAATCCCATTTAAAGTGATATGCTCAACAATACTTGTCTTCTTTTTTGTCTCCCTATCAGCAGACTCTCTACCCTCAGCCTCTCTGATGGACTGTCTCCACCTTCCACTCCTGCACCAAATACTCAAAATGTGAATCTGAAGGCTGGCATACTGAGCCTGAGCTGGTGTGGCTGGACAGTAAAGGAGTCCATCTGAAAACAGTTCAAGGGTGTGTAGACTGGGCACTGTATACCCATTAATTATTGAAGAAAATAAATTATAAATGCTTGTTGAGCTTAGTTTAACTGTTCTTCCCCATCAGAACCAAATATAAACCTGTTTAACTGAAGACAAACACTGTATAGCCTCAAAACATGGTTAAAACTATAATTTTTATATAATGAATGGCCAGTCCTTGCATACATAGCTCCTATATATAAAAAAAAACCCAAATCCCTTACCTAACCTTAACCATTTTAAATGTAAACTTCAATGGGGTAGGGACGTCCAAAGGACCCTGAATAGCAATGACCATATGTTTATCTATTCATCACTCAGGTTGAAATGGCGCCGGTGGAGAAGGCTGCCGTTCTACAGGCGCCCAACCAATTGTGCTACTCTTGTGTGTTTTTCTAGTTATTTGTAACTTATTTTGTACATAATGTTTCTGCCACAGTCTCTTACGACCGAAAATAGCTTTTGGATATCAGGACAACGATTACTCACCTAAGACTGGACAAATCATTTTCTTTCTTCAACGAGATGTACTGTTACATACTTCAAACACTGACGAGGCCGAAATCCCTGTGATTCGCAGGAGAAAGAGACAGAGATATCGGGGACGCAGGTCGGGGTGCCTTGTAAGTATCCGACGGCGAGTGGGTAATCTGCCTTTACCATCAGTATTACTAGCCAACATACAATCATTGGAAAATAAATGAGACGAGGTACGATCACAAATATCCTACCAACAGGACATTAAAAACTGTAATATCTTCTGTTTCACTGAGTCGTGGCTGAACGACGACATTAATAACATACAGCTGGCAGGTTTTTAGCTTTTTTGGAAGGATAGAAGAGCGGCATCTGGCAAGACAAGGGGCGGCGGTCTATGAGTAAAGGGTTTGAATACTTATGAAAATGTTATATTTCGTTTTTTTGTTTTTATAAATTAACAAACATTTCTTCCAACCTGTTTTCGCTTTGTCATTATGGGGTATTGTGTGTAGATTGTTGATGGGTAAAAAAAAATCAATTTAATACATTTTAGAATAAGGCTTTAATGTAACAAAGTGTGGAAAAAGTCAAGGGATCTGAATACATTCCGAAGGCACTGTATGTGCACAACATTTGAGAGAAATATTGCATCCTGATTGGCCATATGCTAATGAGGGCCTGTGGGAATGTAGGGGTTCATGAGGAAAGCATCTCTCTTGTGGCTTGTGATGTCAAGTTAGCAATACATTTGCTTTCATGAAGATACATCATTAGTAGTTATTTTACTTACATACAAGTTTGATTACACGACAGGACCAACACTTTACACGTTGCGTTTATATTTTTGTTCAGTATAAATGATCCATAAATCAGCTAATGGTAAGCCAGCTAACAGTAGGCGTAAACTAATAGCAACCCTATAGGCTTGACAGGCTAGTTTTAGTTCAAACCAGAATATTATCTGGTGTCATTTTGTTCTTATGTTATTCTATGGGCAAGCCTTGTATAGCCGCAAAACCAATCATCTCCATGTCAAGATCCTAACAGTTTTCACTCGATCAATTTACACATTTAAACTTTACAATTTCAACATTAAATGTAAGTATCACTCAGATAACCATTTCGACTCTAACATGCTGACCACACCGCTCGCGCGCGTGCGTGCTTCCGCATGCGCCATTTCGCGCATGTTGATTTTGACCACCCATACCAGAGCAGGTTGAAATATCAAAATGAACTCTGAACCAACTATATTATTTTGGGGACAGGTCGAAAAGCATTAAACGTGTATGGCAATTTAGCTAGCTAATTTCGCCTGGGAAATAAATATTGGGTTGTTATTTTACCTGACATGTACAAGGTCCTCTACTCCGACAATTCATCCACAGATGAAAGTGTAAACCGAGTTGTTTCTAGTAATCTCTCCTCCTTCAGGCTTCTTCTTTGAACTTTATATGGCGGTTGGCAACCAACTTTAAGGTGCATTACCATCACCAACTGGACTGGAGTGTGGACATCAGTTCATCTTTCAATCACCCACATGGGTATATGCTCCTAAAAACCAATGAGGAGATGGGAGAGGCCAGACTTGCAGTGTGTCAAGCGTCACAAATATAACCAAGTTCTATTTTAGCGCCTGGGTACGCAGACGCTCATTGATGTGCGCGAGCAGTGTGGATGCGAAGCGGGGCGGTCAGCATTTTTTTTTAAGATAATGTGCTTGTGTAGACCACACACCTGTTTTTGTCACAGGCATCCGTTCATCTACTCTGCGTCTCAAACACATGGCAGTTGGGAACAAAAAATGTCTAATTTGGACTCCTCAGACCAAAGGACAGATTTCCACCGGTCTAATGTCCATTGCTCGTGTTTCTTGGCCCAAACAAGTCTCTTCTTATTATTGGTGTCCATTAGTAGTGGTTTCTTTGCAGCAATTTGACCATGAAGGCCTGATTCACGCCTCTCCTCTGAACAGTTGATGTTCAGATGTGTTTGTTACTTGAACTCTGTGAAGCAGTTATTTGGGCTGCATCTGAGGCTGGTAACTCTAATGAACTTATCCTCTCCATCAGAGGTAACTCTGGGTCTTCCTTTCCTGTAGTGGTCCTCATCATAGCGCTTAATTGTTTTTGCAACTGCACTTGAAACTTTAAGGTCTTGAAATGTTCCGTATTGACTGACCATGTCTTAAAGTAATGATGGACTGTCGTTTCTCTCTGCTTATTTGAGCTGTTATTGCCATAATATGGACTTGGTATTTTACCAAACAGGGCTATCTTCTGTATACCACCCCTACCTTGTCATAACACAACTGATTGGCTCAAATGTATAAAGAAGGAAAGAAATTCCCCAAATTAACAAGGCACACCTGTTAATTGAAATGCATTCCATGTGACTACCTCAAGAAGCTGGTTGAGAGAATGCCAAGTGTGAAAAGCTGTCAAGGCAAAGGGTGGCTACTTAGCTGAATCTCAAATATATTTTGATTTGTTTGACACTTTTTTGGTTACTACATGATTCCATGTGTTATTTCATGGTTTTGATGTCTTCACTATTATTCTACAATGTAGAAATGAATGAGTCTACACTGACCTTTAAAGTACATAAAGGCTGTTTGACCCAGTACATTTGAATGCATACAGTACCTTGTCTTCTCCCTTGCGGCGCTAGGCGGAATTTAACGCAGGCAGTCCTGTAGAGGGACAGCATATTGATCTCCTCACAAACATAAAAAAGTCAGGACTTGACACAGCCAAACTAGTCTTCCTGATCTGCTCACCAGTTGCCAGAACTAGTGCGATGAAGGTAGAACTGCTGCACTTGTCCGTCGTAAACATGTAGCCATAGTTATCAACACAAGAGTAGACAGTCATATTTTTTTAAAAGCACAAGAGTGCATTGCTTTTCTTTGTTACATGCATTCTTTAAGCACACCATTGGAACTTGTTTTGACAAAAGTGCATACACAAGATCACCACAGACATGTCATTGCTTGACCAATGTTTATTGATGCTTTGTACATCCTTAAGACATTTACATACATTGTACACACAGGTTTATATATTGTACAAGGAAATAAGTGCCATGTCCATTACATATCATGCATATTCATTATAAACAGTGATGCAAATGTACATGCCTTCTTAGGAGAATAAAGGTACTGTAATGAGCAAATGAACAATGTAATTGCTTAGTCCAAAGCAATCATACGTTTATAGCCGGCACTTTGAAAAAACCAAACATTTAGTCAATGGTTCCAGTTGTACTATACAGGATCTGTGTGACAAGAAATGTCTCCCAACTCTGAAAGGGAGTTTGTTCTATATTCTAGATTCATTACGACATTATTCACAGTGAAAATGAACTATGTAAGACGTGAAAATAAACAAACAGGAAATAAATCAGTGATATAAATAAAAGTTATGATAGCAAACAACTGTACTCATGAATGCTGAACATACTGCATGAATATTAGGAAAAGAATGGTAAACAAGCAAAACCAATGACTGACAGAATGTGAAAGAATGGCACAAAAACTTCAGTAGTTCATTAAAAGGTTTATTAAAATTAATAAAAATGTGATGCAGACAAACAGAGACATAGCTGGCTTTTGTGTGGTGTGTGGTAAACAATATACAATCAATCAGTAAAGATCCCATCTACAGTTGGAGTGCTTATAGGCCTACCCTTCTATCAGAAGATGGTCTTCTGTAGGGAGCTGAATGGCTCCTCGAACGTGAACCGATTGGAGACGGCCTTCGCATCCGGAAACAGAGTCTCTGGGTTGGGCACCGTTGGCCGGCACGGTCCTATGGTGTAGGCTGCTACTACCATCAGCTCCTTTACCACAGGACCTTCCTCTTCTGAGGATGATGAGGAACTGGAGGATAATGAGGAAGGGGGGGCAGGCTTGGTGTGTGCCCGTTGGCAGATCTCACTGGTGAGATTTTCTTCAGTCTTCTCTTGGGCTTGCTCCTGGAGCCAGTGATGTCTCAGGCACTCTTCAGCATTGGCACGAGACCTTTAGAAAGGATAGAGGGATGTATCAGTATCGCACGTTGTTTTCTGTTAGATTTTCAATAAAATCAAGAGTATGAAATTCACTGTTGTGCTTTTATCAAGGTCTTCAATTGAGGAGGAACATCTACCTAGGAACTACCAACATCGCTGAAGACTAATAATTTGTGAATAATAACAATAATGGTTTGGGATTAAATCTCACTTGGGCTCTTTGATGAGGAGTGACTGGATAAAGTGGATGGCTGAGGCTGGGAGGTCCTGGAGTTCATCCTCTGTGTAGTCGATGTTGATCTGGGAGATGTTTAGGAAGGTCTCCTGCTTGTCTTCTCCAAGAAATGGTGACGTCCCTGTCAACATCACGTAGGCCAGCACCCCTATGCTCCTGGGTTAGCAAGACCGCATAGTAAATGATGTTGCCATTGAAAAAATTAATAAATAATGGAACCTCCATCATTGCTAAGTCACAAACATATAGGTTGAGATTTTAATCGTCTTACCACATGTCAGTTGCTGTGCTGATTGGCTCATAATTTAGAATCTCTGGTGCTGCCAACAAGAGAAACTGAATATTTTTGCTAAAGTACGACGTGTGATCATCAAGTTGTTTTTGAGTCAGACGTTATTTGTATGTTCAATAAAAACAATCAAAAAGGGGTTTTCACTCACCAACATACTCTGGCGTGCCCATGATCTCCCGGAGCTCTTGGTTCTGACACAGCCTTCTGGACAGACCAAAGTCCACTATCTTTACATCCCCCAGAGGACAGGCTCTGGTCAGCAGGATATTCTGAGGCTGAGAGGAGGGACAAGACCATCCAATGGGACAGTGAATGAGGAATATGGAATCAGTGTTTCCCCTGTTTATTCTGTCATGATGTTATGGAGAACTGTTTAAGTCTGACCTTTCTTTCCAAAATGTGTAAACGTAATGCTAAATGGAGAACAAAATCAGTCATGTCACAAATACAGCCTCATACGATGTACCTTGAGGTCCAGGTGAACAATGTTGTTCCTGTGTAGGAAGGCCACGCCCTCCAGGATCTGTCTCATTAACCATTTGACCTCCTCCTGGGTGAAGGCCTCGTCTCCCTCGGCAACACACTGGTTAAAGATCTCCCCTCCCGCCGCACTATGGCCACACACACGAGAGAGGGGTGATTGAAATGAAGGAGAACGTATTTTTCACCACAGTGTCCTCAGGGACAAACAGGATACTGAACAGCCTCTACATACTGTAATGAACACCTATTCAGCAATCCATAACTCCAACTGAAGAACAGAGTTCATTCAACAATAATGGTCCAAGTAAAATAAACACTCCAACTCAAATGAGAAACAGAGCTCAGCCAGTGACCTGATTTTCAGTCTGGTATCCCAGTTCAAAGCGGTTGAATTTCTAATTCGTTTACAAGTTTCAAGGACAGATCAACAAGAGCCTCAGCTGAATTAATATCGAGGGTGGCGTATGAGCAGTGAGGTAGGTGCATAAGTGTATAGAGGTCAGTGCGTGCACACAAGCGTGAGTACTGCTGTTGATGGGTGTTCACGCAAGTATGTGTGTGCAGTGAGGTGTGTGTTTTTCCTCTGGTCCAGGCAGCCAAGGTGATTAACCCCCTGTTGCATAGCAGCCACACTCCAGCTCCTCACGTGTCTGACAGAACTATATAGATTCCACTCCTCTATGGGTCCCTCCCTCCGAAAGCCCCATAGTGCCTGAACAGAGCTCCACTATCCCTCTATACCAGGCCTGGGCAAAGGCCGGTCCGGGGGCTGTAGACTGCCCGTGACCTGATTCAATACGGCCCGCGGAATCATGCTCAGATTTGTTATTCAAATTAAAAAAGCCCAATGAATACTTGCTTTTGTGTAATGATTTAACTCACCGTTTGTGAGACATTTATTTTGAAGGCATGTATAAATAACAACTGCACGAGGACAGACTGACATACGTCAGTTACAAATAGTAGCTATCTAGAAAATGAGTTAAAGATTTCAAAGAAAAGGAAAGTAGACTATGAATGTAGGGTGCTCCAGCAAGAGTGGACATCAAAATATTTATTTATTGAGGTATCAGGGAAAGCTGTGCGCTTACTGTGCAAAGAGAGCATCGCTGTCTTGAAAGACTACAACTTGTCCCGACACTTCCAGATGAAGCATGCAGAGAAATATAGGAATGTGTCTTCTGAGCAGAGGGAAAGTGCCTCAAAAGAGTTGCTTTCTCAGTCGCAAAAGCAGCAAGGACTTTTCACAAAACTGCATTTCCCTGTCAAGACGAACAGTGACACTGCGTGTTGAGGACATCGCAGAGAATATGGAACAACAGTTGAAAGATAAGGTAAAGGATTTAATCTATTTCTCCTTGGCCTTGGATGAGAGCAGTGATGCACGTGACATGGCGCAGTTGTTGATATTCTTACGAGTCATAACCCCAGACTGAAATTCCAGAGGAGCTTGCTTCAGTGCAGTCAATGAAGAGCACAACCACAGGGAAAGATTTATTGGAGGAGGTTAATTAAGTGTGTGTGGCAATGCTGGGATTGAGTTTTTAAAAGTTATCCAGTGTGACCACTGATGGGTGCCCAAACTTGACAGGAAAAAACGTTAGCCTTTTGAAAAGGATACAAGTAGCTGAGCTGAACCCAGATCAGAAAATTATTTTCCTGCATTGCATTATTCATCTGGAAGTGCTCTGTAAATGTGTTCTGAAAATGAGCCCTGTTGTGGATACAGTCACTAAAGCGGTAAACTTCATAAGAGCAAAATCTTTAAAAATCACAGGCAGTTTGTCTCACTGTTGGAAGAAAGAGTCGGGTCATGCAGAACTCCCCTACCACACAAAACGTGAGATGGCTGAGTTTGGGGAAGGTTCTTAAAAAGGGTGTGGGACCTGAAGTCGGCGATTGCTGAGTTTTTGCAAATTAAAGGAAAATGTGGATTTCCCTCAACTGCAAGAAAAACAATAGTTGGCTGATTTTGCCTTCACTGTGGACATCATGGCCCTCATGAATAAACTGAATTCCAAACTACAAGGGAAGGGCCTTTTTGCACATCAGATGTACAGTCTTGTCGAAGCCTTCAAGGGAAAATTACTACTCCTGACCCGCCAAGTAGAAGCCAACAAATCTCACCCACCTTCCAACACTACTTGTCAGTTCCCTATCAGATGACCAGTTTTGAGCATTTCAAAGTGTTGGAAAATGACATGCTGTTGATTTTCTCTCCTTTCACCTTCAATGTGGATAACGCTCCCACTGACGTGCAACTTGAGCTTATCGATCTTTAGTCTGATGCAGTGAATTAAGAACTATTCAGAACGATGTCACTGACAAGGTTCTATGCATCTCTCAATGAACAAAACTTTCCAAAGATTAGGAGTCATGCTCAGAAGATGTTTGTACTGTTTGGGTCAACCTATGTATGTGAACAGACATTTTCAGTGATTAAATAAAAATAGTCAAGGCACAGATCATCTCTTACTGATTCACCTCTCAGCAATCCTGCACATAGTGACGTCAGAAACTAAACCTCACTTCACTGCTCTAGTCAATGCCCATCACAGACTTCACTCCTCACACTGATTGAGTAGTTTAAATGTAATGTTGAGCTCTCTGTGTTTTTGTACCCGTTAACAAGAGTTCTGTCCGTGTTCTGAATGCACAGTGCATGTTTAATAATGAAAATACCTACCAAAAGGTGAACATGGATGTGGTTTATTTCTGTGCATGTTAAAAAATAAATAAAATAAGTAGCATATCTGGACGTGATTTACAGTAGATCTCTCTCAACACAGTCACATACACATAATCCTGGCCCGCGATGGCAAAAATATATTCTAATGTGGCCCTCCATGGAAAATAATTGCCCAGGCCTGCTCTATAACAACCTGCCCACTTCCTCATTTGTCTGACTGCTATGCCACCAGAATATCTACAAAAACAACCAAGTGTCAATTGCAAATGACACCTCTAGCCCCATTCAGATCATAGATAATTATCAATACCAAACAAAAAAAGGCAGTTCAGCTCCATTTCCTACCAAAGTGGAAAATGCCCCATTATCTATTGTATTGTAGAAGTCTCTGACCAAGCCAAATAGTATGAGATCATCTTAATTCACAATGATTACCCTTTTTCAGAGCATTTCTGTTTTGGTTTTTCCTCATGCCAACACAGACCACTCAATAAGGCAGAGAGCCAAGCTTTCACTCACTGGGCACCTTCAAAAGAGAGATTAAAACATGAATACAACAAACAAAAATGTAATCTGCTCAGAATTAGAAATATCTCAGAGTGAGTACTGCCATTGACCTACTCAGCTGATAATCATCTGAAGCACAGAAAACACATACAGCAGCCCAGACAACTCGCAGTATGAAACAATACTCATCCGGATATTTAGCCACAATTCCATGTCGCTGATGGTATTAAATTCTCATGAGTATTTCAAATATCCCCTCTTAGATTTGCGCATTGATTGATTGGACTGGTCATTAATTAGTAAATTGGAGTGCCAACATGGGCCAGTGAACACATACTGCATGATTGCACGATTGGTTTCAATTCGATAGGGATGTTAAAAGGCAAAGTTCCCAGCTAATATGAGGAATACAAAAAACTAAAAAAAATAAAACTAATCAATGTCTGGAATGCCTTGAACATTGTCACAGGTCTAATTAAAAACCAGTCACTCTGGTGCACAAAGTTAGTAGATGAGCAGCTGGTCCTAATGATAGCAAGAAGCAGCAGGGTTCTGACATCCCTCTAGCCTGCTCTACTCAGCGAAGTGTGGCAGACACTACAGCAGGGTTTAGGGTTAGCTGGATTACCCTCTTACTCAGGCAGAGGGAGACCAGTGGTCTTTTCAATTCACTGCACAGTTTTTCCAAGTTACGCCCCGATTCCCTGCAGTGGGGCTTGTGGTATTCATTGTTAGGAACGCAAGTGATGACTTTCTTCTCAGCAGAGCAAAGCTGGAGGATATTGGACCTAGAGCTTGACATCGCTAGTGAGCTTGAAGGAGGTCATGCTGGCAGATGTGTATACCACACACACACACACAAAAAACAGCTGTTTGTAGTAATACTTACTACTCGAGCACCAGGACCATCTCGGTCAGGGTCTCGTAGACTTGGTGCAGGTTGATAATTCTGTGGCTAGGGTTGGTGAGCTCCAGCACAGCGATCTCGCGGAGCACCTCCACTCTGCAGTCCTGGCCCTTCCTCCTCTTCTTCAGGAACTTGGCTGCATACGCTGTCCCTGTGCTCTTCTCCATGCACCTCTTCACTATGGCAAACTTCCCCCTGGAGACAGATGGGGGACTTAACGTTTAAGATATTCAAGCACAGGCCTTAACGATGAACAAACTGCCCCCTACACTATGAGGATCAAAACACACATGACTACAGTGCGACTAAGAAAAAGCAGCAATGATACGTTTGAGAAGGCCAACTATAGTGATACGATGATTGTGAATGTTGGTGATTACGCATCTTGGTGTATAATCAAGATAGTAATTTACGTCACACACTGCTTTGTCGTCACTTGTGTAGAAATCACTACACCTGAATGCAGGTAGAAGTAGTGAAAATGAATGATTGGGTAACAGGCAATAAGGCGTCAAGCCATCAACTGTCGTGATGGTCACTGAATATGCCTTCGTCGCCCTGCATTCCCTCTTCATTAATAAACCAAGGCAACCTTCAAGCTCACCCAACCATTGATTTTAAAAATGACCCACTTTAGTGCCCAGACAGAGAGCCATGCTGTGTTAATCAATGACCTCATACAGTATTATTGGCTGGCTAGCGGTCATGTTTTGGCTCTGGGCTTGATGCTCCATTGACTACCTCTACCCTCACATGCAGTGAGATTCAGCAAACTACAGCATGTCTTCATACATAGACCCTCACATGTAAGGACCGTTACAGCCAAAGAAGTCAACATTTATCTAAGCTATCAACCATCCGGCCTTCCCAATACTATAAAATGTCATTACAAGTTGTAAATATGGTAGTAGGTTCAGAGTAGTGTCATGCATGCATCAATCCCTTAATCCAGTTATTCAAAGCGGGTGTCTGTAGCCTTTAACCCAGGTTGACGTGGTTAACCCTTGCTGCTGCTGATAAACCCATTCATGTCTTTAGTAGGGAACAGGTGCATGGGCTCTATACTGTGTGTGTGAGAAAGTGATTATAGAGCAGAAGGTAGGTGGGTTAAGGTGAAAACCCACTCAGCCGAAACAGGATCACATACCACAAATTTTGAATAAAAACAACTTTATTGCGGTTTACTTGACTCTGGCCAGGTTTCTCCAGACACATGTTCAATGGAGAAATTCCATTGAAAGTACTTTAAATCCAGGACTACACTTAATCAATGTCTGGGGGAAAAAAACATTCAGCTCATTCACAAGAGGTCTGAGCTCACTCAAACTCATAACTAGGGCCAGGAGATTTGGGGCGGTTTGAGTCACTGCCATTGTCCACGATTGTTGCTGCAGGTAGGACATCCTAGGAAATGTTGTAATTGGACACAAGCAGTCTCCAATAAATCTGGTTGTGCGTGCGTGTTTGGCGAGTGGGATTGCGTAAGCCAGGGGAGGCATAGCTCTGAATCTCAAAAGTCCCAGTGCAGCAAAAAACTTGATTTTCCTACGAGACATACAGTACCAGTCAAAAGGTTTAGACACATCTACTCATTCAAGGGTTTTTCTTTATTTTTTACTATTTTCTACATTGTAGAACAATAGTGAAGACATTGACACTCCATCACTTTCCTTCTTGGTCAAATAGCCCTTACACAGCCTGGAGGTGTGTTGGGTCATTGTCCTGTTGAAAAACAAATGAGTCTTACTAAGCGCAAACCAGATGGGATGGCGTATTGCTGCAGAATGATGTGGTAGCCATGCTGGTTAAGTGTGCCTTGAATTCTAAATAAATAATTGACAGTGTCACCAGCAAAGCACCCCCACACCTCCTCCTCCTCCTCCATGCTTCAAGGTGGGAACTACACATGCTGAGATCATCTATTCACCTATTTTGCATCACAACGACACGGCGGTTGGAACCAAAAAATCTCTCAAATTTGGACTCAGACCAAAGGACACATTTCCACCGGTCTAATTGCTCGTGTTTCTTGGCCCAAGCAAGTCTTCTTATTATTGGTGTCCTTTAGTAGTGGTTTCTTTGCAGCAATTTCAACCATGAAGGCCTGATTCACGCAGTCTCCTCTGAAGCGTTGATGTTGAGATGTATCTGTTAATTGAACTACATTTCTGAGGCTGGTAACTCTAATGAACGTATCCTCCGCAGCAGAGGTAACTCTGGGTCTTCCTTTCCTGTGGCAGTTCTCGAGAGTCAGTTTTATCATAGTGCTTGATGGTTTTGCGACTGCACTTGAAGAAACTTTCAAAGTTCTTGAAATTATCCAGACTGACTTTCATGTCTTAAAGTAATGTAATAATGGACTGTAATTTCTCTTTACTTATTTGAGCGGTTCTTGCCATAATATGGACTTGGTCTTTTACCAAATAGGGCTACCTTCTGTATACCACTCCTACCTTGTCATAACTCAACTGATTGGCTCAAAGCCCATTAAGTAGGAAAGAAATTCCACCAATTAACTTTTAAACAAGGCACACCTCTTAATTGAAATGCATTCCAGGTGACTACCTCATGAAGCTGGTTGAGAGAACCACAAAAGTGTGCAAAGCGGTCATCAAGGAAAAGGGTGGCTACTTTGAAGAATCTCTAAAAAATATATTTCTTTAACACGTTTTTGGTTACTACATGATTCAATGTGTTATTTCATAGTATGTTCTACAACGTAGAACATAGTAAAATAAAGAAAAACCCTTGAATGAGTAGGTGTCCAAACTTGACTGGTACTGTACACAAACACAGTGGTCATTGCTGTTTAATATGAGGAAGGACGCCAATTTTTATTTCTATGACAGCATATTGGATGACTGTCATTCATATTACATTCACCCAGCTCAATGTAACATCAATAGGTTTAGGCTACTAAATGAGGTTGGTACAACCTAGCCTATGAATGAAAGTTTACAATGTACGCTAGGTACACAGGTCAAGAGAAATTTGAGTAATTAAGGTGACAGACATTGACACAGATCTAGGGTATAATCATTAGTCCAACAGTTGCAAACCAGAGTTTATATATTGGACAAATTCAGGTATGTTTATCCCAGTTTGAGAAATGTTCAGAATAGGAGGAATAAATACACCCGATCACATGCAAACACAGTTCACTTTCATAGCAGCCTTTGATCCATGTATAATTTCTTCTCGCATCTACGAGCTCTCCTCTTCACTTGTGGACTTCAGTGCACAACACATCAGCTGTCTAATGCCAAACCTGTCAAAGCCAAACCTTCATATCATAACCGGTAACCACTACACACAGCCTACATCAGTCACCATATAACATCAGTCAACATAGCTACTAGAACTAACGCGTTAGTAAACCAGGTGGCAATACATTTAAAAAAACCAAAAGCTTACCTTGGAAGAGCAGTGTTGGATAGCCAAAGCCAGCTAGCTAGCTAACATAGCATCCCTCTTTGTTTGACCAGGCTAAACTAGTGGGGGGGAAAAATAAAGAAATATGCCTCCTAGGTTTTGTATTGAAGTCGATGCACCCAGAGGAGGACAGAAACTAGCTGTCCTCCAACTACACCATGGTGCTACACCAGAGAGTGCTGTTGAGGCTACTGTTTTAATCAATTATTTGGTGAAGTGAATATATTTAGTATAGCTTTATCTAAAAAGTTTTCACAATTGACATTTTTCTGAAAGTCAATGACGGTCCTCCCCTGAGGAGCCTCCACTGACAAACACAGCCTTTCAGAAAGTATTCACACCCCTTGACTTTTTCCACATTTAGTTGTGTTACAGCATTTAAAATGGATAAAATTTAGATTTGGTCACTGGCCTAAACACACACACACAAGCCCATAATGTCAATTAAGATAAGACATTCAGCTTTTCTTTTTTTATTAATTTGTAAAATTGTCTAGAGTCAATAAATATTCAACCCCTTTCTTATGGCAAGCCTAAATAAGTTCGGGAGTAAACATTTGCTTAACTAGTCACATAAGTTGCATGACCTCACTTGGTGTGTAGTAGTGTTTAATATGATTTTTGAATGACTGCCTCGTCGCTGTACCTCACACATACAATTATCTGTAAGGTCCCTCAGTCAAGCAGTTAATTTCAAAACACTGGGAGGTTTTCCAATGCCTCGCAAAGGGCACCTATTTGCAGATGGGTGAAAAATGTAATAAAAAAAAAAAAAAGACAGACATTGGGTTAAGTTATTAATTACACTTTGGATGGTGTATCAATACCCCCAGTCACTACAAAGAGAACGGCATCCTTCCTAACTCCGTTGCCGGAGAGGAAGGAAACCGCCCAGGGATTTCACGAGGCCAATGGTGACTTTACAACAGTTAGTTTTCTCCAATAACAGCCATTAAACTCTGAGGATGGATCAACAACATTGTACACTGAACAAAAATAAGCATAACATGCAACAATTTCAAGTTACAGTTCATAAGGAAATCAGTCAATAGAAATGAATTCATTAGGGACTAATCTATGGATTTCAAATGAAAGGGAATACAGATATGCATATGTTGATCACAGATAATAAAAAATTAAATAAAAAAAAGGTAGGGCCCTGGATCAGAAAACCAGTCAGTATCTGGTGTGACCACCATTTGCCTCAAGTTGTGCGACACATCTCCTTCGCATAGAGTTGATCAGGCTGTTGACTGTGGCCTGTGGAATGTTGTCCCACTCCTTTTCTATGGCTCTGCCAGGTTGCTGGATAGTGGCTGAAACTGGAAGACGCTGTCGTACGTCGATCCAGAGCATCCCAAACACGCTCAACGGGTGACATGTCTGGTGAGTATACAGGTCATGGAAGAACTGGGACATTTTCAGCTTCAGGAATAGTGTACAGATCTGTGCATCATGGGGTCGTGCATTATCATGCTAAAACAGGTGATGGCGGCAGATGAATGGCACGACAATGTGCCTCAGGATCTCGTCACAGTATCTCTGTACATTCAAATTGCCATCAATAAAATGCAATTGTGTTCATTGTCTGTAGCTTAGGCCTGCCCATACCACACCATGCGGCACTCTGTTCACAAAGTTAACATCAAACCGCCCACGACAGTACAGTTGAAACCGCAATTCATCCATGAAGAGCACAGTTCTCCAGCATGCCAGTGGCCATCGAAGGTGAGCTTTGCCCACTTTAGTCGGTTGCAAGACTGGTGAGGACAATGAACACAGACGAGCTGCGTGGCCTTTAATTAAAGGCAAATCAAAGTTTATTTGTCACGTGTGCCAAATACAACAAAGTAGACCTTATAGTGAAATGCTTACTTTCAAGCCATAACCAACAGTGCAGTTTAAGTAAAAAAAATAGGCACAAGGTGCACCTGTGTAATGATCATGCTGTTTAATCCGCTTCTTGATATGCCACACCTGTCAGGTGGATGGACTATCTTGGCAAAGGAGAAATGCTCACTAACAGGGATGTAAATATATTTGTGCACAACATTTTTGAGAAATAAGCTGTTTGTGCATATGGAATATTTCTGGGCTCTTCTATTTCAGCTCATGGAAACCAACACTTTACATGTCGCGCTTTTATTTTTGATCACTTTGAGGTTGGAATGTGAAAATTATGATAATGTCCTTTTAGTGTAAGAGCTGTTTGAAAAGACTGCCTGAAATGTCAGCCTGTTTCAGTGGGATGGAGTTTTTGCCAGGTGACATCACCAGGTGGTAAAATAGTTAATAGACCAATAAGAAAGAGTTGAAAATATGTATGTAGGAGTCTTTCCTCACGCTGAACAAATTTGCCTTGAGGACCCATAAGGTCAATCAGGATAGATTTTCCTCAATCTTTAACATTTTGGAAAACCTTTGAAAAACATATTTTCATGAACCAGTATGTATGCCCATGGTACATCTCTTAGCTTTTCTAAAACTAAGGGATTGGTTAAGAAATGGCTGAGTTCTTGATAAATCAGGAAAATCAGATGTTATGTGTCCATTTAAACCACTGTAAAATCGACTCCACAGAGGCCTATAAACGTAAAGAGCAACTGCCTTTAAAAAAAGCTATGAAACCCTTTGAAAACGGCCTGTGGCATCAATACAAGTCAGAAACTGCTATTCTAGCGTCAATTTTGTACAAAGTGTAAATAGGATAATTTTGCTCATAAAGTCAGTCTCATCTAAAACTGAGTTTGGAACATCTGTGCGTCATAATGTGTAAATCAAGGTTGGGTTTTGATTTGACAATGTCCATTTGCCCACTAACATGAAAATTGACTACTTTAAAATTGAGATAGCCTCAATGGCACTGCACATGCCATCAGAGACACTAATGGCACAGACAAAGATGATTCCTCCATCTCTACTGATTGACTCATTACAGTCTAATGTTTGAGGAAAAACAACTGTTGCTGCATTCAAATATGGCAGCACTGTACCTAGACACATATTAGCACATATGCTAATGGTAAAAATCTTCTCATGAACCATGAATTAGCCTCCAATGAATTTGACAAAGATAATCAACCTACAGAACTGGACTAAACTTCAGTTGCGTGCGTCATCCTTGAGGGATAAACATAATGCTTTCACATGATAGAGTGCTTATTTTGTTATCCAACTGATCTTGTGCCCTTTCTGTCATCCTGTGAACCCTGTTCATTGCTGCTCGCAGCTATATTTGTTTTTTTGACAATTTTTTATAAAATAATCACCTTAAGGTACTTAAAATTGTTCCCTAGAAATTATTTGATATTGATATAAAACAGCTGCATTGGGATAGATCGATGCATACTTTATTGATCCCCGAGGAGAAATTTCTTTGTCAAGCAGCTACGAAAAAACACAAGGCTGGTGCAAAATGCCAGAACGAAAATATAGACAGATACACGATACATAGTGCTTGACAGTCGCTGTATACGGCTTTGAGTCTCGGTCGGGGCGATCCCTCGAATTCGCTACAATATACTTCCATGGTTGGTTTCATGGACTCTCCCCTTTAACTGACCCTAATTGACCAATTTTTAGCTACAACTTCAGAGTCCGTTGGTGAGGATCAGCTTGAGCAGTGAGGTATAGAATCAATGATCTACAAATAGTATTCCCTGCCAAATGACAGGCTTTGTGCGATTAAGATTCACAGACCTACGCCTCCCCTGGTTTAGGTAATCCCCCCCACCAAAAACACACGCACAACCAGACATTGATTGATTGATTGGAGACCTGTGTCAATTAAATAACATTTCCTAGGATTTTCTACCTGCAGCCAGCCTAGTGGATCAAGCTGGAAATACCAGTAAAAGCACAGTGCCCCCAAACTCCTGGCCCTAGTCATGTAATTTATGAAAATGAAATCCCTGATAGCTATTTTGCACAGTTACCTAATCACTCCTACACACACACACACACAAACTTTGATCTAAATGATCACAGAAGAGCTCTAATTATTTTAAAAAGTCACTAGTGCGTTTGCCCAACATCTCCAGGTTAAAAAGGTATGACCATGCAGCCTCAGGGGGTCTGGCTCCAACTAGAGTACATCTAAATCTCAGACACCTTGGCATCCCAATTAGCATGGAAATGTGGGATTGACTAATCTCGCTCATTGAAAGCAAGGCTAAGATCGGTTATATGTGCGCTAATGCTTCCCATTCTTAAGTTTTGCTTTTGCATTTGCATTTTTTACTTTCACTTTTGTACACCACTCAAATACACTACATGACCAAAGGTATGTGAACACCTGCTCGTCTAACATCTTATTCCAAAATCATGGGCATTAATATGGAGTTGGTGCCCCCTTTGCTGCTATAACAGCCTCCACTCTTCTGGGAAGGCTTTCCACTAGATGTTGTAACATTGCTGCGGGGACTTGCTTCCATTCAGCCACAAGAGCATTAGTGAGGTCGGGCACTGATGTTGGGCGATTAGGCATGGTTCGCAGTCGCTGTTCCAATTCATCCCAAAGGTGTTCGATGGGGTTGAAGTCAGGGCTCTGTGCAGGCCAGTAAAGTTCTTCCACACGGATCTCAACAAACCATTTCTGTATGGACCTTGCTTTGTGCACAGGGGCATTACCATGCTGAAACAGGAAAAGGCCTTCCCCAAATTGTTGCCACAAAGTTGGAAGCACAGAATAGTCTAGAATGTCATTGTATGCTGTAGCGTTAAGATTTCCCTTCACTAGAACTAAAGGGGCCTAGCCCGAACCATGAAAAACAGCAGCCGACCATTATTCCTCATCCACCAAACTTTACAGTTGCCACTATGCAGTCGGGCTACTCCAACCGACGCTTAGCATTGCACATGGTGATCGTCAGCTTGTGTGTGGCTGCTTGGCCATGGAAACCCATTTGCTTCCAGAGGTCGTTTGGAACTCAGTAGGGAGTGTTGCAACCGAAGACAGATGATTATTACACACTTCAGAACTCGGTGGCCCCATTCTGTGAGCTTGTGTGGCCTACCACTTTGCGGCTGAGCCGTTGTTGCACCTAGATGTTTCCACAATAACAGCACTAACAGTTGACCGTGGCAGCTCTAGCAGGGCATAAATTTGGCAAACTGACTTGTTGGAAAGGTGGCATCCTATGACGGTGCCACGATGAAAGTCACAGCTCTTCATTAAGCACTTCTGCCAATGTTTGTCTATGGAGATTGCATGGCGGTGTGATTGATTTTATACACCTGTCAGCAACGTGTGACTGAAATAACCAAATCCACAAATTTAAAATACAATATTTTGGTTATGCAAAAGACACGTCACAGCAGTTTAGATTATATAATGATTCTCCACACTATACTTGCTTGTTTTGTCAAACTGAAATTAGGCAAACTATTAGAATTTCAGCAACCAGGAAATGGCAGACCAATTTTCTGCATAATGCACCTTTAAGGGCATTAACTTACAGTAGACTTGGCCAACTAGTTTACAACTGAACAAGTTACACATGGATAAAAAAAAAAAAAGTGTACCTTGTCTCAGATATCCAGATAAACCATGAACAAATGATAAATACATAACAGTAGCCTATCTATGAGTGCCCATGGTTTTGGAGTTGATTAGATGAAATGCTTTTGTCCATACTTTTGCATTGATAAATCTCCTGTGCCACCATGTACTATAGCTTGCTTCAGTTCTCTTTATGTTTAGTATGTCAAGGGCTAGACTCACTTGCCAGACTTGCACTCCCAGCTAAGGATAAGGACTGGTCAATGGGGATCTACTGTATCTTTAATGCAATTGTACTTATTTGTCATCCTGACAGTTTTAATTTGAAACCAGGGACTACAAATTAGAATGCATCTTGCCATCTGGTCCAATGTCAAATGACTAAATGTATGTTAAAAACAAAATGCACATCCTTGATAAATAAATGAAAAGATATTCATTCATCCAATGGATGGTGCCTGAGGTTACCACATTGAACATTGATTGAAAAGGACTACCATGCACTGTGATCTACAAAGTATACCACGTTGGAACTTTTTTTTAGGCCTACTGTATGTTTTTTTAAGGTCCAACCTGTTAACCTATTACCTACAATGTTCAACTCACCTGCCTAGCTCTTTGCCAGGTATAACGTTGTAGAGTTCCTGAAATGACTCGGTCCTGATTGGGGTTTTGATGTTGTCCAGAAGAAGCGGAGTGGCACCCCGGTTCGTATCTGTCAGACCGCGGCATCTTGTGCAGCTTCTAGTGTCGGTGACCCGTGGACTTGGTGATGGAATCATTCTTGGTTCACTTGTTGACTATTCTTTCAGGAAAATACGCGTTGTTGAGAGTGCAACAAAATTCCCTTTCTTTTGCGTTTTGGAGAAGCTTCCAAGTAAGGGCACTAGAATGTTCTCTGTGTCTAATGATATACTTGAATGTTATCCGCAGTCAGGCATAGACAGTTGTATGACTGGTTGCTCTGATAACGCTCTAGGCAAAAGTCAATTTAGCACGGAGGCAGCGGCTGATATATCTCACACATAGACTTAGATAGACACCGCATCATTGTATCTGTCCCATTACGGCGTCTGTGAGAGCGTGGGCGGCGCTCTCCATTTTGAAGTAGTCAATTTTCTTCTTCTACTACTTCTATGAGTTGGCTAAACATTGATAGGGTCCATACTGCCACCTGCAGGGTGATGTTTGAACAGGTATAAAGCCACAGATGGCGATTTACTGCCACCTGCAGTTCTGGAATGTTTGCTCACAAGTATAATTAATTGGCTGATCCCTCCTGATGATCCAGATGGAATCATGTGATCCTTCCTCAAACCATAGGAAGTTCCACCCAGTTGACTACTTCAAAATGGTGAAAGTCCTCAATGGTGCTTCCCATGGTAAATCAGGCTTTTGGGCACTAGAGTCCTCCATCTCTATGATCTCACCAGAGCGCACTTTGTGTAATTTTGGCAAGTTACAGGGGCAATCCTTTTAAAAGCTTACTACTGTTTTGGTAAAAAAATGGGTGCATATTCATTTATAAGTCCAACAATGTATATAGCAACAGAGTACCACATCTGGATGAGACTGCCGAATTGAGGCAAAGTTAAGAATCTCTGGATTGACTATCTAATGTTAGCTAAATTTAGTAATTAATAACTTGGCTGCATTTCTTTAAATTGGCATTTCTGTGAACTGTCTTGTGCAAGTTTTAAATTGACACAATAACTGTTAGCAAAGGTGTCAGCTAGATATGACGTGCACGAACTTGATTTGTAGTCTTGCATGTCTACGTTGATGCTAATTAGCATTTTCGAAACAGAGTAAAGCAATCCAAATATATTGATAAAAGTCACCTTGTCCGAGAGAGATTTATATGGTTATCAAAACGTCAGGCCAGGGTAAGCCTTCACAATACACAGCCCTTATTTTAAGTGTTTCTAAAATTCCATATGGGAAAAAGTAATAGCGGAAAAAACGATTGGAACCATTTCCCTTTTTGGCCGCTAGGGGCTCTGCTTCAGATTGCTCCTTTAAAGAGGTTGACGGGATCTTGAACTTGAGCTCATGTAGCCAGCCCAGTTTAACCTTGCAATGTGGGAAGGTGATATTTACCACATAAGACTGGGAAAAATCTACTTGAACGCCCCCCAAACTGGTAATTAGGCTACTAGTTGGAAACTCGTCTATCATCCCTGAGCTTCGATTTCTCCCACCTACTTACCTCAATAACAGCATTTTCAGTTGTTAAATTCAACAACAAAATATTATGTATAAAAAACAATCCATTAGTATGTTTTTTAACAACTATAATTTGTTTGCGAGCATGATAGCTGTACTTTTTGTTAGTGGTTGATGAAGCTTGTTTGCCTTTAGCCAATCAGTGTTTCTCAGCGAGTTCAAAGCACGTGAATGCATCCAACTCGTATTTACTACTTCACAACTGGAAATGACCATCTTCCCACTCATAAAACTAGTAGAAGAAAGGTGCTTTACGAAGTGACTGTTTATTGACATTCGTTAACAGTACTATGCTCGAATTGAAATCTCAGCCTGAGAATTACTGCATGTGAGCCCAACAGACAAGAAATAGTGGGGACGTACAGTGAATCTTGTAGACCTGTGAGAGGGTTTCTGAGAACTAAAGAATGGTCATAAAACGTTCACTAGCTGCAAACAATCTCTTAAAGGAAAAAGATCATGTCAGATTTTCAAAATAAGCAACAGATTGTTTGAACATTGCATTTCTTGTTCTTCGCCACATAAAATGTGAATAGCATGAAACACATTAAACTTAAAACATTCTGATACTTATACATACTGTACAAATACATGGTGTAGACAATAAATACATAAAAAATGCATTAATAACACCCAATCTTGTACTGCATATCTGACATTTTGTCATTTCAAAATGCTTACTGCCTTCTAATTTCATAATAGCAACTATAAATGCACTCACTGTACATTTCAAAATCTTAATTGTCCAAGGAAAGGAACACCAGAGATAAAGCGAAAAGATTTGAACAAAAACATAGGCCATGTAAGTACAGTAGTAGTGTTCAGTATATGGTGTCACTTCTAATATCAAACTACTATAACAATAAACATGAAGATAGCACATACACAATTATTCAATTGGTCTGCTATCTCCTCAGTTATAGGCCTACGTTTGTCTGACAGTGGCATGTTGTCATATACAGTGTTTTCATGTTAAGGCATGGCATTTGCAGACCACAACAGCTGTCCTATCCAATAATGATAAAGTCTCTATAGGATATGTGCATTAAATGGCAACATGAGGAGAAATGAATAAAGCAGCCCTGTGGGGTATGTCCTAAATGGATGTGGCATGGCAACCTAGACCTGACAAAAGACACACCAACATGACGTCCATTTTAAGTCAATTACATTTTCATGTCACAGCACGTATGACTGTGGCCAAGGTTAGACATACAGACATACACTGAAACAAAATCAAACATGTTAACCCTCTGCTACAACACAAGTGCGGTAACAAGTCAACAGCATTGTAATCTACTGTTTTTTTCAGCAAGAACTATAGTGTTTAATAATTGTGATGATAATAGTGTTACATTTATAAATATTAAAAAATATATTTTGGTTCGAATAGTGGTATACATATATTTGTGAACTGTGTCAACTCCTCAAAAGTGCTACAAATATTCACAAGAAATAGATCCAGTACAATCTAAACACAACACCCGCAAATTTACTTGAATTGTTCTGTCTTGGTTTGCCTCAGTGTTTGAATATACATTTATACAATGCAATATGTCCTGTTGTGTTTTCCATGCTTGAAAAAATTATATAAAAACCTGGTAAAATATTTAAAAACACTTCCTTCCAAAATAATCTGTAGCGTTATACACAGTCTACCATGTACAAATGAAACACAACAATCTTGTGACAATGAAACATTCATATTATCCTGACTGGTGCAGTGGTCTAAGGCACTGCATCTCAGTGCTAGAGGCGTCACTGCAGACCGTTGTTCGATCCTGGGTTCTATCACAACCGTGATCGGGAGTCCCATAGGGCGGTGCACAATCGTCCCAGTGTCATCTGGGTTAGCGGTGGCCGGGGTAGGCCGTCATTATAAATAAGAATTTGTTCTTAACGGACTTGCCATCATGGTAAATAAGAATTTGTTTTTAACTGACTTGCCTAGTTAAATAAAGGTTAAATAAATTAAAAAGTGTGTTAAAACGAGACAAAACACCTCATGTAAACATCAAATGGTTCTCAAAATCAAGAGGGGGGAAAAGAAATGTGTTGTTTTCACATGGAGCACATCAAAACATATCGTAATTTTTCTGATCAGACATTTCTTCACCTCGCTTCACTATAATCACTTAAAGTAAAACTGGTTTGTGTTCATTTCCCAATCAACTTCAAGGTTTGTCAATTCCACATACGTGTTTTTAGTGATAAAACATTGTTTTGACTTCAATATCCTCAGAATCCTCGAGCAGTCATTTTGCAATTGCGGTATATTTGTGATACTATTGAATCTCTCCTGATATACCACAATGTTCACAAAATCTTGGTAAAAACTTGAGACGTTGATGACCCAGTCCTTTGCTGATGTCATATCCTGGGATAATCCCAGTGGCAGCAGTATTTGAAGTGGAATTGCTGAAGTTGGAACACGACATCATGAGATAATGTTGGTTGTAGTGGTTCACGCGACAGTATTTGAGGCATTTCTCTCCCTCTGATAATGCGAGTTGAGGCATTTCTTCTAGTGATAATGTTGGTTGTGGTTGGTGATAGATCATGTGACGATGCTTGCTGAGGCTGTTGGTGCAAGGTGCACTGTGAGAGATGGACTAGACTATTCATTGGGGTAGGTGCGATGTGTTGAGTCAAGGCCCTGAGTGCTGTTATAGGTTGAGCAAATAAGAGCTATTGCACACAGCTTGGTGCCTTTATGCAATATCCCCTTAACAAAGGTACATTGTAGCATGTGAGTAATGCATGTGGTGGTGCTTGGCTTTTCCTTTTGCTTGTATACTGTACATAGATTGTTAAAAAAGAGAAATGTACAGTCCTCTGGCGGTTGTATTGAAAAGTACAGTATAAAGGGAGTGTTGTGTACAGTAGAGTCCCCAGTCCTGAGGCACAGGATCCTATTTAAGATCTTAATTGCTACACAAATGGCACCCTATTCCCTACATAATGCACTACTTTGGGCCCTGGTCAAAAGTAGTGCACTATATAGGGAGTAAGGTTCCATTTGGGATGCACAACTTCTCTCTCCTTCACTCAAGGCCAAAAGTGCTGGTCTCCTCCACAGCGATCAGCAGTTTATCGTAGAGCATGGTGTAGGACGGGTATGGAGGGAGATCCAGCCGGTTGAAGCATGTGTGTGCCCTGGAAGATATAGACCATGCATCAGAGCAATTCAAAATGTATTGTTATGCAGTGGTTTGGAGGATAACAGCATAGGACAGTTTGGATCTATACCTGTAATAGAAGGATTTAATTTGCAGAAATGATTGTCTAGGTCCACTCTACTTTGGGTAGAGAGCTTATATTACCTTGGTAGAGCGGTGATCTTGCCCCACCTCTCGATACAGAAGCGTCGCAGGCCATTGCTGCCCCGCAGCGCGGTGAAGCCCTCGTAGGGAACACTGGAGGTGCCCGTCACAAACTGCAGCAGACGCAGCCTCTGCTCGTTGTTGAAGCGCTCCACGGCCCCCCAGAACCACCGGATCACTATGTGGCTGTCATGGTAGCCTGCGATGCAGAAGGCCAATAGGGCATATCAGAGATGGGGTACAGGGGCGGTAGCTTGGTCCCATATTGGATGTGATGTGCGGTAGCCAACTCCTTTATTGTTGACATGCCATAGAGGAGTTGGCTACAGCATATACAGTATATAAACCAGGCAACAGGGATGATGGTTCAACAAGGGACTGTGGCGTCCCTTACAGAAAAAATAAAATAGGGCTGGGAATTGCCAGGGACCTCACAATACAATCTTATCATGATACTTAGGTGCCGAAACAATATTCTCACGATTCTATATGTATTGTGATTTGATGTTCCAAACATATTGTTCACTATATCTCTGCTGCAGAGAGAAGAGAGAGCATGAGAACATTTGCTTTAATCAGTCATGGAAATAAAAGTGCTGAAAACATGTTGGCTCACAATTTAAAAAGAAGATGGAGAAGCTATAGGATAAAAAATACCAAACTTTTGGCACAGCCGACTAGCGCTACCTAGCGAAAACTAAATTTTCTATTATTTTTTTTTTTAATCGATACTTGGAGTCAAAGTATCGATATAATATTGTCCAAAAATAATATTGCAATATGTAACTGTATGGATTTTTCCCCCATCAGTAATGTCAAAATTGCCGCCCTGTGTGGTCGCCTGTTAAGCAGCTCCCATTGATCGTGCGTTAATTGTTGTTTTAGTATGTTTTTTGTGAGGTTTAACTATAATAGTTCAGGATTATGGAGTGCTACTGTTTTACAAAGGTTTTAGCGGTTCTTTTTATCACTGAGGCACTTTCTATTTTTCTCAGCGCAGAACGTACACGCGAGTATTATTTACAACAGAGCCCAGCTCCTGGATATAGCACACTCAGCGCTGCTGCACCCCAGGGAAAAGTTTGATTATCCGGAGTTGAAAAGGTGACGGCGTGGATGCAGGGCGGGATTGATGTGTAAAGCAAAGCTTAGGAAATACAAGCCGGCTATACCGTCTATCATTATGGGCAACGTGAGATCGCTGCATAACAAGATGGACGAGCTTGAGGGTCTTGTCCATGGACAAAGAGACTACCGGGAAGCTAGCCTATTGTGCTTTACTGAAACATGGCTGAATGATAACATCCCCATAGAGAACGTAACTATTGGCAGTTTCCAGACCATCAGAGCAGACAGGGATAGCGTTTCTTCCGGTAAGGGTAAGGAGGGGGGGCTGGCTTTATTAGTTAACAACAGATGATGTAATCCGAGACATATTACTGTTAAGGAACAGTTTTGTAGCCCGGACATGGAGCTGTTAGGCGTTAGCCTGAGACCCTACTATTTGCCGAGGGAATTCACGGTGGCCATTGCTGTTATTATTTACATCCCGCCCTCCGCGGACGCAAACATCCACTCTTATCGCGAGGTTACAGATTCCAGTGCTTTCTTTGCTATTTCCAGGGATTTTAACCATGCATCTCTCTCTTCAACGCTGCCCACATTCAAACAGTTTGTGAAGTGCCCAACCAGGAATAATACAACTCTGGACTTGTTATATGCTAATGTGAAGGATGCATACAACTCCACTGCACTCGGTAGATCAGATCACAACCTTGTCCACCTCACCCCACTCTACAGGCCTACGGCCCAACAACAGCCTGCGACCACTAGAACCATTAGGAGATGGTCCCTGGACGCTAATGAGGCCCTACAGGACTGCTTTGAAACAACAGACTGGGATGTGCTCTGTGAGGCTCATGGAGAGGACATTGATGGACTTAATGACTGCATAATGGACTATATCAATTTTTGTGTAGACAACACTGTACCCACCAGGAAGGTACATTGTTTTCCAAATAATAAACTCTGGGTCACCAGTGACCTGAAGGCCAGGAAATGCGTCCAGAGGGAGCTGAAGTTGCGGATTGCTGAGGGGAAGAGAGGGTATAAGGAGAAGGTGGAGGACAAGCTGAGGCAGAGCCAGGTGAGAGAGGTGTGGAAGGGTATGAGAAATATCACTGGCTTCAAAAAGTCAAACAGTGGGCAGACGGAGGTGACCCAGGACAGAGCCAATGAGCTGAACCAATTTTTTAACAGGTTCGATACTGGCCCTGTCCACCTCCCCTCCAGCTCCCCAGGCCACACACCCTCACAGCTGTCCCACCCACACTTTGCTCACAACACCTCTGTTGAGACAATCAGCGACCCCCTCCCCTCCTCCGCCCCCGCTATCTCTGCAGAATGCGGTGTTAGCCATGCTGGTTAAGTGTGCCTTGAATTCTAAATAAATCAGACAGTGTACCAGCAAAGCACCCCCACACCATCACACCTCCTCCTCCATGCTTCATGGAGGGAACCAAACATGCAGAGATAATCCGTTCACCTACTCTGCGTCTCACAAAGACACAGTGGTTGGAACAAAAATAAAACATTTGGACTCATCAGACCAAAAGACAGATTTCCACCGGTCTAATGTCCATTGCTCGTGTTTCTTGGCCCAAGCAAGTCTCTTCTTCTTATTGGTGTCCTTTAGTAGTTGTTTCTTTGCAGCAATTCGACCATGAAGGCCTGATTCACGCAGTCTCCTCTGAACAGTTGATGTTGAGATGTGTCTTTTACTTGAACTCTGAAGCATTTATCTGAGGTGCAGTTAACTCTAATGAACTTATCCTCTGCAGCAGAGGTAACTCTGGGTCTTCCTTTCCTCTGGCAGTCCTCATGAGAGCCAGTTTAATTATATCGCTTGATGGTTTTTGCGACCGTACTTGTAGTTCTTGACATTTTCCAGATTGACTGACCATGTCTTAAAGTAATGATGGACTGTCGTTTCTCTTTGCTTATTTGAGCTGTTCTTGTCATAATATGGACTTGGTCTTTTACCAAATAGGGCTATCATCTGTATACCACCCCTACCTTGTCACAACACAACTGATAGGCTCAAACGCATTAAGAAGTAAAGAAATTCCACAAATTCACTTTTAACAAGGCACACCTGTTAATTGAAATGCATTCCAGATGACTACCTCATGAAGCTGGTTGAGAGAATGCCAAGAGTGTGTAAAGCTGTCAAGGCAAAGGGTGGGCTACTTTGAAGAATCTCAAATATAAAATATATTTTGATTTGTTTAACACTTTTTTGGTTACTACATGATTCCATGTGTGTTATTTCTTAGTTTTGATGTCTTCACTATTATTCTACAATGTAGAAATCAATAAAAACCCTTGAATGAGTACGTGTGTCCAAACTTTTGACAGGTATTGTATATTGAAAGCAAAACATGAACCCAAAAGTATTGATAGCAAAACAAAATATTGCAAGGTAATACATTTAAAATGTGAGAGCAACTGAATTGTAAACGGATGCAAAAGAAATGTTGTTTTCATTGATATATAATTTTTTATGATAACAAAATTAAATAAAACACCTCCCTCTTTCCTGCAATTTTCCCCTTGCCTTTGCTTTTGCTGCCTTTTTTCCAGTTGCAAGTTTTAGAACATTCATTCCAGCTGCATCCAATGATTATTGGCTTTTGAAAGGCTTTGAAGCCACAGGTCAGCCATATTGGCCATAGCCACGAGAAGTAGGGGTGTTGAGGGTTAACAATCAAATATAATAAAATAATCACTAAATTAGTGCACTAGGCCTTTATTACTGCTATATGAGCAGTGAAAAATACTTGTCAGCAGAGCCAGAAAAAAATTACCTCCCCATCTAACAATTGAATGTGCCCTTTACATCACATGGGTGTCATGGTTGTGGATACATTGCCTTTAAAATGTCCAGTAATGAGCTCCCCTGAAGTCTGCTCACCTCCTCTATACTCTGTGTTGTTCCTCCAGTCATTGAGGTCTATCTCAGCTGTCCCAGCGATGACCAGCTCCAACTCTCTGGCATCGAACACTGACACCAGCCGGGAATCCACCACCTGATGAAATACATCCGGAACATAGAACATTAAAAACGATGTAGGAGTGTACATATTTAGACACATTGCTCCTGTCATTCACTTGGTGACTTAATTTGATAGTAATGTTCAAATGCATTCTAAGAAAGTTGAAGAAATCATATTTGAAGTGCAAAGTGAAAGCCCTCTTAAAGCATAGCCAGGCTGTAAAAAACAAATTAGAAATATTGAGGAAGATCATGCCATGGCCATTGACTGTTGCCCTGAGAGTGTTTGCTGTACTGTACCTCATAGAAGCCCCTGACCAGTGCCTCTGTCTGCTTGACCACCCCTCTCTCCACCCTCCATTTAACCATGCGGTCAATGTACTCCTTCTTATTCTTCTCGGTCACATTAATGTTGGCCCCTCCAGACTTCAGCTCTCGCTCTGTTACCTGCCCGCAAATAGAGCAATATCCATGTTACTATACAGACACATCTTACAATGCAAAAGTCCCAGTGAAAGTACACTCCATGACCAAAAGTATGTGGACACCTGCTTGTTTAACATCTCATTCCAAAATCATGGGTATTAATATGGAGTTGGTCCCCCCTTTGCTGCTATAACAGCTTCCACTCTTGTGGGAAGGCTTTCCACTAGTCCACTGCGGGGACATCCATTCAGCCACAAGCGCATTAGTGAGGTCGGGCACTGATGTTGGGAGATTAGGCCTGGCTCGCAGTCGATGTTCCAATTAATCCCAAAGGTGTTCGATGGGGTTGAGGTCAGAATAACAGCACTTAAAGTTGACCAGGGCTGCTCTAGCAGGGCAGAAATTTGACAAACTGACCTGGCATCCTATGATGGTGCCATGTTGAAAGGCCATTCTGCCAATGTTTGTGTATGGAGATTGTATTGCTGTGTGCTCGATTTTATATACAGTTGAAGTCGGAAGTTTACATACACTTAGGTTGAACTAATTTTTCAAACACTCCACAGATTTCAAGTTAACAAACTATAGTTTTGGCAAGTCGGTTAGGACATCTACTTTGTGCATGACACAAGTAATTCTTCCAACAATTGTTTACAGACAGATTATTTAACTTATAATTCACTATATCACAATTCCAGTGGGTCAGAAGTTTACATACACTTCTGACCTACTGGAATTGTGATATGGTGTTTTGCGGGTACTATTTTATAAAGCTGCCAGATAAGAACTTGTGAGGCGTCTGTTTCTCAAACTAGACACTAATGTACTTGTCCTCTTGCTCAGTTGTGCACCAGGGCCTCCCACTCCTCTTTCTATTCTGGTTAGAGCCAGTTTGCGCTGTTCTGTGAAGGGAGCAGTCCACAGCACTGTACGAGATCTTCAGTTGCTATTTCTCGCATGGAATAGCCTTCATTTCTCAGAACAAGAATAGACTGACGAGTTTCAGAAGAATGTTCTTTGTTTCTGGCCATTTTGAGCCTGTAATCGAACCCACAAATGCTGATGCTACAGATACTCAACTAGTCTAAAGAAGGCCAGTTTTATTGCTTTTTTAAATCAGCACAACATTTTTTAGCTGTGCTAACATAATTGCAAAAGGGTTTTCTAATGATCAATTAGCCTTTTAAAATGATACATTTGGATTAGCTAACAACGTGCCATTGGAACCCAGGAGTGATGTTTGCTGATAATGGGCCTCTGTACGCCTATGTAGATATTCCATTAAAAACTACAATAGTCCTTTAATAGTCATTTACAACGTTAACATTAACAATGTCTACACTGTATTTCTGATCAATTTGATGTTATTTTAAGGACATTTCTAAGTGACCCCAAACTTTTGAACGGTAGTATATATATATATAGATGTATATATATAGTGTATATACTCAAAGATATACACTGATCATGAGGATAATGTCGTAGTAAAATAACATAATCTTATTATTTAGCTTACTTTGGGATTATGTGTTTAAACACTGTACACATTTCTTATCATAGAGGATACCACAGGAGGTTTCTGAGGGGAGGACGGCTCATAATAATGGCTTGAACGTAGATAATGGAATGGCATCAAACACATGGAAACCATGTATTTGATATCATTCCACTCATTCCACTCCAGCCATTACGACGAGCTCGTCCTCCCCAATTAAGGTGCCACCAACCTCCTGTGGAGGACACACACATACCTGTCCGAAGACTTCCTCATTCACAGTGAAGGTAAGGTCCAGCATGTCAGTGATGTCATTGTCTTTCATCCACTGTAGACTCTGATGGAACTCCTCGTCTAGGTACTCCAGATCACTCAGGTCAGTGGCTCTGCACAGGTAAACATATTTCTCACACATTAACTGCTTTGGGGTTCACTAGGTATTACTGCACAAAGCAACCCACTGCCTTAAAGTCAATCAAGGGGATTTACTCACTCACTAGCCTGAGGTGCATTTTCCATTGTGTGTAATTGTAAAGAATGCTGATTGTGTCAGTTGTTGTAGGCCATTATCATCCTATTAGTGCTCACACTAGAAAGTCACTCAATCTGGGTTAGACTGTGTTAAGCCTCAAACTTCTGGGGACATTTATGCCTGACTGCACACTAATCCAATATGGATCCTTTTTCTTTGTTGTTAACGTGGCAGAGAAATGTAAAGGCCAACAGACAGACAGACAGAGACACTCACAGCCTGAGGAGAGCCTTGTAGAAGGGCCGCGTGAAGAAGGCATCCAGGAGATACTGGTGGATCAACACCAGACCCAAAATACGCCCACTAAACCGGAACCTGCACACAAACACACACAGACAACTACAATTAAAGTGTTTAGGGCTCATGACATGAGATTTTCATGAAACCTATTACTTTTTCTCCAATAGTTAAAGAAACAAGAGCAAGCCCAGGGTTATGTTCTTTAGGACAATGGAAAACATTTAAAAAGGCTTTGCAACGGAAAACAATAAAGCATGTTTCTTATTAGACAAGTCAAGGTAGTCCCTCCTGGTTTCAGTCAGTTTTCTTCCCTTTGGGGCCTAATGAACACACCCCAGTTTTCATGAGTTTTGAAGGAAGCTTAAACACAGGACAAGCAGATGCCCTCCTCACCATTCCAGATGGTTCTCTACAAAGGCGGACATGGGGCTGATCTGGACGGTGTAAGTATCATTGGCTGAGTACTCAAACAGGCCGTAGTAAGGGTTGAACAGCTCCTGAGACAGCAGGAAGAAGAACTCTCTGGACGGCCCACTGTAGTCCAGCCTGACGGCATGGGAAAAGGAAGAGACCAGAGTTATGTCAGGAACAGACAAATAAAACAAGCATTCGTTAACCTCTCTATCTTGACACGTTCATTACGTCTTCAAAAGTAACTGAATTGAATTCCATAATCCTAACGACATGTTATTTAATGCGATGGTTGAACCTCAAGGATCAAAGGCCCTCTTTGTTGCTATGTCTGTGTTCAGGCCAATAGAAGCAGCTTTGGCGTACCCCTCCTCTCCTATGAAGGTGATGTAGAGCTTATTCCTCTGTAGCTCCTTGCGTGAGTAGGACATGACCTGGTTAAAGGTACCCTCCAACAGGTGGTCTCTCCGGACGATAAGCCTGGAACACAACATCATAGGATGCTGAGCAGCACAGACATGGATACACAGTATGGTGCTAATTTGCACACACAACAGTACAGTTTCTTAGAAACAGTAGGGTTGTATAGAGCTGTAACTGTATTTGAAAAAGGTGCAAGTATTCATGTTGCAGGATATTTTAGACCGTTTTCCTTACTTGATCTTTCCTGGGCCCTGGCCATAGCCTTTAGCCTCCAGTTTCCTGTAGAAGTTGCGTAGTTTGGCCTCAAAGTCTCTCCGGTACGGAGCAGGTGCTCTCGCTCTTGACATTCCTGTTGACAAGCACATTCAACTCCATGACATGCAGTCCTCCAATGACATGAGACATAGATATAACACAAGTTTAAACATATGTGACATAGTTTTTGATCAATTCTTGTGAATACATTTTCAACCCAATTTTCTTGTGTGTACATTTTCAACCCACTACGGCTCCGTTTGCCATTAGTGCCAACCCACCTGGAGAGTTCTGTGGTGAAGACCCTGGTGAACAGCGCGGAGAGAAGCTGAAGCCAGGATTGAAGGAGGGCGGAACATAGGACATGATCTCCTCTTCAAACAAGCTGTAGTGACATCCAACTAGTCACAAACATGGAAATAATGACAATACTACAACGAAACATTCAGGGGGTAATATTAACTGTTGCCACCTACCTCAACAGTATCACCACGTCTGCATCACATGCCAGTTTCTCCAGTCTTTGGGTGCCCTCTGATCTGATATAGTGGATCTTTTCCCTGCAAGCACACGAGACAGACATTATAAACATACACGATAATTACCATAAGAAAATAGGGGAGTATATTCAAAATCATCTGTAGAACAATATGTGCTATAGTTGTAGGTAAAAGCATCAAGATATCCCTAGGGGTTAGGGTTAGGCATGGGAACCAAGGAGGTTTGGGTAGGACTCCGGCCTCAGGAATGGTTAAGGTTAGGTATGGGTGCCAGAGAGGTTAAGGTTAGGATTCAGGTCTCTGGAGGAGTTAGGGTTAGGTATGGGTGCCAGAGAGGTTAAGGTTAGGATTCAGGTCTATGGAGGGGTTAGGGTTAAACAAGGAGTCAGAGAGGTTAAGGTTAGGCTCAGGCATCGGGGTGATTAGGGTTAGAATAGTTCCTGACAACAGCTACAAGACCTATACCTGCATATTTAGAAACACACCAACATATATTAAATAAGAATCATAAATCCGAAGTGCTAGAATATATGGGATGGGGAATAAATATTCACTCAAATTTAAACAAAAATGAGCATCATTTCCATCACACAATTTCTACCAAATCACAAAAGTAATCAAAGGTAAAGAGAATTCTATAGGAATCCAGACAATACATAATAATCATCATGACAAGTACAATAGATCTGTAGCTTTATCCTAAACCAATTCAGAAATCCCAGCGGAGACTCCAAGTGTCTAAAGCAGCCTTAAGATGGAGACAAATGACTGTGTGGCTTTGTATTTCTCATTAAGGCCTAGAGTAGAGATATTCAACTCTTACGCGGTCCGGAGCCTGATGGTTTTCGGTTCTACTTGATAATGAATTGCACCCACCTGATGTTCCTGGTCTAAATAAGTCCCTGATTAGAGGGGAACAATGAAAAAACGCATTGGAACTTGCTTCGAGGTTCAGAGTTGAGTTTGAGGGTCCTAGAGGATCAATGGTTCCCACTGTTCTAATCCATTATCACTCAGCCCTCTGTCTGAGTTTTTGACCACCCCATATTGGTCTCCAGGCCAATAATTCTAAGGTTCTCCACTGTATAAGTGGGCATACAACACAGTGGATCTATCACCCTTCTGAATGTGGTAAAGACGTTAAGTCTGCATTGTAGTGCATTTTGTGTCTCCCTGAATTCAGAGGTGGAGCCTTCCCACAGTCCAAAAATACCATCCAGATACCTATGGTAAGGTCTTACATTTAAGGAAAGCAGTTTCTTCCCAAAAACTCTCGTACATATTTGCTAAACTTGGGGCGAATTTATTTCCCATGGCTGTACCATATATCTAGAGATAGTACTTCCCATTGAACTCAAAGTCGTTTCTGGTGAGGCTCAACTCCAACAAATCCAAGATAATCCTATCCGGTCGTCTGGGGTCAAGATACCTCTGAAAGGCATTTGCAACTGCCTGTAGACCTAATTTGGTATCGATGTTTGTGCACAAAGAACTAATATCAATGGAGAAAAAAATAACTACTTCTTGGTATCTTTAAACCCATCAGCCTGTTGACAAATTCAAAAGTATCCTTAACATAGCTGAGATAGAGGATTGATATAAACATCTATATATTGAGGAATACAATAATATTCTGAGCCACAATCACTATTGGTTTACCGCAGGGAACTCGGGATTGAACCGTCCACGTCTCAGGAGATTTATGCATTTTAGGCAGTAAGTAAAAGTATCTAGGTCTTGCGAGAATCTGTTAATCCGTAATACACAACCTCATACAGTGTACTCACTATTTCCTGGATTAGTCTTTGTGTTTGACATCATCTAATTGTCTATTAGCTTCAACAAGATATCGCATTTTATCCATTATAACAATCTGAGACCTCTTATCTGCTGGTTTAATCACAATATTCGGGTTGCTGCTCAATGTTTAGAGCTTGATTCTGTTGCTTTGAAAGGTTAAACTTATGTACAGATCTGGGTCTGAATTGTGGAAACGTATAAGGGTCTCTGTAGGTTCTGACACTGACTCCAACTTAGGTTCCCAATGTGAGGGGTTGTGGTTGAGGCTAGGGTTGGAACATGATGTGGGCATTAAGCTATGGTTAAAGTTAGGGTTAGAGTTGAGGCTAGGGTTAGGGCTAAGGTTAGGGTTACTGCTATGTACAGTGTAATAATATGTAATTACAATACTTGTTACACTATAATTAGATTAGTAGTTACACATTAATAAGGGCACTGTAATGTAAAGTGTTACCCTTTAAATCCAATTCATCCCCCAGTGTGCATATCTACCTCAGGGAATGGTTCCTGGACAGGGCAGGCTGACGCTCCGTTAGAACTTCCAGTATTCCAGGTTGACGCAGGAAGGCCACTATCTTCTCATTATAAGCTGTGAGTGGAACAAAGACATTGAATTCAGAAGACAGTTAGACTGACACACACAGCAGACACTGACTCACACAGACTAACTGCAGAAACTATATCACACAACAGAAACTAACACGTGGTACATGTGAATTATGATTGTGTTCTTTGTGTATCGTATGTACAGGACACACCTTGTGGCACTGGATCAGGATGATGCTGGCTCCGTATCGCTGCCACCACACTGTTCCCAGGCCGTGACAACAAGGCCGCACCTCGACTACGGGACACCTCAGAGGCCTGGCAGAATACATATGGCAAAAGATACAGCTATAAACAAGCAAATACATAAATTCAATTCCATATTTCCATAATTCTAATACATTATGGTCCTCAATCAAACAGTTACAGGAAATGTATTCTCTGTAGTAGTGTTTGACTCCTGACCTCTCCTGCACTGTAGCTGCGTAATCTCTGCAGGTGCTGCCTGTGGGTCAGGTGGTTGGGCAGACAACCATTCTGAAGGGGGATTCTCGGGTCGATGAACGTGGTCGCCCGGCTGTTGTGGTCCACAAAGAAGTTCTGGACCAAAGAGAAGATGTTACAGAAAAAAAATCAACAAAGTTAAAAACACAAATCTAAACACTGCTAGATCTGAAGGCAAAGACCAAATCAATATACTTATTCATTTTTTCACATATTTTCCATCTTCTCAACCAAGGTAAAATCAACCGTTATGTGAATAAGTGGGTGAGTTGTCTGTGGATGAACTAAGGGTTGATGTCTCTGTACCTTGCCCTGAGGGTCAGTCTTGATCTCCCAGCCCCGGGGCAGTTCCAGCTGGGCATCAGCGAAGCGGTTGAGGAAGGTGACCAGGTCTCTGTTGTGCTGGTACCTCTCAAGGTTACGAGCGTCCCGACGAATCTTCAGGATCATGTGCTTCAGGCACGTGCTGTTGGTAAACATGCGGTAGGCCCCCTGAGAAGAGAAAAACACAACAGCATGACCATGGAAACTAGAAGCACCATATGCATCCAATCTGAACCACGATGGAAGAATATTCAGCATCTGTTACTGAAGACTAGAATATGTTACTCAGCATTGTTATCTGTGTTCAAACGGAAATTATGTCAGTTATAATTCAGATAGATAGATAGATAGATAGATAGATAGATAGATAGATAGATAGATAGATAGATAGATAGATAGATAGATAGATAGATAGATAGATAGATAGATAGATAGATAGATAGATAGATAGATAGATAGATAGATAGATAGATAGATAGATAGATAGATAGATAGATAGATAGATAGATAGATAGATAGATAGATAGATAGATTAGATAGGATAGATAGGATAGATAGGATAGATAGGATAGATAGGATAGATAGGATAGATAGGATAGATAGGATAGATAGATAGGATAGATAGATAGGATAGATAGGATAGATAGATAGGATAGATAGATAGGATAGATACTTTATTGATTCCCGAGGGGAATATTTGCATGGTTAACTATACTATACAGGTTGATGGCAGAGAAATACTTAAATGTGCGGTTACATTAACTGTACAGTAATTTAAAATGTACAGGTAAGTGAATATTTGCATGGTTAATGTAACCATGCAAATATTCACTTACCTGTACATTTTAACTATGTGTATAGTTATGATTGTCCACTGGGGAGATAGGTACTCACATAGTTGGCATGGAGGACAGTGAAGAACTCTGGGTGTGTGATGAACTTCACCGCTGGGCTTTGTAGCAGAGCTGTGATCATCTGACTGTTGACTGGAGATGATGACGAGGAGGAAGAGGAGGAGTCTCTTCGCAGCTCTACGCACAGACACCAGGAGAGAACAAAGGAACTAACTGAATGGTGACAGTCGAGTACAAGGATGTATGTAGTACTTCTGTATATACCCATGAGTTTTTACAAATCAAGGTTACACTTCTGCTTATTGCATTCTGTAATATTGACACTGTGGTGTGGTCCCATTTACCATTAGCCATTGGAGGAGAGTCTGTCTCACTGCTGTTGTTGTTGAGGCTTGTTCTCTCACTCCTGCTTCTGCTTCCTTCATCCTCACTCCTGTCTGTGGCCATGGTCCTCTGGATGCTCTGGTACCTGACAAACACATCACAGACTTAGTAAACATCCTTAAGTCAGCGCAACATTCCTTTAAGTGTGCAAGAAACGGTTGAAGTGTGTTTATCTTATTTCAAGATGTTTTTCAAGATATTTTACATTAAAAAGACGATTAAGGTGAAATAGCTTTTAAAATATCTTGAAATAAGATACATTACTTGTTTGTATTAAGCCTTTTTTAATATAATTTATCATCTCGGTAAGAAAAAAATTAAATCCCTCAATATACTGTAAGATCGGCAGGAAAGGATGTTCTCGAGCGGCTAGATGTTCTTTACCATTCGGCCATCAGATTTGCCACCAATGTTCCTTATAGGACACATCACTGCACTCTATACTCCTCTGTAAACTGGTCATCTCTGTATACGTGTTGCAAAACCCACTGGTTGATGCTTATTTATAAAACCCTCTTAGGCCCCACTCCCCCCCCCACCTAACCCACCTTTATAGTGCATTATGCTTTTTAGCACTGTTTCTTTCTGTTTGTTGATCTGATTTCGCTAATGCATGAAACTCACTCTCCCTTATCTGAGATATTTACTGCAGCCCTCATCCTCCACATACAACACCCGTTCTGCCAGACACATTCTGTTAAAGGTCCCCAAAGCACACACATCCCTGGGTCGCTCGTCTTTTCAGTTCGCTGCAGATAGCGACTGGAACGAGCTGGACAGTTTTATCTGAATCTCTTCATTCAAAGACTCAGTCATGGACACTCTTACTGACAGTTGTGGCTGCTTTGCGTGATGCATTGTCATCTCTACCTTCTTGCCCTTTGTGCTGTTGTCTGTGCCCAATAATGTTTGTACCATGTTTTGTGCTGCTACCATGTTGTGTTGCTACCATGTTGTTGTCATGTTGTCTTGCTTAAATGCTGTGTTTGTCATGTGTTGCTGCCTTACTATGTTGTTGTCTTAGGTCTCTCTTTGGGTAGTGTTGTGTTGTCTCTTGTCGTGATGTGTGTTTGGTCCTATATTTATAAGTCTGTGCAGGGGTTATCCTGACAGAGATAAGGACCTATGACACAGCCCACTGCTCATGTCTCCAGTTGGACACGCTTATCATTCCAGACACACACCAGCCCAGCGAGGGCAGTCCCTGTCCTCTCCTCCAATAAGCATTTAAATTAATTTCTCCTCCCTCACTCTCTAGGTCTCCAATCCCATTAAGAGATTTCATGCACTGCAGTTGTATAATAACACTGCTCTAGTTCTGTTACCTTTCACCGCATATGCGGAAGTGTTACATAGGCAGATGTGGTGGATTGAGATGCACACAATGCAAAAAGAGCCAGATTTCTCTAGCTTAAACTGACAGATTTTTATGGGGAGTTTTGTTTTATGCTAATTAGTTTCCGCGGGGCGCAGACATCGACTCTAGGGGGTTTAATACAAAGCTCCCCAATTCTCAGAAAGAACTGAACCAATTCTATGAAAATCATCCAAAAAACAAATAAGCTTTAGGTTCTTCCTACAACCACCAGATATATAGTGTATATGTTTTCACTTGTTTTCTTTTAACATACAATGAAGAAACAATCAAAAGTGACAACAACAACAAAATCATACTCTACCTCTCTCCTCTTTCTTCCCCTCTCCCCCCATTTCCCCTCTCCCCCATTCACTCACCTTCTATTGAGCTGTTCCATCTGCTGAACGGACCCGGACCTCCTCATGCCGTCGGGTGTGGCTGCTGAGGTGGGTCTCTGCCACGTGGTGGTCTTGTTGATGTGGTCCACATAGAACACACGACCGTGGCTGTCAACACGCGCCTCCCAGTCTGCGCACACGCACACGCACACACACACACACACACACACACACACACACACACACACACACACACACACACACACACACACACACAGTGGAGACAAGTATTTCTTAGTTAGTATCATTAGTTTTGTCCTGGTATGTATTGTTCATCAACAAGGAATATGAATGATATGACTCAGAGTCTTGGACAAAGTTTTATACAGAACTCACTTGGTGGTAGTGGTTCATCTATAGTGGGGTAGTGATGGGGATCAGGACGCAGAGCAGGAAGCTGGCTGACTGGAGGAAGACAGGACGGTAGGGGACAATCTCCTACGGGACGACAAAAACAGGTCAGTATACCCTAAGTTACCCAAATAACATCTCCATATCGCAAGTTAGTATTCAGTGAGGAACCCAACTCACGTTCTATCCTCCCACTGGGCCCGGCCACGGGTGACTCTCCGTTTTCCATGAAGCTCTGGGGGCTCTGGACCTGCGTGGAGGGGGCCACCTGCCACTGGGGCATCCCATCTCCTGGCTCCCTGCTCTCCACTCCGTTCACCTCCATGTCCTCGTCCTCCTGCGAGGGGAAAGCACTGCTCCCCGCAGACATCCTGGCTGCAGCCACTAGAAGTGCCTGGTTGTGACTGCCTCCACAGACCTCATAGTAGGAATTACTGCAGCAGGGCTCCATGTCGTCCTCATTGGACACTCTCTGGTGACCCCTGACCTGGCCCTGGGGGTGGCGGCCCTCACTGTCCAGGAGCAGGGCCAGGTCGGAAAGACGCTCAATGGACAGGCTGCGAGGCAGGGTCCTCCTGGGGCCGGGGGTCAGGGGTTCTGCCTTTTCATCTTCTTCCGAGCCCTCCTGGTCCCTGGGGTTGAGCTGGTCAGGGCCTGGGTCTGGGTCGGGCTCTGTTTCAGCCCCCACTTCCTCCCCATCCTCCTGGGTGCCTGGCTGGGCAGAGGGCAGACTGTGGAGGAGGTGGTGGATGCGTATGTAGTGGGAGCGAGGGGTTTCGGCCTCCCCACAGGCCGAGGCGATGACTGTCTCCAGCTCCGACACGGGCAGGGAGCAGGGCCGGTTCTTACGCCTAGGAGTGGTCCTGATGCGCAGGGAGCAGCATTCCTCGTCCCCTTCCTCCTGACCCACCGCCTGCTGTTCTGCTGGCTCACCAGACGCTCCACTCTCCATGTCCTCCATTATAGCAGGGCTGACCTGACCCTCTGCTGGGGTACCGTACACCCCCTGTGCCCCCTCAACGCCCTGCCCAACAGCCCCCTGCTGCTCTGGGCCAGCAAGATGAGGGCTGGAAGGGGTTTGCTCCCCCCCTTCCTCACTTTTCTCCTCTACTGTGGGCAGCTTCTCTGCAGCCACAGCCACAGCTACAACCACCTCCTCCTTCCCCTGAGCCCCATTGACCTCTGGTTGGCTTGGTTCGGATTCACCATCTCCATTAATGGGCTGCTCTGAACCCAAAGGCCCTGCTGGATGCCCCTCCATGGACGTGTCTGTAACTGTATCTCCTCCTATTGGAAGTTCTGGAGCTCCAGCATCTTCCTCCTCATCCATGGGGAGTTCGGGAGCCCCTGGACCCAGGCTCATGGTGTCCTCGGCCTGGCCCTGGGCCTGGGAGGACTGGCCCTCCCCCTGGTTACTGGTCTCCTGCACAGCAGCACACTCGGGCTCTGTGCTGAGAGACATGTCTTCATCATCTGCAGGAGGAGAAAAGAGCTCATTGCCTCCCAGTCAGGGGCGTGTGATGGCCTGCCAGGCTGACTGCCACAAAGTGGGGCATATCAACATGAACTCGCACTATTCATTTGTTAATAGAACACTATTTCTGCTATGGCATGTCAATTAATGGAAAATCCTGTATACATCGAGTATGACTATGGCAAATTATAAAAAGTGGCAACTCAACAGCTAAACCAATACTTAATATCTGCCCGTCTAAACCTAGATTTGAAAGTTGATATTTACAGTACATACTATATGTTCTTCTTCATCTTCTGACCTCTGTATTGAGAAACCAACTAAAGTGAACCTACATGAGATGAAGCCGAAAAACGGGATGTATACAAACCTGGGTACAATTAGAATGTGTTTTTGTTCAAATACTTTGAGCGTTTGAGTGAGCCTGTTAAGAGAACCAGATGGGCTGGGTTTCTACTTTTGGAACTATTCCATTAGTTCCATTACGCCAGGACAGTTTGATCAAGCACAGCAAAACTATTTGAATGCAAACAAGTACTATTTGAACCCAGGTCTGGATGTATGTGAGAGGATGTGTGTGAGAGGAAGAGGAACCTGGATGAATAGAGGAAGTGATCTCAAATCTGAACTGCAGCTGTCCACTGACATGTTCCGTCTGCAACCTTCGGACCAGCGTGTAACTGACCACGCGGTCACTGTGTAGGGGGTTAGAGAGAGGGAAGTGAAGAGAGAGGGAGGGAGGGAGAGAGGGGGAAAAGTGGGGGGAGAGGGACA
Organism: Thymallus thymallus; assembly: GCA_023634145.1. Lineage (NCBI taxonomy): Eukaryota > Metazoa > Chordata > Actinopteri > Salmoniformes > Salmonidae > Thymallus > Thymallus thymallus. The sequence continues at coordinate 17,221,028 of CM042383.1, read as the reverse complement.
AATTGAGAAATAGGGGGAGGTGGCCGGAGGGAGAGCGAGAAGAGAGGGGAAAGAGTGGAAGGAGAGGGGGTGGTGGTTGGAGTACAAAAGAGAGAGACGTGTTACTTTATGATTTAAACATTCTTTAGAGGGCTCTTGTAAAGAGTATCACAAATACCTATTAATGATAAATGTATGAGCATCCTGTGTATTCCTGAGCCATACCCAATAGCATGCTTCTCCAGTAGCCTCTGCACCGGCATGGACAGCTTGCCCAGGAATCGTTTGATGATAGGACGACTCTTGGCAAACTTGTCTTTCACCTCGATCTCCAGAACGTCCGTGGGCAGAGACACAAAATTGAAGCGCTGTGGAGACAGAGAAAGACATAGTATATATTTAAAATGCCTGTAAAGACGCTGTGTGTACGTGTAGTCTTATACAGCTGCTTGTCCATGTGTGTAGCTATTAGTAGTGCTGAAAATACTTGCAGCTGTAGGAAACAAAAATGGTGCTGAACTCTTTGCACTCAAAGTAAGACTTTGGAATGGAGGGAACAATACATATGAAACAATGCCAAATTACCTAACCTTGTGTAACCTTCAATGACATTGATGCCAAAATGTAAAGGTAAAGAAAAAACGAAACCCCTGTAAGATCTAGGAAACTTTAAACAGTTTCTTATTTCACCCTGCAATCTCTATGACAGATGACCTCCAGGTATAGCTTTATCTCCACATAAACTGCCCTCTATGGCTGTAGGCTACTGTACTGAATAACCAGGAGTGGATCAGACATCACTGGCTCAGGATTGCAGTATGTACAGTATATTTATGCAGTTAACCCACTGCCTACCTAAGGCATATTGTTGGTATGTTAGCTGAATTTTTATATAATTGTCCTAAATTGCAGGTCATATAGTCATGGGATGTAAAAGTAGTACATACACCTTAGCCAAATACATTTAAACTCAGTTTCATAATTCCTAACATTTAATCCTAGTAGAAATTCCCTGTCTTAGGTCAGTTAGGATCACCACTTTATTTTAAGAATGTGAAATGCCAGAATAATAGTAGGAGAAAATGATTTATTTCAGCTTTTATTTATTTAATCACATTCCCAGTGGGTCAGAAGTTTACATACACTCAATTAGTATTTGGTAGCATTGCCTTTAAATTGTTTAACTTGGGTCAAATGTTTCTGGTAGCCTTCCACAAGCTTCCCACAATAAGTTGGGTGAATTTTGGCCCATTCTTCCTGACAGAACTGGTGTAACTGAGACAGGTTTGTAGGACTCCTTGCTCGCACAGTCAACTTAGTGTATGTTAACTTCTGACCCACTGGAATTGTGATATAGTGAATTATAAGTGAAATAATCTGTCTTTAAATAATTGTTGGAAGAATTACTTGTGTCATGCACAAAGTAGATGTCCTAACCTACTTGCCAAAACTAGTTTGTTAACATGAAATCTGTGGAGTGATTTCAACTGTACATTATATACATACAGTATATATTAGATCAGTGTTTCTCAACTCCAGTACCCCCAACAGTACACATTTTTGTTGTAGCCCCGGACGAGCACACCTGATTCAACTTGTCAACTAATCATCAAGCCCTCAATGAATTGAATCAGGTGAATTTGTTGGGGGTACTGGAGGACTGGAGTTGGGAAACACTGTACCAATAGTAAAAGCGGCGGTAGTCATACTAATCGTGGATTATAAAATGGGTGGTTCGAGCCCTGAATGCTGATTGGCTGACAGCCGTGGTATATCAGGCCGTATGCCAAATGTATGACAAAACATGTATTGTTACTGCTCTAATTACGTTGGTAACCAGTTTATAAAAGCAATAAGTCACCTCTGTCAGGGGTTTTTGATATGGCCATTATACAACGGCTAAGGGCTGTTTTGGGGTTATTATAGTTTTTAGTTATAATGCGGATGATTAACTTACACTGTTACTGTAATGTAACATCTGGGTGAGTCTGGGATAATTGTTAAACCCAAACAATGAGTCACTAGTGAAGAGAGACTCCTTAAAAATCAGCAAGGCTTTCACAGCATGCAGCACATATCTCACACACAACTTGGGCAAAGCGTTATAAAAAACACTAAAGACTATTCAAATGTTTAAGTAAAACAACGGATAGTACACCAATCAGGCAAACCTAAGCAATAAAACATACTGGGACAACAGAGGTTTTTCTCAGTGACTTTATGTGCTAGCTAACATAAATGTATGCCCATGTATTGCAGATAATATATTATGTACGTACATACGTGTAATGCATTGTAGTATTGCTCTAGTCAAAGTCTAGATGGAACACAACACACGCTATAGAGAGGCCTTCATCAATTAATTGAAGCATCGCAGCTGGGACCCATCGTTGACCATTGTTTCCAAAGGTTGTCTCGCGCTGCTGTACCATGAACAACGCCCAGAAATAAAACTCTGCTTCAGCATCATGTTTATGCGAGAACTAAGAATAGCATAAGAAATAAATATCCATTTGCGATTGCGGCGTGCATACAGGCATGTGATGTGAGCCTGGAGCCCTATAGGGAAATAGAGAGTGATTGCGTTCCAAATGACACCCTAATCCCTATATAGTGCACTACTTTTGACCAGAGTCCTATGGGCCCTGGTCAAAAGAAGTGCACTATAAAAGGGAATAGGGTGCCATTTGGGACACAGCCATGTAGATCCATTATTAAAATGCACTTGAGCTGCTGAGAGTAGAACATGATGATGGTGTGAGCCGACACAGTTGGCCTGACTGCATCTCAAATGGCAACATACTCCTTATAGTGCACTACCTTTGACGAGATGGGCCCTCATCAATAGTTGTGCCGTACATGTAAATGTACCTTAACCTTTTCCTACTAGCACTGGTTTTGCTGATACTATAGCTACTTTATTGAGGAAAAATATACTTACTATACCTGAGATGTTGTTATCTTAAGACTAATGCACTAACTTTAAGTCGCTCTGGATAAGAGCGTCTGCTAAATGACTAAAATATAAACAATAGTGTGCCATTCGGGATTCACCCTATGTCTGACAGGTGGTGGTAGTGGTGCGGTGCTGTGGTTTACATATAACCCTGGGCTGATGTGGGCCTAAGCCTGTACTCCCATGACTCTCTCTGTCAGGGAGTCACGAGGGAGCGAAGGAGTGCTGCACCTGATCTGAATATCAAACAGGGGGGGGGTGCACTTTTCCTCTGCCCGTACATAGCCTTTCCCACACAAGACTGAGACACAAAGATGGAGGGTGGCACCTAGCTTTTTAGCTATCATACTGTACCTCCAGCGCTAAACTCTTGAACAGTCAGACCCAGCATGAAGGCTGCAGGAGTCATCAACGCAGGTCTTATACCTTCACTAATATATACAGATCATTACCATGAATACATAGTGGCGCTGCTATATCCTTCCCCTCAATATACCTAAAGGGGTGTTGCTACTGTGCTAAAGCAGAGCTGGGCCTGTGACACATCTTCTGCCCTTTCACAGTGAAACCACATAATTGAACCATTAGCCAAACTATCAAAGAGGATTACCACATGAGAAAACTCATGTCATGGTGTAAATGTATAATTCATACATTATAAATGATAATACATTTGGACTCTTTTTGTAATTGAAATAGCTTACGCATCCAAGTCCCCTGAATCAGAAGAAGACACTGTCTGTTGAGTAGAGGATGTGAAAGGAGGGCAACGATGAGGAATATAAAGGTGGGAGTACTGCTATGTTCAGGAGGAGGAGACACAGGCAGGGAGGGGACTATCCAAGTCAAATGTCAATAAGCGCTGCTTACCTGCCTGCCAGTATTATGCCGAGATCAATATCTTCAGTAGATATTGTGGGAGATGATATTGTGGTACCAAATCATTACATCCGAATACAAGTTTTTGCAACACATGTTCAGCATTTGTTTTCTTGAGTAAATACAACCAACTGTAATGTTGGGTGTGTGTACTTGTATGGGGCCTACCCGTATAAAACCAGTCAGAACATTGAAATAAACTACCAGATAACCAGTACCAGTATTGCACAGAAGAGTTACGGTATATGAATCACTAACAAAGCCCTCCACTCACCTCTCTCTGCCAGTGGGGGTTGATGGTGTTAAAGACGATACCCGAGCGTTTCTCCTGGCCGTGGTGTGGCAGCGCCGGAAAGATGCTGTTCCTGCCGGGGTGGATGGCAATCTTTAGGTAGGGGTCAGGGTTGAAGAACATCCCCTTCTTTAGCCCTGTGGCATGGAAATCTGCCAGAGATGATTAGAGTATAGAGGAGAGGAGAAGAAAAAGGCTTTGAAAGGACATCAAATTATTCTGACAAAGTGGAGTAGAGTGCAGGCAACAAGAATATCCTTAAGAAGCTCTGCAAAGTTATTAAGTTCAATATCCCACCAAATGCAACATGTGTTGACACAGTATACTGCACTTCTACAATAGTAGTAGTAGTAGTAGATTCTACTATAGCAGAGCCAAGTGATGACTAACTAATTCTGAAAAATAAGTCTTATTATTTTGAATAGTGTGGCATTTAACTTGAACTTCTCTCCAACTGTAACAGCCATGTCATAGAGTAGCATAGACATGCAGTGATCTGGGACCAGACCGGGACTACTACGGTCTGCCTGTTTGTTCAGTATTTGTAAGCCTGTACTGATCAAAGCTGAAGATGAAGGGGGAAGAGCTGCTGCCTAAAAATTACATCTCCCTCCTCCTGTCATCTCCCATGCAGCAATGGGGGGGAGAGAACCATTTGGATACACGACTTCCCAAGCTCTCACACCCACCTTTCATCTAACATCACATCTGTGTGTGTTACCTCACTGTGAATCAGATGGACCTTGACCATACCGCCTCTACTGCTGCTGCTACATCCCTCACAGTTAGGAATCCAACTCAACTCAGGCCTGTCAGAAACACTTGGCACAATAGACTGCTCACCTGAGAGGGAGAAGCTGATGAGTCTTCTACTGCCTGTGCTCTGGGGGACTTCTTCATTGGTGACGGGCTTAAATACCTGCAGGTGGGAAAACAAAGGACAGGAGGGAGGGACGGAGAGAGAAATTGAGTGAGTGAAAGAGAAAGGGCGAGAAAAAAAAGAGAGGGTTAGATTGCTCCTCAATTCTACGCCTCCACAGGTGTAAGCCTGTCTAGGGGCCTTTAAAGCAGGCAGCTCACTCTTCCCATTACTACCCAGGGATAAGATTCAGTAAAGTGAAAATAGCCACTGAGAGATGGAGGCCACTGTAAGATGGGGTTGAGGGATAAGGGTCAGATGCAAATTCACACACACGCAAGTTCCTGTGGGAGTATCGTGTGAGCCTCTCTAGTGATCGTAGCAGTGTGGTGGTGTTTAGGCTGTGGGGACCTACAATAGGTAGCTGGGACTTAAAGGCATCTACAGAGAATACGTAGAGGGGGCTGACGGAGTGTAGTTCAGTGTTGCAATTACGTTTTGTGTCACAAAAGAGGCGGCTCCTCGTAATACACTCCTGCATTCGACGCAGTTCTCTTCTAGCTGGAGATTGAGACTCGACGGTGAGACTCGACGTAACATTGCTTCCGCTGCCGTGGGGGCAGTGATGTTGCTGTCCATTAAAGTAGCCTATTTTACAATGATAACCAAATATAATCTCAGCATTGTAGCCTTTTAGAATCCACCCCAAATGTATTTTATTTAAAAGTGATAACGTTATTCTAGGCTAAAACTCTTAAGTGGCGCAGCAGTCTAAGGCACTGTATCTCAGTGCTAGAGGCGTCACTACAGACACCCTGGTTCGAATCCAGGCTGTATCACAACCGGCCGTGATTGGGAGTCCCACAGGGCAGCACACAATTTGCCCAGCGGCGTCCGAGTTTGGCCGGTAAATAAGAATTTGTTCTTAACTGACTTGCCTAGTTAAAAAAAGTGTTTTTTTTCTCTGTGACTAAATTATGATTACATTTTTAGCTAATATGGGATCGAATACATTGAAGCAGCATATGTTGTAGGTTACACTCAAGTATAAGAATATTTTCCAAGGGCATATTATTTAATTATAAATCGGATTATTTCAGATGGAGATGTAGGAAGCTAAAAAGGCTAGCTAGCTTGCTTTTTAGCCAGGCTAAAGCCAGCCATCTACTGGCTGGCTACTACTAGCGAGGGAAGGTGACTCTTCCTTGTTGTTTACAAAATGAAAACACAAAACTAAAAAACTTTGCTATCACCCCCTTGTGAATGGGACCTGTGAGGATATCATGTTACCAAAATGTGTCCGCTACTCCAAAGATCCCACTCCACCCACATGCATGCACGCACATAGAACAACAGGGCAAGCACAAGGACAACAGAAGGACATTCTGTTATTCCTCTCCACTCTCTGTTCACCTCTAGCTGTGGCTTATCTGTCTGTCTATTTCTCAGACTGTACGTGCTGTCTGTCTGTGCCTGATCTCCCTCTCAGCACTTGCGGTCTTTGTTTCCATCTTTCTCTCCCTCTGTCGCTCTCTCTCTCTAGCACTACCAGGTTTGGACAAAGTAGTCGTCCTACACACTCACCGGAACTGAGGGGTTCTTCACAGTCAAACTGGGGGTAGTGGCTCGCAGGGCCCCGCTCACACCATGGTAGTATTTAAAACAGATCTTAGTCTCCGCTGAGAAAAAAACAAGAGACAGATGACAGAAGAGAGGACAGAGGAGAGAGGACAGAGGAGAGAGGACAGATGAGAGAGAACAGGAGAGAGGTTGTCCTATCTTTTTAGCATGACCTAATGTTGGTTTTATACATGTTTTCCAAGTTTATCTGCACTTTTATCACATTTCACAGTTGGACAGCTTACAAAAACAGGAGAGAACCACACCAGCATGTCTTAATGGCGTACGCATGCTTCCCAACGGAAACAGTTCTGAAGAGTTTGTGCGTATATTATGACAACATTTTGTGACGTTTTTGTTTGTTTTGGACTTTGGTGAGTGTTTTTCCGGCATTACTTTAGCAGGACCAGATGGTAGTTAGTTACTCATAGTTACACTTCCTTTGTGTCTAAGCAGAGCTGTCCACGCCAGGGCCTACTGTACTGTACAGTCATTGTGGGTTCTCTAGTCTAGTGGAACTAAAATGGGATCATTTGGCTGGGTACATTTCTTGCCTAATAATTTAAGTGACGTGTTTCAGGGAACTAGGCTTATGTCGCGGGTCACTACTTCACAGGAGAGCATTTTCTTTTTTAAATCAAAATGTGTTTTTTGGCAGAAATGCCTTCTGGAACATGTAAACTTTCATGTGCCTTAATAACAAACTTGTATCCCATCTGTAAATACAAAACAAAACAATTAAATTACGAGCCTAGTTGGTTAAGCCAAAGAAAAAGACAGCAACCTTCCCAGTAGCCACGATTGGCTAAGATAAAGAGTGGGCTGGACATGCCTAGAGAGGAGTTCGGATTGGTCTGCCATAGGGCGTCGCACAATTGGCCCAGCGTCGTCCAGGTTTGGCCGGGGTAGGCCGTCATTGTAAATTAGAATTTGTTCTTAACTGACTTGCCTAGTTAAATAAAAGATTACATCAAAAAATACTTTTTTTTTTAAAAATGCTGCTTTTAAAAAAATGTATGGAGTAGTGGAGCTGCATTAGTGTTGCTCTCCACTTTCTAGAGGATCGAGTTTTGAAATCAGTGGAATTAGAGTATGATAGCTAAAGAGAGAACACTCTTCAAACTAAGGGCAACCATGGCATCCGTTGACAGGGAGACGCGTCCATCATGCATGACGTATACGGGTAAGATAGTCTTGCTAGCTACATTTTCTGATATTACACATTTCTAATTTTGACAGGAAGTAGTTTCATTCAAAGATAAAGTGTACTTTTAGCTAGCTAGCTAACGTTAGCTGGCTGGCTCGCTAGCTAACGTTACATGTATGATCTTATTATTCGTATATTAGAGCAATTAGCTTGCTAACAATGAACCTGGTTGGTTAGCGACCTGCAGATTCATGCAGTGTAGTAAAGTCATGAGTTGGGATTATGTTTGTTTAGCTAGCTAGCTAACGTTAGCTGTCTGGCTCACTAGCTAACGTTACGTGTATGATCTTACATGTTGTTCACCTAGCTAGGTTCATTATTTACCTAGCTAGCTACTTGTCTTAACAAAAGACTCCACTATGCAAGTAACCATTTTGGGTGCGTTCGTAAATTCAGTCTGAGTATGCCAGAGCGCAGAATAACTGATTAATTTCCAAACGCACAACACCTGTTGAATATGGCCGACGTCAATAAACATCGGCAAAAAAAGCGTAATTAAATTGTTGCCAGCGGAGCTATTTAGGCTGTTTTCATGTTATCCAGAGGTTAACAATGAACCATAATCCCAATTTTGGGTCTGGAAGTAAATAGCAAGCTAGCCAATGTTAGCCAGTTAGCTTGGGTGCTTGACTGCCGTTGTGAGGTCAGAACGCTCGGATCAACCCTACTCAAAGTGTGCGCTCTGAACGCTCCGAGAGCGAAACAAGATGGGTAGGGCTAAAGCTTAAAAGGGTGTGAACGATGCTGAATGGGTGTAGACAAAGATGAGCCCTTCACAAAAAATTCAAAGGCCATTTTCTCAAAATTGAGATTCCAAGTTTATCAACTTTCAAAGCAGAATTACTTTCCCATTGTTCCCTTAAATGCTATATACCATTTTGTAGATCTGTTTCTCTGCTTTTATCCAATGTAAAAAAACACAATTAAAATGTTTGCTACATAAGACCGAATCAAGACGGTCAGTGCTTTAATCAGTGCAGGTTAAGAAGGATTTGTACTGGGATATCCTGATACTTGCAGTATGGTAGTCTAAAGATATGCATTGTCAAGAAACATACGCATTGACACAAAAAAAACGTATGAGAAACACATTGGATATGAGATTGTTTCAGTGTTACGTAAAGATGTACAATATGCACTGACAAAGCAGTGTCCTGTTCTGAGCGCTAGAAGCTACATCCGTTATAAAACAGCTCTCTCAGTGTGTGGGAGAAGTAGCATACTATAATGTAGGTGGTTTTGGATGTATTTCCAGAAATGCACTTACGCTCCACAAAATAGGAGTTGCCCTCAATCTTCCACACTATCTGGCCCTTGTGGGAACCATTCACTCCGCGGCTCTTGTAGTCTAGAAAGTTCTCAGACGACACCTCTTCTGAGAGAGAGGAAAGATAGAAAGGAAAGGTATGAGACTTAATGCTCGATTCAATCCGTATTGCTGAAGTTCAGCGCTGTAGTGCAGTTTAAGTTTAAAGGCAATGTTCCTGCGTTCGCAATCATGGTAAACGCTGCATGTGTCGGCTCAATCGGAAATAACCTTTACATTTCAAGTGCGCTATAGCGCTGAACTTCGGCGATACGGATTGAATCGAGCCCAAAGTCACAATACATTATCACACAAGCATTGTCAGTTACCTGTGGATATGAGTCGGAGCTAAAAACAGCAGACCTGACCTGAGTCATCACATAGCTCTCCATGCACTCTACATACAGTATCTTTCAAATAGACTTGAAATAACACATTCTTGTTCCTGTCCTTGATCTACCTGATGTGTAACAGCTTCCCAAGATGGGAAATAAACATCTCTCCATCTCTATCTGCCTCTATCATCTACTAATTATTACTTTGATCCCTTCCATGAAAATCAATGGCAAAATTAAATATCAATGTTATCCTAAATGTTATGGTAGTGCTCACCAATGAGGTACATGCCAATCCAGTCTCCAGCGTCCACCTCCTCCTTGATGTCCCAGCAGATGACGATGTCCTGGGTCTGTCCGATGGCGTAGAGCGAGGTGCTGACGGTAAGCGTGGAGCGGCTGTGTGATGTCACCAGGTCCGTGTCGCTGGTCGAGTGGTGCATGGCTGCCACGTCCTCCGGCACCCCATTCTGGAAGTTGACATTGCGGAATTGTTCAGGGTTGTAGCTGTGGCGGATGGGGTCCTTACAGCGCCGGCGGTTGTGGGACGAACGAGACGGGGAGGCCATCGCTGCAAGTCTGAGTCCGAGAAACCTGTTCTGGTACAAGTTCTGGAGGAGAGGGAAGAAAAGCAGAGAAGAGAAACTGTGAATGGGGAGGATGAAGTGCTTGTACTGGAGAGAGGTTAAGGAGGCCCAACATTTAGAATCCCTACCATGTGTTTTTGAGATACAGTATATAAAGTCCAATCAAAACCTTTATCTCCATCTTTAAGAACACTGCAGATGTGTTATTCTGTTGGTTATCTCTGGGCAGACTTAGAGGTAGAGATTTGAACAGTCCTGCAGAAAAAGTGGAGCTGCAGTGGGAAGAATACCAGCAGGAAATCCCATGAGCTTTGGGAGGTTTCGCCACTATCTTGTAGTAGGTTCTCAGTGAGAGGAGAGAAAACAATGCAGCACAGTGCTAACAGTGAGGAACACTCCAGGGCCCTGTCCTGCTCAGGGTGTGAAATGTACTGTTCAAAGGGGATTGAGTATACTGCCTCTCTCTCGCTCTCTCAATTCAATTAATCTCTCTCTCACGCTCTCTCTTAAACACACACACACACACACACAGTCACTGCTGGCTCAGTGATAGAAGATGAATGTCTCTCTCTGTCAGTCAGTCTGCCTGGGCAGCAGGCCAACAAAATAGATGAGACCTCCACTCCCCTCTGAGAACAGTCCACCAGCACAATGACCCCTCAATGGCCTGTCTTATTAATGCCACTCTCTGGCTCCCCAGTGTGGAACTGCATCCAGGTGCCAAACATCATCTTCAACAACTCTGCCACTGTTCTACAGCAATTTCAACAACAACAAAAAAGTATGTTTTTGCTTTTTCATTATGAGGCATTGTGTGTAGATTGATGAGGGAAAAAAGCAATTTAATAAATTTTAGAATAAGTCTGTAACGTAACAAAATGTGGAAAAAGTCAAGGGGTCTGGATACTTTCCGTAGGCACTGTATGCCACACTAGTTAATCCCAAACTGTAGGCTACCTACCTCCACATAAAGCTCATGATTTTAATCTCATTGGATTTACTCACTGAGACTAATCTGAAAAAGAGGATTTGGTGCGTTATCATCACGATATCACAAATGACACTCCAGCGAATCAGCAACGTGATGCTAAACAAACCACTTAGCTGATCATAGTATGCAGTGTGCAACCATGGGAAAGCAGCTAGGACAATATATAGCATTCTTTATGCATCCAAATACTGAGTTTTTTTTGCTGCACTGGATTAACAGCAACATCATAGATATCCTTCCAGTCAAAGGAGCAGTGTTCAGTCCTCCTCATGCACCTCTGCACTGGGGCTCCTGGCTGATGACTCACTCAATGCATTTTTTTTTTTACTATCTACTGATTGGTGGCTCAACATTCTCCTTCTTTCTGCTCATTTAGCTCCCAGCAGGCTAAACCAAGCAGGGTTGCAGCAGGGAGGGGAATTTTTGAGGATTTTGTGAAAGTGCTCTCCTCTGTATCTCATCCACTGAGGAGCTCTTAAGTAACAGTAGAGCATGCCCAACGATTTGAGGAAGTAAATGTATACATTTTGTTTAAAGTATCAGGGATGATCTATCAGTCCATCAAATCCATTCCAAATTCAAACCATGAGAATAATGGCTGCAGACAGTTGGCAGGCAGGGAAATAGAATCCTTCTCCAACTTTTGAGGCAGGGAGATTTCCTGTATTCAGAGAGCTTTCAGTTTGAACAAGCAAGTCTCCTCCACTGTGGTGATTTTAACATGGATCAATAGACAGCATGTCCTCCTTCTACACGGTCCAACACTCTAAACGCTAGGCTACCCGCCGCCCTATGGTAGCAGTAATAATATAGTAATATTGTATAGTAGTACTATAGTAGTACTAGTAAACTACAAATACTCCTTATCTCAACTCTCTCTGCTCCATCCTATGTAGTGTTGTATTTTAAATTCACACACACACTCCGTCAGTCCCTCCCTCCCTCCCTCCCTCCCCCACCACCTATCCCTCTCTCTCTCGCTCTCTAACAATGTAGCCAACAAGAGTAGGCCAATTTGCGGGATATGCTGACAAGATTGACAGAGGTCCCTTCCCCTGCTATGGTGAAGCATCCCAAAAGGACTGACCTACTCTGACTAGGCTATACGGACTCGATCAAAACTCTCCCAATGCCGAAATCGATACTCACTTCCTAATAAAAATATATAAAACTGCGAGGCCTTCCATAGCCAACTAGGCTACAGGGGCGAATTTTTGTGGCTGCTCATCAATATAGAGGCCGTACTCTACTGCATCCAATGACATAACATGCAGCATCAGTGGAACAATCATAACACACGAAAAAAGGCTAGAAATGTATATGTTTGAGAACACACGAGGCGACTATATTATTTTCTAGCGCATATAACTCGTGATTACATGCATCAATCTGAACTAGAGATTGATTCAGACACGGGCGCATATCAATTTAGCCAATACTATCTTATTGACAGCTGGATAAATAGGCCTACATTTATTTAAACGTACCTGGGTCAGTGTCACCTGCCTTTGAATCATAGCCTATTATAGACGAACCGTCAAAATGCTTATGGCATTTGTCATGTTTTGATGTTCTAAGAATATGATATCATATATCCTCGGCTGGGCCATGTTCCAGGTTTGTCAGCCGATTTTCGGACCATTCTTACAGCGAAGCTGCTGTGCGATACAGTCTTTCTGCTGGGTACCACAACGCTTCGACCAATTGCAGACCATTTTGCATCAATCCAGTCTGTTTTGCTGCCCCCTCCCATGCACGCACCACGCACAAATTAAAGGCTTCTACTCTACGCAAGCCACGCAATTTCTCTCTTGTCGCGTTCAGAACAACCGGGAACTCGGAAATCTCCGACAACCGACTTAAGTGGGTTCAACTAGGAATTCTAGCTCTATATACTTTATTCTGATCTAAATCATTATTATGAAACAAAAGTAAAAAATATTCTTAGTCAAGATGAAACCTCTTTCTAGAGCTCCGACTCAGACCTAATGATCACTGACGTCATGATTTTACCAATACTGAGTTCCCAGTTGTCTGGAACGCACCATCTCTCTCTGCCTTTGTTGACGCTCAATAGTGTCGGTGTCCTACACATAGTTCATGTTTTAATAATAATGCAGAACTGGTCTAAATGACAAAAGGTACACTACCTGAGAACGACATGCTCATTAAAGGCATATCTAGATTGTTATTATTTTACAAATGTATGTCCCTTTAGTATCAATATATACCATAGGCTACAAGAGACTTTGAAGTCTTCAATACTGAAATAATCTAATTTACATGTAGACCTAGACTACATGTACATGTTTTAATGGAGCTGCTTAATTATTAGGGACAGTTTATTTCATTAGACTACGATCAGAGCCGGCTGCAGACAATGATCAAAAAGAGAGAAATCAGATTTTCAACTTTTGAACGCCATATTAATAAATATATAAAATATATTAATACATTTTCTACCAACAGGTTTCTGTTCCATTGCACCACACAACCAATAAACAAAGTATACTGACTTCGGTCACTTCAATATCATGGTTTGTGTTTACAATAAATAGACTACATCAATCTCGAAAATACATCCCTAACTATCTTTTAGGCCTACTCACCAAGGCTTGACAGTCTCTGCATGTAATTCAACTTTTTGGTGTTTTGCAACAGATGTCTCTTTCGATTATTCAAATTCAGTGGTGTAAAGCACCTCAGTCAATAACTTTAAAGTACTACTTTAGTCGTTTTTTTGTGTATCTGTACTTTACTATTTATATTTTTGAAAACGTTAGCTTTTATTCCAATACATTCCTAAAGAAAATAATGTACATTTTACTCCATACATTTTCCTTGACACCCAAAAGTACTTTGAATGCTGAGCAGGACAGGAAAACGGTCAAATTCCCGCACTTGTCAAGAAAACATCCCTGGTCATCCCTACTGCCTCTGATCTGGCAGACTCACAAATGCTTAGTTTGTAAATTATGTCAGAGTGTTGGAGCTATCCGTACATTATTATTTAAAACAATGATTTAACTTTTATTTATACAGGTTTTTCTCATTGAGATAAAATCTATTTTTCAAGAGAAATAGCAAGAAATTTGTGCCATCTTTTTTGCTACTTAAGTATATTTAAGCTATTACATTTACTTTTGATACTGAAGTATATTTAACCTAAACACTTTTACTCATTTAGTATTTTACTGCGTGACTTTCACTTTTACTTGAGTCATTTTATAATTTAGGTACCTTTACTTTGACTCAAGTATGACAATTGGAAACTTATTCCACCACTGATCAAGTGGCCACTGCACAGCTTGGATTGACTGATTGCAGTGGCGTCATTAGGCCTGGGCTTCCTGAGCTTCCTGGGCTTCAGACCCAGAGAATAATGGTTTTTGTTCCAGCCCCAAAACGTTTGATGGTCAATAAATACCATTACATTTCAGTCTGATATAAAGTTTCCATAACCACACATCACTTGCACTATGCAGACCAATTCTAATGACAAAATAAAGCAATACAATATACTGCGATAGTCAGTAGGCACTGCAAGAAGGCCCTGGAATCACAACGCAGTGAACCGCTCATGTCCCTTGACCCCTCCCCACCTCTACAGCACCAGTTAGATGTCAATGCTCAGCAAAATGCCTGTCGCTCAGTCAGAGTCTGGATATTCCGTACTTCTTCTGAAAGAGTGGCAAGAAAAGTAGGTTGAGGCAGTGTTGAATAAGGTAGAGGGCAGAACGGCTAGAAAGTCAAAGTGCAGCAGCGGCAGAGTTAGCCACAGGTTTGTGCAGGGTTAGTGGTAGCTAACTAGCTAGTCTCCTTCAGCATAAGGGTTGGCTAATGCTAATAAGCTAACATTAGCACTCAGCTATTAGGTGTCAGAGTTATTTAACAGTATATTTAGTGAATAGGCAAGCTAAGGATGTTATGGTATTAGGAAAAGTGTTTATTTACAGCTAGTGTATTTGATGGGTTGTGTTTCTTTAGCTAGATTGGCTGTTTAGCCACGTTGGTAGCTACTGGCTGGCTAGCTAGCTAAAACCATAGAGATTAGATAATTTTTTTTGACTGAATCACATATCCTCTGACAGTGACAGTCCCCCCCTGTTGACTGAAGCTGAACTTTTCAACAACATATAACCCTGTTTAAAATGAAATTAATCAGAGGTCTTATAACCTATTCCATTCTACAGGTAAAAATGCTTGGCTCATGTTTGTTATTTCCATATGGGCTATGTAACTACAATGAGTGTACAAAACACTAGGAACACCTTTTGCACCCACTTTTGCCCTGAGAACAGCCTCAATTCATCGGGGCATGGACTCATGAAAACAGAAATACCTTGTATAACCATTATTTAGACCCTTTGCGATGAGACTCAAATTTGAGCTCAGGTGTATCCTGTTTCCATTCACCATCCTTAAGATGTTTCTACAACAAGTGTGTTGTCCATTAGGTTACTCCAATTAGGAGAGGGGTGGGGATAGAGAGAGCGATAGAGATGCATATATGTTATGCACTCCTCTTGGAGGATACCATAACACGCCACCACACGTGGGTGCTCTGCAAGGTGAGTGAGGTGGTGGGATCGTGGGTGTGAACAAGGACACACTGAATTACCGTTTAAACAAGGTTTATTTCTTAACCCCAATTACAGTAAGGTGGCCCAAAGCAGGCCCAAAGCAAAGAACCCCTACCTACCTGGTCTATAGAGAACCACTAACCGCTCTATCTAAAGTAAACACATGGTGTGGGGTGTTCTGGTCTTACCTAGGTTATATTGACGGAGGTTCTCTACGGGTATATGTATGAACAAGGGCCTCTTATATAAACACTCCCAGGGAGCTGTCACCTTTTCTCTGGGACAAACAAGGAACAAAGACTGACAAATAAGACACATTTTAAACATTAACAACTGGACATAACCAAAACAATATCCAGCTGACTCACCCCAAAATGACAAGACAGACAAAACACTGGTGTACATACCCACATGAAACAACACGAAGGGTCTCTCTCAAAACAACAAGACAAAAGATGGTATGTCTAAATTCTACAAAAATGGTGCAAGTGTCTGTCTAATGGCTTCTATATTCAAATGTGCCCAATGTTATCTAAGTATTTTTAAATTGCACCATATATGGCTAAGTAACAACAGCAAAAAAGAGAGCACGCTGATGTGATAGGTTGATGAGGAGTGGAATCAGGTGGGAGCAATAACGGAAGGGAGTGGCCACTGATGAGCTGGGACTGCTGCACAGGATAGGCTGCTCCGAACACCACCTGACGGAACACAGACTAACAAACACATACACCCAGCTTAACAAGGCTGGGAAACGTAACATATACTGTATATGCTTTTTTCCCCCTACATTCACTCTTTTGGAGGTTTTCCTATATAATTTATTCCATCCTAGCAACATTTCCTCATCTGCTTGCATGCACCTCTCCTACAGTGCATTCGGAAAGTATTCAGACCCCTTGACTTTTTCCACATTTTATTGTGTTACAGCCTTATTTTTTCCCTCATCAATCTACACACAATACCCCATAATGACAAAGCAAAAACAGGTTTTTAGAAAGTTTTGCACATTTATTAAATATAAAAAACAGAAGTACCTTATGTAAGGGCTGAACATGCTTAGCTAATTAATATGTTAATCTACAACAAGAGTTATTAACTGAATGTATTGTGTTACCATTTAAGGGTTTGCTAGAATAAAATACATAGATGATTTAAACTGTGTAGTAATCCTTTTGTTCCAATACTAGATTTGAGTTGACGCAACCTGACACTTATTTACATACACTTCCATTCAAAAGTTTGGGGTCACTTAGAAATGTCCTTTTTGAAAGAATTTCAATTTTTTTGTCCATTAAATGAACATCAAATTAATCAGAAATACAGTGTAGACATTGTTAATGTTGTAAATGACTATTGTAGCTGGAAACGGCAGATTGTTTATGGAATATCTACATAGGCGTACAGAGGCCCATTATCAGCAAACATCACTCCTGTGTTCCAATGGCACGTTATGTTAGCTAATCTAAGTTTATAATTTTAAAAGGCTAATTGATCATTAGAAAAACCTTTGGCAATTATACTGCGAGAAATTGCCAAGAAACTGAAGATCTCGTACAATGCTGTGTACTACTCCCTTCACAGAACAGCGCACACTGGCTCTATCCAGAATAGAAAGAGGAGTGGGAGGCCCCGGTGCACAACTGAGCAAGAGGACAAGTACATTAGAGTGTCTAGTTTGAGAAACAGACGCCTCACAAGTCCTCAACTGGCAGCTTCATTAAATAGTACCCGCAAAACACCAGTCTCAACGTCAACAGTGAAGATGCGACTCCGAGATGCTGGCCTTCTAGGCAGAGTTGCAAAGAAAAATCCATATCTCAGACTGGCCAATAAAAAGAAAAGATTAAGATAGGCAAAAGAACACAGACACTGGACAGAGGAAGATTGGAAAAAAGTGCCAGCATCTCGGAGTTGCCTCTTCACTGTTGACGTTAAGACTGGTATTTTGCGGGTACTATTTAATGAAGCTGCCAGTTGAGGACTTGTGAGGCGTCTGTTTCTCAAAATCTGAAGTGTCTGTCCTATATCTGAGAGATAAGAAAGATCAGGAAACATTATTGTTGTTTGTTTTTCTGCATGTATTTATTTTTGGCACTAAACAGTACTTCTATTCATTTTATCAACTGGTACCGGGGGATCTTCAGAGCAAAACAACCAACATGTACTGTATGTATTCGTGAGAGTCTCACCCTTCCACAGTTGGGTGATATTAGTGTGTAGCCCAAACTGTTTGGACACTACAGACAGAAGTTGGCAAGTCGGTTGTACCGACTTCAGACGAGTCGCAAGACACTTGTGAACAACACCTTCATAATCTCTTAACAGGAAACCTGTTGGATGACTAACAGGATGACTAACAGGATGGATGACTAACAGGATGCTCTCCAAGCTGTTTCTGTAAAGGGAAGTGTGAGAGTTCTGAGTAATACCAAGGACAGCCTGCTCTGAAAATAGCTAGAGTTCAGAAATTGTTTTTCTTTCACAATAGTTATGCCAACTAGAAAATGGTATAGGTCTACATAATATGACATGCATATTATATGCTCTCTCTCTCAACAGGTAGACCTGCATTCAGTCACTCAACATTCAGAACCACATGCCACAAATAAATAAATAAATTATTTCATAACTCTTTCTCTATTTTATCAACAATTTAATGCACAGTTTCAAAGATTGTGTTACTTTGATGTGATCCAATACAAACCATTGTAAAAAAATAAAAATAAACAAGTAAAGAAACAGGTCAAGAAACACACTGTCAGGCTCTGGCCATAGAGAAGCTTTACTTCTCTATATTTCTATGGTCAGAGTCTGGCAGTTCTAGATGTTCTACTTCTGTGTGGTGTTGTGTGTGGGATCCCTAATGAGAGGCAGCTGCATTGCATTACCTCTAATTAGGGATCCTACTTATATGTGTGTGTTCCACTGCTATGGTGTGGGTCATTGTCCTATGTACCGTGTCGTGAGTACACTTTCATTTATATATTGTTATTTTGTATAGTTCATTCATTTAATAAACGATATTGAATTATCGCTACGCTGCGCCTTGGTCTCTCTACACACCCGAACGTGACACACCCTTTTTTGCAATAATAATAGCAATAATACTATAATATAAGCCATGTAGCAGACATACATTGATTAAAATGTTTTTGTAACTTACAGTTTAGTACATGTTGAGTACATAAAGCCAGAAGCAAAATTACACAGAATAGAAATTGCATGTTCAAATTGTATTGCTCTGATTGAGAGATTCTTTGAGTTAGTGAACATAAAACACCAAAAAGCTTATACATTATTTACAAGCCACCAGTTCCTCTCTAGTATTCATATATGGTAGGTGGACTTTTCTGAGAAGTTGTTCTACTTTGGCTACTTTGGCTAGCGAGGATATGACCGTTCAGACATGGGATACGCTTTGCAAGTAGACTCCTAAAGTGTCTCTGAAACTTTTTCCCAACAAACGTGTAGAAGACAGGGCTTACACAACAGTAGAGGTACGCTACATTCCTAGTGACATACAGAGCATAGTCAAGCACATAAGAGCATGGCTCAGAACTATCACTGGTGGAGATCTGGAGGGCTCTCAGCAGAATCACAACATTGTACGGGGTCCAGCACACGAAAAATGTAAATATAATCACGAAAATCAGCTTGACTGCCCTACACTTCTCTCTCATCCGGGTTGACATGATTCGGACTGTGATTCTAACATAGCAGTACATGACCGTGGCCAAAGGAAGCAGGAAGAAGATCACAAACTGCTGATAGTAACCCACCAGCTGCCATTTGAGCATGATATCGTTGGATAAGCCTGTCTCCCCACAAAGGTCTCCGGCCAGAGGATCCTTCCAGACGTTGAACAGAACCAATTCCTTGACGCTGGCCAAAATGCTGACACACCACACAACTGCTGAGGAGACGCAGGCATAGATTTTCCTCCTCCGTTTGGCAGCGTTAATTGCATGGACCACGGCCAGGTATCGGTCAAAGGTCATGAGAGTGAGGAAGAGGATGGAGCTGTAGAATCCTATGAAGTATATGCAGCCCACCAGCTTGCACATGACCGGGCCAAAGATCCACTCAGAGGAGTAGTAAGTGGCCCAGAAGGGCAAACTGGAGGCAAACAGCAGGTCAGAGATGACCAGGTTGAGGAGAAAGATGTTGGTGACGGAAGTTAGCTTCTCGTATTTGTAGATAATGCACAGAACCAGCCCATTCCCAACCACACTCAGCAGGAAATTGATGGTGTAAAATGTTGGGATGAACTTGGCTCCAAATTTGTTTACCTCAGTTTTGGCACACAGATTCACCACTGCATCCACGACATAGCTGGGGTCTACAGAGTCGTTATAATCTTTCATATCAAAGAATCCATAATCCTCCGCCATGGTTGTCAGTCTCGTAACCTGTTATGAGGGTGTAAATGTAGTTTTAATTTTATGGTCTGCTATCACCTCCTATGCATTTATTGCAAGTTAAAATGGTAAGTATATAGTAAATGCCTAGTGATTATGCTTTCATTTCTTTAATTGCTTAAAATTATTTTAAGTAAATACCAGAAAGTACTCATTGTCACTACACAACTTCTTGGTAAATAGCCAACAAGCTGCAAGTGGACTGGAAATTAAAGTGATACTTGAACAACTTACCAATGTGACCTTTCTGGGTCCTGATGTGATTGTCAGAATGGAAGTTGCTTTCCTGTTCATGTGTCAGCGCTAGTAGGTTGAAGCTTTGTGTGGGACACTTGTTGCTACTGCTTGAGATATGTGATCTACACCTCCCTAAGCCTCCCTTACAAGGGGCTGTCTTAACACTGTTCAATACAGGAACTACTAGAACCTTAGTCATCATTATAACCATAAAGGGTTGTAACATGGTATTCAATTTATCAAAATACGTGGAGAAATGTATACAATTGTTGTGAAATGCGGAAAACTAAAATTGAAAGACAATTGTAGGAACTCACCCAAAATATATATAAAGTATACAACAAATTGTATCAAAACAGCCCATCTGATAGAACCTTTTTCAAAATAAGATGGATGGAAGTTAACCAGGTCACACTATTTGTGGGTTCAACAGACAGGATGCATACTGAGAGAGAACCTGTTCATTTCCATCAAGCAGGAGGATCACTAAACACTACCCACTAGGCACAAACTGGTTGAATCAATGTTGTAAAAGTTGAAGAATAGGACTAAGCTAGTGGCTCAGATGAAACTATCTAATCATTAGATATCCTTTAAATGTTGATATTTGGTTGCAATGTCTACCAAACACAATGCAATATTACTTTTGTAATACAGTATGTAGCCTAAAGTTAAGGCTATCTTACAAACTAATACAACAGTATTTATTCAACCTAAAAATGAGTAACATCCATGGTCACATTTTGAGGTTAGCCTACAGTAACTATACAGTATGTCTTATGTCATCATAGAAAGAGTGCATGTTCAAGATAGCATGCAATGGTTGCAGGTTTGTGGAGATCTTCACAATTGCTATAATAATCTGTGCATATTCTCGAACAGCACTGTTCACTTGCACTATGTACTTTTAATGTATTCTCAACTGCTATCACATGATGTTGGTGGCACTTGAATTGGGAGGACAGGCTTGTGTTATAGGCTGGAGCTGAATTTGTGCAATGGTATCAAATACAATGCCTTCAGAAAGTATTCACACCCCTTTACTTTTTCCACATTTTTTTGTGTTACAGCCTGAATTTAAAATGGATTACATTTGTAGGGGCCTGACTGAGGCCAGGTCCTGACACCCAGGGTTGGTTTATTGGTGATCCCCAATTAGAGACAGCTGTCTTGAGTTGTCTCTAATTGGTGATTCTATTTATGTGCACCGCACATCCACCTGCTTGTGGATCATTGCTTGTTTGTTCGTGTTTTGTGCGTGTCTGCACTAAACGACATTCACGGTAGTTGCGTTTGTTGTTTTGTTAGTGACAGTTTTATTATTTGAATAAAACATGTTTGCACCGTTCTCTCGCTCTGCGCCTCGTTCCCCCAACACTCACCGTGACAACATTGAGATTTAGTGTCACTGATCTACACACAACACCCCTTAATGTCAAAGTGGAATTTTGTTTGTAGAAACTTTTTACATTTGATAAAAAATGAAAAGCTGAAATGTCTTGAGTCAATAAGTATTAAACCCCTTTGTTATGGAACGGCCAAATAGGTTCAGGAGTAACAAATCACATAATACATTGCATGACGACCCCATATCTGTGCCCCACACATACAATTATCTGTAAGGTACCTCAATCGAGTAGTGAATTTCAACCACAAAGACCCAATGAGGTTTTTCAATGCCTCGCAAAGGGCACCAATTGGTAGATGTGTAAAAAATAACAGACATTGAATATCCCTTTGACCATGGTGAAGTTATTAATTAGGCTTTGGATGGTGTATCAATACACCCAGATACTACAAAGCTGCAGGCTTCTTAACTCAGTTGCTGGAGAGGAAGGAAACTGCTCAGGGATTTCACCATGAGGACAATGGTTATTAAAACAGTTACAGAGTTTAATGGTTGTGATAGAAGAAAACTGAGGAGGGACATTGTAGTTACTCCACAATACTAACCTAAATGACAGAGTGAAAAGAAAGAAACCTGTACAGAATAAAAAATATTCCAAAGCATGCATCCGGTTTGCGACAAGTCACCTAAGTAATACATTTGGCAAAGAAATTAACTTTTTGTCCTGAATACAAGGCGTTTTGTTTTTATGGAGTTGCTGCACTCTTTCCCTGAGCTAAAGAATCTATCTGTTAGGATCAACACACCACTGCCTGCATCTGCTGCATGTGAAAGACTGTTCAGTTGTGCCGGACTGATTTTTACAAGTAAAAGAGCTAGACTAGGCTGCAAAAACTTTGAAAACCAGCTTCTTCTGAAGCTGAACAAAAAATACACAAAGTAGACTGGGCTCGATTGTGCTGTATACATTTTTTTCAAGAAATGTTTCAAGATAAA
Source organism: Thymallus thymallus (assembly GCA_023634145.1). NCBI lineage: Eukaryota > Metazoa > Chordata > Actinopteri > Salmoniformes > Salmonidae > Thymallus > Thymallus thymallus. The sequence goes on along the minus strand of CM042383.1, from coordinate 17,198,432 downwards.
TATATGATTATTTCTGTTATCCAAGCCCTGTTATATCCTCTACAATATGCTAACAACATAACAATTTGTTACAGTTTTACAATGTTAGTATTTGGTTTATTAAACAAAACTATAAAACATTTAAATGTACTCAAAAAGTAACTGTACTCAAGTACTTTTTATTTTACCGTAGTAGTTGTACTATTACTCGAGTACATTTGTTCAGTACTCTACCCACCCCTGACCCTGTGTCACCATCACCTTTGGAACCTTTTAATCCCATTGGTCCAATATCACCTGCACATAAGAATATATCTAGGGGTCAGCAAGGTTATTTAATTAAACAAAATGTTGGCCCATCACAGACAAGACATGGATATTGACAATCTAACCCTCTAACCCCAGCCCAGTGTTACCTTTGTGCACTTCAGGCCCCATCCGGCCTGCCTGTCCTGGGTAGCCCTGCAAGCCGGGCGTACCAGGGTACTCTGGTGTTCCACTGGGGCCCTTAGGGCCAGAAGAGCCTGGCTCACCAGGTGGCCCCTTCAGTGTCTCACACTGCCCACATTGACTTTTTGGTGCCATCATCTGTAGAAGCTGCGGCAGCAGATATGGAGAAGGAATGAGCATCGCAGGTCAGGTTAGTTTGTTAACAGTTGACAAGTTGGCTGCAATTTCAGTTTAATCCACCAGAAAAGACAGAACTGTATATATATATTTGTATAATCTTTGTAAATGATATCATAAATAGTACTGGTGGAGTTATGTCACACATGCTGCTAACAAAAATATATGGAAATGTCTGCTCTACCCAAAATGACAAACAACTAATTGCAGCATTACCGCAAAAATGGAAGAGGCAAGTGGAAGGAGGAGAAAGTAAGGAACTTGTCTGTTGGAGCTGCATTAAAGACCAACATTGGTTAAAGGAAATTTTGATAATTAAAAAAGTATACAGGTTCCTGGGAGTTCATATGGACAACAGACTGGAATGGGCTGGTAACACCGGGGCTCTGTACAAAAAGGGCCAGAGCCGATTCTACATTCTGAGGAGGCTCAGGTCCTTCAACGAGTGCAGTAAACTACTGCATACCTTCTACCAGCCAGTGACAGCTTTTCTGCAGTGGTGTGCTGGTGCGCCAACATAAAAGCCGGTGATGCTTCTCGGGTAAATAAGCTGATCAGGAAGGCTAGCTCTGTTCTGGGGATTAGCCTTGACACTCTAGAGGAGTTGGCCAAACTGCTGGCCATCATGGACAACTTCACCCAACCTCTGCATGCCATGGTTATGACGCAGAGGAGCACCTTCAGTCACAGACTGATCTCACCATGGTGTGCCAGAGAGCGCTACAGGAGGTGCTTCCTGCCGGCGGCTATTAGACTATTTAATGCCTCACCGGGGTGCCGTGCCGTCGGCAACATAGACATGGAACTGTTGGGGTGTTAGGACCCAGTTTAACAATTATGCATCCCTCCGTGAGTAACTCTGGTCTGTAATCACTCATTCACTCAGGACTTATTCATTCAATACTCATTCATTCAGGACTGTATATACATATTCATATACAGTTGTTATCATATCACATGCAATATTGTAAGTAATTCTTGGACTGAACTTACGTAGTCATTCACTCAGGACTTTATACTAGTATCCTGTCAGTAGTATCTTTTTTCATTGCTTTTAGTATATCGAATGTGTAATACATGCATTTATCTGTAATTAAACCCTGCGCACTAAGGACTGTGTTTTAAGGGAATTACTATTATTACCCTAAATTATATCATACACAAATGTAGCTCTTCCTGTCATTTACCTGTACAGTTAATGTAACCATGCAAATATTCACTTACCTGTAAATTGAACTGTATATTTACCTACCTGTACAGTTAATATAACCATGCAAAATATTCACTTACCTGTTCATTTAACCAGTCTGTATATTAAGTAAACTATTATTACCCTCACTTATATCATACGCACTTTTAGCTATTTAAGTATTTCTCTGCCATCGACCTGTATTGTATAGTTAAACATGCAAATACTCCTTATTTATCTATATCAACTTGCAATATTTGTATATATTTTTTTTATTCAGCTAACACTCTGTAACAATGTATAGTGTACATATTCAGCCATCCACCCATACTATGCAATGTCTTCATACTATGCAATATCTATAATTATAACAGTTGGAAAGTTGGTAGGTGTCATAATGTAATTATGTGATTTAACCTGAATATCTGGTAATACCTTTTCAGTTTTTCCCTGAATAGTTTTTCTCCAAAATGCAGAAATGAAAGCTGCACTGGTGCTCCAGCTGTTTCCAGGATGCTGCTGTATGCTTTCTTAGACCTACAATTACGAACATCCTCACTATTTTGAAATGCCCTGGAAACGTGCACTTGGTGAAAAACAAAAAACAAATCAATGATTGCCTAGTCTAAATATTCAAGAATCCATACAACAGATAATGGGCATGCATAAAATAAAATAGCAGGGAACATACTCCAAAGTACTGTACATTAGCGCAAAGCTTCATCAAGTGGTCATCAGTTGGTGGCTTCCCCTGAAAGACAATAAATTCAGTATGCTGGTAGGTAATGAGCTGGTAATGAGTCCTCCTGGTTGCCCTGCTAACCCATCTTGTCCAGGAGCTACCATCAGACCCACATCCCCCTTCCTCCCATCTGGCCCTCTGGCTCCAGTGTCTCCTGATACACATTTCTGGTGTATCAGGAGACAATCTATAACACCAACTGAATCTATAATATAATAGTGTTATAGATTGCATTGATGGATGTTTGCAGTCTTGTATGTTTGCATACCTGTTGTATGTTTGCAGTCTGTAGAATTCACTTGACTTTTTAAAACCAATGTCTGCATAGAATTGTTCTGTTTGTTTATGTTTTGATACAGCGGGTGAAATAAATATTGAACACGTCACCATTTTTCTCAGTAAATATATTTCCAAAAGTGCTATTGACATGAAAGTTTCACCAGATGTTGGTAACAACCCAAGTAATCCATACATACAAAGAAACCAAAACAAATAAGTTCAGAAATTAAGCTATGTGTAATAATGTGAAATGACACAGGGAAAAAGTATTGAACACATGAAGAAAGGGAGGTTCAAAAAGGCATGGAAAGCCAAGACAACAGCTGAAAACTATCAGCAATTAAAAAGCAATCCAGCCCTGTCAGTGCAAATTAATATCAGCTGGTTCAGTCCCAACTGATGGCCTACAAAAAGGTCTCATTGCCAAGGTGTCACACAAGACACATCTCATGATGGGTAAAAGCAAAGAGCTGTCTCAAGACATTCGCAACCTAATTGTTGCAAAACATAATGATGGCATTGGTTATAGGCGCATTTCTAAGCTTCTGAATGTTCCAGTGAGCACTGTTGGGGCCATAATACGGAAGTGGAAAGACAATCATTTCACCATAAATTTGCCTCGACCAGGTGCTCCTCGACCTAATCAAATAGACTTGATGTTAGCAGCTACTCCAGTTCTCACCTCAGTGCGGTGGATGAGGTGCAACTCAGGAGGTTCTTTTTTCGTTGCAACCTCTTTAAAGAGACCACTAACAGGCCACCAGGGGAAGACAGACTGAAATATAAACTGATTTATTTGTTTTTATGAGCTCGTCACAGACAACATATTGCACATATTTGAATGAAGCAGGACTGTTTGAGCATGGATACAGCAACAATGTGTTCGTCAAAAATAGCAAGAGGAGTTTGATAAATATTATACCATGAAATTTAACAAAAATAAAACATTGTGGTTAATCTGTAGTCTGGGTTTGGCACGACTTAAAACCCTGTGGTTTACACAAAAGACAGATACACGATACATGATACTGTGGTAGCAGAATCTTACTGCTTTCTCTTTAAAAAATAAAGCACTTTTAAAGTTTGGAAAAGTAACAGACTTTTATTACACAAGCAACAAAAGCCGAGGAGCCCCCGGATAATATATAATAATTATATATTTCTTAATTCCATTCTTTTACTTTTAGATTTGTGTGTATTGTTAGATATTACTGCACTGTTGGAGCTAGGAACACAAGCATTTTGCTACATCCGCAATAACATCTGCTAAATATGTGTATGTGACCAATAAAATGTGTTTTGATTTATTTGAACTTAGGTCTGGTGGCCAGTGCTCTTTAGCCACTCTGCTGTGTCACTCTGTCCATAATTACTATGATCCTGTTTATGGGGAAATCAAGTCAAATCAAACTGGTTTGTAAAATGAATTAAATTCCTAATGAGCGTGTTAGCCAGGCCATCCCACAGCTGTGACTTTTAAAGTGTGCAATGTGTCATGAGGAGTGGAACTAATAGTTTGTTACCTTTTGATAACTTTAATTATAAGCATGGCTACCTCCCTCAGTCCCCTAAGTATGACTACTTACTGTAGCTAATGGGTGAAAGCTCTGACAGGCTGTAAACTAGGTGGATACTGTGCTCACTGCTGGCCGGGAAAATCAAATCATGATTTATTTATACATCCGACATGGAATGCATGTTCCTCAGGTGGTAAAAAGCTGTGATTCGAAATTGAGTTCAGAATCTAAAATAACACCTAGGTTTTTTACCTGGTGTTTTAAATGTATTGCCCGTGAATTAAAATGTGCAGACAGATTCTCTCTCTGTGCTTTTGGTTACAACAATAAAACATGTTTGATTATTTTTCGAGGTAAATTAAAAAGTGGGCCTCTTATTTCATGTATACAACATCATGATACTGGTAGTTTCTTTCCAGTTTACAAGATAGGTAATCCGAGGACTCCCTGGGAAGATGGGGCCTACAATTTATAATTTTAGACAATTAGTAGAGGCCATGACACAATCAATGACTTGGTTTTGCTCATCTTCTGCGTAATCATGACGTTGCCTTGCCTGTGGAGACAGCAGATGACTAATGAGCAGTGGCAATTTTAGCATGTAAATCTTGGTGGGAAAAAAACAATAATAAATGCACGACAGCAAAGCCACTACACAAGCAAAATGTTTGTATGCGACTTTATTAACTCAATGATATATACAGTGGGGAGAACAAGTATTTGATACACTGCCGATTTTGCAGGTTTTCCCACTTACAAAGCATGTAGAAGTCTGTAATTTTTATCATAGGTACTCTTCAACTGTGAGTGACAGAATCTAAAACAAAAATCCAGAAAGTCACATTGTATGATTTTTAAGTAATTCATTTGCATTTTATTGCATGACATAAGTATTTGATACATCAGAAAAGCAGAACTTAATATTTGGTACAGAAACCTTTGTTTGCAATTACAGAGATCATACGTTTCCTATAGTTCTTGACCAGGTTTGCACACACTGCAGCAGGGATTTTGGCCCACTCCTCCATACAGACCTTCTCCAGATCCTTCAGGTTTCGGGGCTGTCGCTGGGCAATACGGACTTTCTGCTCCCTCCAAAGATTTTCTATTGGGTTCAGGTCTGGAGACTGGCTAGGCCACTCCAGGACCTTGAGATGCTTCTTACGGAGCCACTCCTTAGTTGCCCTGGCTGTGTGTTTCAGGTCGTTGTCATGCTGGAAGACCCAGCCACGACCCACCTTCAATGCTCTTACTGAGGGAAGGAGGTTGTTGGCCAAGATCTCGCGATACATGGCCCCATCCATCCTCCCCTCAATACGGTGCAGTCGTCCTGTCCCCTTTGCAGAAAAGTATCCCCAAAGAATGATGTTTCCACCTCCATGCTTCACGGTTGGGATGGTGTTCTTGGGGTTGTACTCATCCTTCTTCTTCCTCCAAACACGGCGAGTGGAGTTTAGACCAAAAAGCTCTATTTTTGTCTCATCAGACCACATGACCTTCTCCCATTCCTCCTCTGGATCATCCAGATGGTCATTGGCAAACTTCAGATGGGCCTGGACATGCGCTGGCTTGAGCAGGGGGACCTTGCGTGCGCTGCAGGATTTTAATCCATGACGGCGTAGTGTGTTACTAATGGTTTTCTTTGAGACTGTGGTCCCAGCTCTCTTCAGGTCATTGACCAGGTCCTGCCGTGTAGTTCTGGGCTGATCCCTCACCTTCCTCATGATCATTGATGCCCCACGAGGTGAGATCTTGCATGGTGCCCCAGACCGAGGGAGATTGACCGTCATCTTGAACTTCTTCCATTTTCTAATAATTGCGCCAACAGTTGTTGCTTTCTCACCAAGCTGCTTGCCTATTGTCCTGTAGCCCATCCCAGCCTTGTGCAGGTCTACAATTTTATCCCTGATGTCCTTACACAGCTCTCTGGTCTTGGCCATTGTGGAGAGGTTGGAGTCTGTTTGATTGAGTGTGTGGACAGGTGTCTTTTATACAGGTAACGAGTTCAAACAGGTGCAGTTAATACAGGTAATGAGTGGAGAACAGGAGGGCTTCTTAAAGAAAAACTAACAGGTCTGTGCGTGCCGGAATTCTTACTGGTTGGTAGGTGATCAAATACTTATGTCATGCAATAAAATGCAAATTAATTATTAAAAAATCATACAATGTGATTTTCTGGATTTTTGTTTTAGATTCCGTCTCTCACAGTTGAAGTGTACCTATGATAAAAATTACAGACCTCTACATCGGCAGTGTATCAAATACTTGTTCTCCCCACTGTATGTTTTGCAACAATTAGGTTGCGAATGTCTTGAGACAGCTCTTTGCTTTTTCCCATCATGAGATGTGTCTTGTATGACACCTTGGCAATGAGACCTTTTTGTAGGCCATCAGTTGGGACTGAACCAGCTGATATTAATTTGCACTGACAGGGGGCTGGATTGCTTTTTAATTACTGATAGTTTTCAGCTGTTGTCTTGGCTTTCCATGCCTTTTTGAACCTCCCTTTCTTCATGTGTTCAATACTTTTTCCCTGTGTCATTTCACATTATTACACATAGCTTAATTTCTGAACTTATTTGTTTTGGTTTCTTTGTATGTATGGATTACTTGGGTTGTTACCAACATCTGGTGAAACGTTCATGTCAATAGCACCTTTGGAAATATATATACTGAGAAAAATGGTCATGTGTTCAATACTTATTTCACCCGCTGTATGTGCAGTTTGAAGGGTTCTATGAACAACCTAAGGAAGAACAGAGGTGGTGGAGAGCCTGGGTTGCTCTTCCTCTTGAGACGCATCGGGACCCGTTTCTACAAGAGATAGAGGAGGAGGACTTCGAATAGGCTGATGGATAGACGGGAGCGGGCTTATAATATAAAAAATTATCCGCAGCCCTGAGTCTACAGCAAAGTTCAGCAACCCGGAACCTCAAGCGAAGGTCCGCAGCCCGGAGCCTACAGCGAAGGTCCGCAGCCCGGAGCCTACAGCGAAGGTCAGCAACCCGGAGCCTCCAGCGAAGGTCCGCAGCCCGGAGCCTCCAGCGAAGGTCCGCAGCCCGGAGCCTCCAGCGAAGGTCCGCAGCCCGGAACATCCACCGGTGCCCAGTCTGGGGCCGGCCGTCTGCTTCACTCCAGTGCCAGAGCAGTCCGCTCCACCGGTGCCCAGTTTGGGGCCGGTCGTCTGCTTCACTCCAGTGCCAGAGCAGTCCGCTCCACCGGTGCCCAGTTCGGGGCTGGTCGTCTGCTTCACTCCAGTGCCAGAGCAGTCCGCTCCACCGGTGCCCAGTTCGGGGCCGGTCGTCTGCTTCACTCCAGTGCCAGAGAAGTCCGCTCCACCGGTGCCCAGCCCGGGGCCAGCCGTCTGCTTCACTACAGTGCCAGAGCAGTCCGCTCCACCGGTGCCCAGTCAGTCCGGGACCGGTCGTCTGCTTCACTCCAGTGCCAGAGCAGTCCGCTCCACCAGTGCCCAGTCCGGGGCCGGTCGTCTGCTTCACTCCAGTGCTAGAGCAGTAGTCTGCTCCACTCCCATGCCGGAGCAGTCCGCTCCACCGGTGCCCAGTCCGGGGCCGGTCGTCAGCACCATTCCCATGCCAGAGCAGTCCGCTCCACCGGTGCCCAGTCGGGGTCCGGACGTCTGCCCAGCTCCAGAGCCGGAACCACCTGCAACACCGGTACCCAATCTGGGTCCGGCCGTTTGTACCGCTCCAGGGTCGGGGGCTCCCACACCAGGGTCCAGACAGGACTTGGTGCTTCGTGGGAGTACTGAGGGGGAAATCACCGCGCTGGGGTCCGGACCGGACCGGGCGTGCAACGGTGAGGTAGGAAGGGAGCAGCCTTCACTGCCTACGTCACGTTCGAGGCCGGGGCCGGAGCCTCCGCCAACATCCGCCCCAGTACCATGTCGAACTATCGCTGCGCTGCTCCTTGGTCTCTCTCTACACCCACTCGTGACAATTTGTCAGGCTCTGGCCATAGAGAAGCCTATTTGCTTCTCTATGTAACCATGGTCAGAGTCTGACAGGTCTTTTCTTTCTCTTTCTGGTGGTCGGTTGTGTGGGATCCCTAATTTAGAGGCAGCTGTAGCGCTTCGTCTCTAATTAGAGATCCTACACAGGTTTGTAGATTTTCACACTGGTTTGTGGGTCGTTGTCGTTATATGTCGCAGTCACGGTGAAAGTAAGTGTGCCTTGTTTACGTCCGTTCATTCGTGTGTTTTGTGAACGTGACGTTTGTCTATAGTGTTTGTTTGTGTTCTGTAGTTTCGTCATTCGTTTTGTTATATAGATAGTATATGAATAAAATGTCGAACTACTATCCCTGCGCTGCGCCTTGGTCTGTGTGTGCACCCGCACGTGACACAATTATGTGTATGTGCTATTTGTCACAGACAGTGGAGGCGGTTATAGGGAACTGAACTAACCACTATATAGTTTCCTTCTCTTCGTCAGAAGTTTGTGTCAGTGTTGGTCAAATAATGGGGGTTGTATAGCTAGGTTTCCTTCCAATTGGCAACGCATTTGCATGCAAATATTCCAAACTCAGCATGAAGAAAATATACGATTTTTCCCACCTGTAGGGTTTCCACTACACTGACTTGTTGCAGATAAAAATCAGTGGGTAATGAAGTAGTGCACACAAAATTGACTTTTTCGCTTACATTTTCATGTACCGAATAAATATCTAGTATTCAATGTGTTTCCATCACATTTTCAACTCTACCAATAGTTTTGTCACAAAAACTGTTAGTTTTTAAATAGCAATAGCAAGTTTTTATTTGTCAATTGATCATCATGTCACCAGAATAAGACCCTTGACATTTATTGGAAAAGTGCATCAAGCTCATACCATGCACTTTCACCACCCTCTAAAGTTAATCATAATTTAATCTGTAGCTTAATTTAAACTGCATGATTTCCCGAATGGTAGTGGGAGGACACACCATTTCATTGCCTGACTCCAAATTGACTTATATATCAGTGGCGATTTTAGCATGGTGGGGCAAACAAACAAAACATTTTCGGATAAATGCCAGCAAAGCCACTACACAACACAACACTTAACAATAAATTGATATTGCTGATTTGCATAAACAAATGTGGTTTCTAATGACAATTGAAATGTACAAATTATGGCACGAGGGGACGACAAGTGAATAATTTTGAAAAATACATTAATGAGTGAACTACGACGGACGTAGTCAATATAACTATTTGTTTAGCACTTGAAATGTACAGCGACATAATTCAGAACATGAGCTGTTCTTACAGTGTTCTCCCTGTACACCAAGTCAGAACCGTAAGATAAATAAAGGGGGCATATAAGCAGACAATGAAATATTCAATGATAACATTTCAGGTTATAGGCTACATGTGCACCACCAAGTCAGAACAGTAGGCAACATTAAGAGGGGAAAATAGACCTAATTATTAGGGTAAGGTACATGGGCTACTCATTTTATCTGCGGCCAATGACCTTGAGCCTTCTTGGATGGGCACTTCTATCTTTAGTATATTTTTATTGAGCAAATCTTATACATGTATGAACAGCATTTGACAGGTATGCAGGTACAGAACATGTCAAGAACAAAAGCATGCTGAAGATATGTCGGGTGATAGAATGGACATCCCATGACCGTATATAAACAGAAACAAAAAATACAAAATGTAGAGATACAAAAATAGCAAAATAATCCCCTCCCATCCCACCCCGGCCCTCTATTACTCACTAGGAAGAATATTCTTGAAATTGTTATTAGTATTTGGATTATGTAGTCGTGTTGTCAAGGTAATGAAGCAGGGGTAGCCAAGTCTTCTCAAACATAGGTATGTTATCTTTTAGAACATATCTTATTCTTTCCAAATGTAGGGTGTTTGTCAGGTCACTGAGCCACATCTTAGTCGTGGGAGACTCTACTTTTCCAAAACATAAGAAGCAGTCTTTTAGCTGTAATTAGACTATATGAGAGAAAGTGTTGCTGACTAGTCGTCAGCCTGGTTTGTGTTTCCGACACACCTAGAATGGTTAGGAGAGGGTCAGGTTCTAATTGGGTGTTGTATATGTCCGATAAAATCTGAAATATTTCTGTCCAGTACAGCTGTATCTTAGGTCACAGAGCAAAACTATGTAACAGTGTACCCTCAGCCGATTGACATTTTTCACTGTTAGGTGACACCTCGGGGTAGATCTTTTGCAGCATTACTCTGGGATAATGAAGGCGATGCAGTATTTTAAATTGAATAAGCTGGTGTCTGGCATTGTTTGAGCAGATGTGAATGTTTCCCAAGCTTCTTTCCCAAATTTCTTCTGGAATACGACATTGAAACTCCTCCTCCCATTTTGCCTTTAGGCCGTCCGACGACGGTGAATCAACCGACAATAAGGTATCGTATATTAAGGATATTTGTTTATCCGAGCTAGATTACCTTTCGAGGAACATGTCTATCATTGAGCTACTCGAGTGCACAAATCCAGGAAGATGTTTTCTAACATAGTCCCTCACTTGTAGATACAGTCGTATGCAAAAGTTTGGGCACCCCTCTGAGGCTGCATAATAATTTACTCTGTCGTTAAAGAAAATGATCACAGTGGCATGCCATTCATTTTCTAATAAAAGCTGAGTACTGGGGTATTGTCCAGACAAAGATTTTTAGTGTAGCAATATTAAGTTGTATGAAATTAAATCAGATGTGAAAAATAGGCTATGCAAAAATTTGGGCACCCTTGTCATTCTGTTGATTTGAATACCTGTAACTACTTAAGCACTGATTAATTGGAACACACAATTGGTTTGGTGAGCTCATTGTCCTGCAATTTGTATTTCATTCTCAGAGGACCAGTTAGTACTGAATGACACAAGGTCAAAAGCACAGGAATCATAGACCTACAGCATTAACATATAATGATATGTGTTGTGAGTTGATGATGCTGAGATATCCAAAGTCAAAGTTTTCTGCCTGAGGTGATTGCTGTATGGAAATGACCCACTTACAGCCCCCAGTACTAGAATACCCTACTTTCAGTCCAGGTGTCCCAGCACATCCATCTGATCCACGTGCCCCTTGGGCCCCCAATGTTCACAAACTCATTACTCACAGAACACCAACTACATGAAGAAATGCACATATATACTAAAAAAAGGTTTAAACGCAACATGCAACAATTTCAAAGATTTCACTGAGTTACAGTTCATATAAGGAAATCAGTCAATTGAAAATAATGTATGTCGATCTATGGATATCACATGACTTGGAATACAGATATGCATCTGTTGGTCACAGATAACTTTTTATAAAAAGGTAAGGCGTGGATCAGAAAACCAGTATTTGCCTCATGCAGTGCGACACATCTCCATTGCATATAGTTGATCAGGATGTTGATTGTGGCCTGTGGAATGTTGTCCCACTCCTCTTCAATGTCTGTGCAAAGTTGCTGGATATTGGCGGAAACTGGAACACGCTGTCGTACACATTGGTCCAGTGCATCCCAAACATGCTCAATATGTGACATGTCTGGTGAGTATGCAGGCCAGGGAAGGACTAGAACATTTTCAGCTTCCAGGAATTGTGTACAGTTCCTTGCAACATGGGGCCGTGCATTAGCCTATCATGCTGAAACATTAGGTGATGGTGGTGAAAGAATAGCATAAAAATGGGCCTCAGAATCTCGTCACGGTATCTATGTGCATTCAAATTGCCATTAAAAAAAGCAATTGTGTTCCTGTCCGTAGCTTATGCCTGCCCATACCGAAATCCCACCGCCAACATGGGGCACTCTGTTCACAAAGTTGACAGCAGCAAACCGTTCCCCCACACAACGCCATACACGTGGTCTGCGGTTGTGAGGCCGGTTGGACGTAATTCCAAATTCTCTAAAACGTTGTTGGAGGCGGTTTATGGAAGAGAAATTAACACTAAATTCTCTGGCAGCAGCTCTGGTGGACGTTCCTGCAGTCAGCATATCAATTGCACGCACCCTCCAACAAATTGACATTGTTGCCATTGTGTTGTGTGACAAAACTGCACATTTTAGAGTGGCCTTTTATTGTCCCCAGCACAAGGTGCACCTGTGTAATGATTATGCTGTTTAATCAGCTTTTTGATATGCCAAAGATAATGGATGGATTATCTTGACAAAGGAGAAATGCTCACTAACAGGAAGCAAACACATTTGTGCACATGCTTTTTGTGTGTATGTAACATTTGACAAAGCAAAATCGTTTTTTTCTCAATTTTTGCAAATGTATAAAAATAAAAAACACGGAAATACCTTATTTAGTACATACGTATTTAGACCCCTTGCTATGCAACTCGAAATGGAGCTCAGGTGCATCCTGTTTCCATTGATCATCCTTGAGATGTTTCTACAACTTAATTGGAGACCACCTGTGGTAAATTCAATTAATTAGACATGATTTGAAAAGGCACACACCGGTCTATATAAGGTCCCACAATTTGACAGTGCATGTCAGAGAAAAAAACCAAGCCATGAGGTCGAAGGAATTGTCCTAGAGCTCCAAGACAGGATTCTGGGGAAGGGTACCAAAACATTTCTGCAGCATTGAAGGTCCCCAAGAATGGAAGAAGTTTGGAACCACCAAGACACTTCCTAGAGCTGGGCAATCGGGGGAGAAGGGCCTTGGTCAGGGAGGTGACCAAGAACCCAATGGTCACTCTGAAAGAGCTCCAGAGTTCCTCTGTGGAGATGGGAGAACCTTCCAGAAGGACAACCATCTATGCAGCACTCCACCAATGAGGCCTTTATGGTAGTGGCCAGACGGAAGCCACTGTCGTAACTTTGTCTATCATTAAAATGGTGACTACTATTTATTGAATAATTACCTACTTCTAATTATGGGATTTAAATTAATCCTGCAATAAATAGCTCATTAGGATTCCTGGGGCTCCACGGAGAGAAATGTATTCTACAGAGTTGCTACTCTCTAAATTTAACTCAAATGTTTGTCCTATCTTCCAATATATAGCAGCCCTTATTTTAACGAATGTTGCCTGATCAGTCCTAGAACGGTCAATCTGCACAAACCCCGGCGCAAACTGACTCTTCCGTATACACAAATTGGTTCAAATTGATTTACTAACTAAATGATAGTACAGGATACACAAAAATGGAAAATGGTTCTAATACAATGCACTTAATAGGATAACAGGTTCCTAGCGGATCTGTTCAATATTACACGGGCTACACCCGATGGCGATTGAGAGAGAGAACAACAAAATTAAAAACATTTGGAAACTACGCTGAGCCTAGCCTTAATACCTTGCCCGCACTGCTGCGCTCACGGGTCAGAATATAATGCATGTATATACTTGTGCGCTGATTCCCTCTGTTCGGTGATGGCTTGCACCACCTCTGATGGGTACCGGTCTCTGGTGTAAGTCTCTGATTTTCCACAAGATGTCACAATGTCCTTTCCTCTCGGTGTCTGCTTCCTATAGGACTCATTCCTGGAGACGGCTAATCAGCCGTGTCGATATCCCCACAGTTTGGGGATGTCAGTGTAGACAAGCGATGACTTTTGAGAGAATAACCGGGTGGTTCTGCTCGAATTCACCTTCTTAAATAGTCGTTGACCGTAACGTTGATTGTTTCAGATTCCTCTGTGGGAACCACGTGTTGTCTTTTTGTGGAGGTCATGACTTATTGTAGACCTCCGGCTGCAGCACGAATGTCCTCGAGTCAAGAAAGTTTATTCGCAAATCAAAGGTTTTATACCTTTTCGGGCAGGAGAGGGCGTTTCTGTCGTTTATGACCTCCTTATCTGATTTCCCTTGGGCAAGCAAGGCATTAGAATTAACTATGATCTCGTGTAAACAGCTAAAAAAACACTCTTTAATCTGGATATTTCTTACCAAACGTAACGAATGTAGACATCATATAGACAGTTTGGAAACCCTTAAAGTTACAATGTTTTCGTAATCACACCTTCATTTAAACGTCAATGACATCACAGAATTGACATTCATAGCCTCATTTTCAACACACAAAATGTATCATGTTCCCAATGTCTTGTTTCATGGGCATAAAGTCTTGGCTCCAAGTGATAGTCTAAGGACAAAGAGTCATAAAATTGGGCATTTTCCCCTCCTCTCTTTTCCTGTGAGAGTGAAAGTGAGAGAAAGTCTGGTTGGTGTCAAAGCTCTGCCTTTCACCCCTCCACATGGCAGAAATGTATCCATCAAATGACCTGTAACCTCAAGTCATGACACCACTCCTAAGTGAAAGGCACATGACAGCCCACCTGGAGTTTGACCAGAGAATCTTATTTTCTCATGCTCGGACTCTGACCATGAGAAATAAGATTCTCTGGTCTGATGAAACCAAGATTGAACTCTTTGGCCTGAATGCCAAGCGTCACATCTGGAGGAAACCTGGCACCATCCCTACGGTGAAGCATGGTGGTGGCAGCATCATGCTGTGGGGATGTTTTTCAGCGGCAGGGACTGGGAGACTAGTCAGGATCGAGGGAAAGTTTAACAGAGCAAAGTACAGAGAGATCCCTGATGAAATCCTGCTCCAGAGCTCTCAAGACCTCAGACTGGGGTGAAGGTTCACCTTCCAAGAGGACAGTGACCCTAAGCACACAGCCAAGACAACGCAGGAGTCTCTGAATGTCCTTGAGTGGCCCAGCCACAGCCAGAACTTAAACCCAAGAGACCTGAAAATAGCTGTGCAGCGACACTCCCCATTCAGACTGACAGAGCTTGAGAGGATCTGCAGAGAAGGGGAGAAACTCCCCAAATACAGGTGTGCCAAGCTTTTAGCTTCATATGCAAGAAGACTTTATGCTGTAATCTCTGCCAAAGGTGCTTCAACAAAGTACTGAGTAAAGGGTCTGAATACTTATGTAAATGTGATATTTCAGTTTATTTTTAATGCATTTTCAAACATTTGCTTTTGCTTTGTCATTATGGGGGTATTGTGTGCAGATAGATGAGGGGGAAAACAATGTAATCCATTTTAGAATAAGGCTGTAAAGTAACAAAATGTGGAAAAAGTCAAGGGGTCTGAATACTTTCCAAATGTACTGTATTTCAGCTCATGAAACATGGGACCAACACTTTATATGTTGTGTTCATATTTTTGTTCAGTGTACATACCAGAATACATACTTACATGCCCACACACAGTACATGCAACTCAGACACACACACTTACTAAGGGAATTACAGTAGGCAAGAGCTCACTGTTTACCTTTGAACCTTCACGTCCATAAGTTCCAGGTGGACCCATAGGACCTTGAAGATCTTGATAGATGATTAAACATTCAAACAAAAGCATATTAATCTAGCATTGTAAAATTAAATTCCTGAAAATAATGTGATTTTCATAATGTCAGGCTCTGGCCATAGAGAAGCTTTGCTTCTCTATATTTCTATGGTCAGAGTCTGGCAGATCTATCATTTCTACGTCTGTGTGGTGTTGTGTGTGGGATCCCTAATTAGAGGCAGCTGCATTGCATTACCTCTAATTAGGGATCTTACTTATATGTCTGTGTTCCACTCCGTTGGCGTGGTTCATTGTTATGTTGTCTCGTGTTCGTGCTACGTGTGTCATCTTTATTATTATCATTTGTATATTTGTATAGTTCGATAGTTAATTAAATAAATATGTCGAACTATCGATACGCTGCGCCTTGGTCTCTCTACACACCCGAACGTGACAGAATGAACCACCACCCGACCAAGCAGCGTTATACTGGAGCTAAGGAGAAGAAAGGAAGACAGCGGCGTTATAGAGGAAATGGAGCCCGTAGTCAACCCCAGGAAAATTTCGGGGGGGGGCTATGGGGATGGTCTGGCAAGGAGGAGGACGCGCCAGTACCACTCTCCATGTGGGATACACTGTGCCCCAAATATAAATGGGGGGCACAAAGTGCAGAAGAAGAGGATTATTTGGAGAGCCATTTTGGAGATGTTCTGGAGGAAATGTGGGAGATAGCGGAGGAGGTTGAACGGGAAATGTCGGAGTGGAATTATCCGTGTCCAGTCGCCTACTCCAATCCCGTGAAAGAGCAGTCCGCTTTACCGGTGCCGTCGGGGTCCGGCCGTCTGCTCTACTCCAGTGCCAGAGCAGTCCGCTCCACCGGTGCCCAGTCTGGGTCCGGCCGTCTGCTACACTCCAGTGCGCCTCTCCAGTCCGGTACGTCATGTGCCTGTTCCTCGCACTCGCCCTGAGGTGCGTGTCACCAGTCCGGTGCCATCAGTGCCGACTCCATGCACCAGGCCTCCAGTACGCCTCTCCAGTACGGTACGTCATGTGCCTGCTCCTCGCACTCGCCCTGAGGTGCGTGTCACCAGTCCGGTGCCATCAGTGCCGACTCCACGCATCAGGCTTCCAGTGCGCGTCTCCAGTCAGGTACGTCCTGTGCCTGTTCCCCGCACTAGCCCTGAGGTGCGTGTTATTAGTCCTGTGCCACATGTGCCGACTCCACGCACCAGGCTTCCAGTGCGCGTCTCCAGTCAGGTACGTCCTGTGCCTGTTCCCCGCACTAGCCCTGAGGTGCGTGTTATTAGTCCAGTGCCACCAGTGCCGACTCCACGCATCAGGCTTCCAGTGCGCGTCTCTAGTCCGGTACGTCCCGTGCCGACTCCCCGCACTCGACCTCCAGTGCGTGTGCCCAGCCAGGTTCCTCCAGTGCCGGCTCCACGCACCAGGCCTCCAGTGCGCTTCTCCAGTCCGGTACGTCCCGTGCCGACTCCCCGCACTCGACCTCCAGTGCGTGTGCCCAGCCAGGTTCCTCCAGTACCGGCTCCACGCACCAGGCCTCCAGTGCGCCTCTCCAGTCTGGTACGTCCCGTGCCGACTCCCCGCACTCGACCTCCAGTGCGTGTGCCCAGCCAGGTACCTCCAGTGCCGGCTACACGCACCAGACCGTCGGTGCGCCTCATCAGCCCGGAGACTCCCGTGATAGTCGACAGCCTGGAGACTCTTGTGATGATCGACAGCCCGGAGCCTCTCGTGATGGTCGACAGCCCGGAGCCTCCCGTGATGGTCGACAGCCCGGAGCCTCCCGTGACGGTCGACAGCCCGGAGCCTCCCGTGACGCTCGACAGCCCGGAGCCTCCCGTGACGCTCGACAGCCCGGAGCCTCCCGTGACGCTCGACAGCCCGGAGCCTCCCGTGACGCTCGACAGCCCGGAGCCTCCCGTGACGCTCGACAGCCCGGAGCCTCCCGTGACGCTCGACAGCCCGGAGCCTCCCGTGACGCTCGACAGCCCGGAGCCTCCCGTGACGCTCGACAGCCCGGAGCCTCCCGTGACGCTCGACAGCCCGGAGCCTCCCGTGACGCTCGACAGCCCGGAGCCTCCCGTGACGCTCGACATCCCGGAGCCTCGTTATTTGCCCCGCTCCATGGCCTGAACTTTTTTCCCCACCATTGTTGTTACCAGGACCGGTGGGTTGCCCCTTTATATGGCCGGAGTCGCCTGCCACACCGGTGCTCAGTCCTGGCCCGGTTATTTGCCCCGCTCCATGGCCTGAGATTTTTTCCCCACCATTGTTTCCAGGACCGGTGGGTTGCCCCTTTAAATGGCCTGAATCGCCAGCCACACTGGGGCCCAGTCCGGGCCCAGTAGAAATAAGGAGGAGGACATCCACTTCGCCGGGGCCGGAACCGCCACCGACGATGGTTTATGTTTGATGTTTTTCCCTCCCTGACCCTTCCCTCATGTTTTTGTGTTTGTTTTCTTGCGGCCGGGAGTCCACGCCTTTGGGGGGGGGTACTGTCAGGCTCTGGCCATAGAGAAACTTTGCTTCTCTATATTTCTATGGTCAGAGTCTGGCAGATCTATCATTTCTACGTCTGTGTGGTGTTGTGTGTGGGATCCCTAATTAGAGGCAGCTGCATTGCATTACCTCTAATTAGGGATCTTACTTATATGTCTGTGTTCCACTCCGTTGGCGTGGTTCATTGTTATGTTGTCTCGTGTTCGTGCTACGTGTGTCATCTTTATTATTATCATTTGTATATTTGTATAGTTCGATAGTTAATTAAATAAATATGTCGAACTATCGATACGCTGCGCCTTGGTCTCTCTACACACCCGAACGTGACACATAATGTGATATTCTGAGGAATACACTTTATTATAGATCAAAAAGGTGAGGCAAAGTAGGTGAGGCTACTTTTATCACACAATGATATAGGGAGAAAGACAATTTGAAAGAAACATTGGAGAATAAAATTGTGAGAATAATTTGAAATCCCATGACAATACAATTGCAGCAATTTCTTCATTGGCCTGTCAGTTCTTCTGAAGTGGTTATGTAAGGTGGGAGTAAGCCTCATTGCGTAAGTCAGATATAGCATTATTGAGCAGCACATAAACAATTTTATTTTCATGAGACAGAACATGAAAAGGGTGAGAGAAGAAAATATTTAATGAACATCAAGCATACTGTCCTTTCAGGTCCAATCAGTGACCTATCTGAGCTCCTTTTGGTCCTACCAACCCCTCTTGGGCCTCTCTCCCCGTCAAAAACAAGGTCAAGTCAAGTTTATTCAAAATGCATTTTACATGGTTCTCAAAACACTTTATTTTACCAGCTACTCTTTCACAGAATGTCTCATTAGCAGTGCCGACCCGTCATTCAGGACAGTTGGGGCAGTTTTGCCTGTTTTGCATTTGAATTAATATGTGTCACATATAAGTTTGCAATCAATGTAAAAAAAAAATATATATATATATATATATACAGTGGGGAGAACAAGTATTTGATACATTGCCAATTTTGCAGGTTTTCCCACTTACAAAGCATGTAGAAGTCTGTAATTTTTTATCATAGGTACTCTTCAACTGTGAGTTGAAAATCACATTGTATGATTTTTAAGTAATTAATTTGCATTTTATTGCATGACATAAGTATTTGATACATCAGAAAAGCAGAACTTAATATTTGGTACAGAAACCTTTGTTTGCAATTACAGAGATCATACGTTTCCTGTAGTTCTTGACCAGGTTTGCACACACTGCAGCAGGGATTTTGGCCCACTCCTCCTTCAGGTTTCGGGTCTGTCGCTGGGCAATACAGACTTTCAGCTCCCTCCAAAGATTTTCTATTGGGTTCAGGTCTGGAGACTGGCTAGGCCACTCCAGGACCTTGAGATGCTTCTTACGGAGCCACTCCTTAGTTGCCCTGGCTTTGTGTTTCGGGTCGTTGTCATGCTGGAAGACCCAGCCACGACCCATCTTCAATGCTCTTACTGAGGGAAGGAGGTTGTTGGCCAAGATCTCGCGATACATGGCCCCATCCATCCTCCCCTCAATACGGTGCAGTCGTCCTGTCCCCTTTGCAGAAAAGCATTCCCAAAGAATGATGTTTCCACCTCCATGCTTCACGGTTGGGATGGTGTTCTTGGGGTTGTACTCATCCTTCTTCTTCCTCCAAACACGGTGAGTGGAGTTTAGACCAAAAAGCTCTATTTTTGTCTCATCAGACCACATGACCTTCTCCCATTCCTCCTCTGGATCATCCAGATGGTCATTGGCAAACTTCAGACGGGCCTGGACATGCGCTGGCTTGAGCAGGGGGACCTTGCGTGTGCTGCAGGATTTTACATGCTTTGTAAGTTCAAATAAATCAAAACACATTTTATTGGTCACATACACATATTTATCAGATGTTATTGCGGATGTAGCAAAATGCTTGTGTTCCTAGCTCCAACAGTGCAGTAATATCTAACAATACACACAAATCTAAAAGTAAAAGAATGGAATTAAGAAATATATAATTATTATATATTATCCGGGGGCTCCTCGGCTTTTGTTGCTTGTGTAATAAAAGTCTGTTACTTTTCCAAACTTTAAAAGTGCTTTATTTTTTAAAGAGAAAGCAGTAAGATTCTGCTACCACAGTATCATGTATCGTGTATCTGTCTTTTGTGTAAACCACAGGGTTTTAAGTCGTGCCAAACCCAGACTACAGATTAACCACAATGTTTTATTTTTGTTAAATGTCATGGTATAATATTTATCAAACTCCTCTTGCTATTTTTGACGAACACATTGTTGCTGTATCCATGCTCAAACAGTCCTGCTTCATTCAAATATGTGCAATATGTTGTCTGTGACGAGCTCCTAAAAACAAATAAATCCGTTTATATTTCAGTCTGTCTCTCCCTGGTGGCCTGTTAGTGGTCTACTTAAAGAGGTTGCAACGAGAAAAGAACCTCCTGAGTTGCACCTCATCCACCGCACTGAGGTGAGAACTGGAGTAGCTGCTAACATCAAGTCTATTTGATTAGCCTCTAGGACTAGGTACTTTTGCATTAACATTCATTTGATCTCATATACACCTTGTTTACTCGATGGAGAGAGACACAAATTCATCACCCTCATCTCATTTAAGTGATGTACACAGTACTTCCAACAACTGTAAAGAGGAGACTGATGGATTACTACAACATGGTGGTTTTCTATGGTTTGGAGGAAATGGATTAAGGGAAGGGATCACAGCAAAAGCTTCTTTAGTAGAAATACGGTAGTAGGTTACGTATGGATTATACACAGATGCTATGAGGTCTCTTCAGCACTTGGTCAAAATAATTTTTAGTTAAAGGTTTAACCAGAACCACATTCTACCCAGATGGGGGTGGTTATTGGTGGTCCCTCAGCCAGCTGGTTCAGATTCTGGCCTGGGGCCACACTACCCCACTAAAATATTAGTTGGGGATGGGATTGGAACAACTGTTGAACTGAGCTTGTGGTTGTTTGTGGGGGAAGGGTGGGGAGTGTGTATATGTATACCACATCTGTTGCTATGGGGTAATGATGACAGGGACAATATACAGTACATTCGGAAAGTATTCATACACCTTGACTTTTAAATTAAATCGTTTTTTCCCCTCATCAATCTACACACATTACCCCATAATGACTAAGCAAAAATAGTTTATTACAAATGTTTGAAAATGTATATAAAATAAAATAAAATGGAAACATCACATTTACATTAGTACTCAGACCCTTTACTCAGTACTTTGTTGAAGCACCTTTGGCAGCGATTGCAGCCTTGAGTCTTCTTGGGTACGACGCTACAAGCTTGGAACACCTGTATTTGGGGAGTTTCTCCCATTCTTCTCTGCAGATGCTCTCAAGCTCTGTCAGGTGGGATGTCCTGAAGCCACTCCGCTCTTTCCCTCGATCCTGACTAGTCCCTCAGTCACTGCTGCTGAAAAACATTGACAAGGCATGATGCTGCCACCACCATGCTTAACCGTAGGAATGGTGCCAGGTTTCTTCCAGACGTGACGCTTGGTTTCATCAGACCAGAGAATCATGGTCTGAGAATCCTTTAGTTGCCTTTTGGCAAACTCCAAGCGAGCTGTCATGTGCCTTTTACTGAAGAGTTGTTCCATCTGGAAACTCTACCATAGAGGCCTGATTTGGTGGAGTATTGCAGAGATGGTCGTCGTTCTGGAAGGTTCTCCCATCTCCACAGAGGAACTCTAGAGCTCTGACAGAGCTCTGACACATCCCCAACCAAGGCCCTTCTCCCACGATTGCGCAGTTTGGCTGGGCGGCCAGCTCTAAGAAGAGTCTTGGTGGTTCCAAACTTCTTGCATTTAAGAATGTTGGAGGCAACTGTGTTCTTGCCAATCTTCAATGCTGCAGACATTTTCTGGTACTCTTCCCCAGATCTGTGCCTCATCACAATCTTGTCTCTGAGTGTTACGGACAGTTCCTTCAACCTTATATAGACAGGGGTGTGCCTTTCCAAATCATGTCTAATCAATATAATTTACCACAGGTGGACTCCAATCAAGTTGTAGAAACATCTCAAGGATGATCAATGGAAACAGGATGGACCTGAGCGCAATTTCTTGTCTCATAGCAAAGGGATATTTATGTAAATAAGGTATTTCTGTTTTACATTTTTATTAAATGTAGAAAAAAAATCTAAAAACCTGTAGAAAAAGGGAAGGGGTCTAAATATTTTCAGAAGTAGTCACCTGGAATGCTTTTCCAACAGTCTTGAAGGAGTTCCCACATATGCTGAGCACTTGTTGGCTGCTTTTCCTTTCGGTCCAACTCATCCCAAACCATCTCAATTGCGTTGAGGTCGGGTGATTGTGGAGGTCAGGTCATCTGATGCAGCACTCCATCGCTCTCCTTGGTCAAATAGCCCTTACACAGCCTGGAGGTGTGTTTTGGGTCATTGTCCTGTTGAAAAACAAATGATAGTCCCACTAAGTGCAAACCGGATGGGTGGCGTATCGCTGCAGAATGCTGGTTAAGTGTTCCATGAATTTGAAAATCACAGACAGTGTCACCAGCAAAGCACCCCCATAGTATCACACCTCCTCCTCCATGCTTCACGGTGGGAACCACGCATGCAGATATAATCCGTTCACCTACTCTGGGTTTCACAAAGACATGGTGATTGGAACCAGAAATCTCTCATTTGGACTCATCAGACCAATGGACAGATTTCCACCGGTCTAATGTCCATTGCTCGTGTTTCTTGGCCCAAGCAAGTCTCTTCTTATTATTGGTGTCCTTTAGTAGTTGTTATTTTGCAGCAATTCGAGCCTGATTCACACAGTCTCCTCTGAACAGTTGATGTTGAGATGTGTCTGTTACTTGAACTCTGTGAAGCATTTATTTGGGCTGCAATTTCTGAGGCTAGTATCTCTAATGAACGTATCCTCTGCAGCAGAGGTAACTCTGGGTCTTCCTTTCCAGTGGCAGTCCTCATGAGAGCCAGTTTCATCATAGCGCATGATAGTTTTTGCGACTGCAATTTCCAGATTGACTGATCTTCATGTCTTAAAGTAATGATGGACTGTTGTTTCTCTTTGCTTATTTGAGCTGTTCTTGCCATAATATGGACTTGGTCTTTTACCAAATAGGGCTATTTTCTGTATACCACACCTACCTTGTCACAATACAACTGATTGGTTCAAACGCATTAAGAAGGAAAGAAATTCCACAAATTAAGTTTTAACAAGACACACCTGTTAATTGAAATGCATTCAAGGTGACTACCTCATGAAGCTAGTTGAGAGAATGTCAAGAGTGTGCAAAGCTGCCATCAAGAATCATTGAAGATGGCGCAGACGGAGATGGCAGCATTGCGACTAGCTCTTAGGAAACTTTGCACTATTTTGTTCTTTCATGATTTTTTTTTTGCATTATTAGCTCAGGAAATGTTTTGTGTCATTACATACAGCCGGGAAGAACTATTGGATATTAGAGCTGCGGTATCTTACCAGAACTACCAGCATTACGACTAGAATACGACATCCCTGGAGCAGATCCTTTGTTCGCTCTCCCCAGAGCAATTGAACTTATTCCAGAGGCCGACCCAAAACATCGCCGGTGGAGGAGAGGCACTGGAGGCGGCCTGCTGGTTTGAGTATATTACTCACTAATGTTCAGTTTTTGGATAACAAAGTTGATGAACTCACAGCAATAATTCATTTCCAGAGAGACATCAGGGCCTGTAACATACTCTTTCACAGAAACATGGCTCTCTCGGGATACTCTGTCGGAATCGGTACAGCCAACGGGTTTCTCAGTACATTGCCAGACAGGAATAAATATCCCTCCGGGAAGCAGAAGGGCAGAGGGGTGTGTTTTCATTATTAACGACTCATGGTGTAATTGTAGTAACATACAGGAACTCAAGTCCTTTTGTTCACCCGACCTAGAATACTTCACAATCAAATGCAGACCATATTATCTTTCAAGAGAATTCTCCTCCGTCATTGCCACGGCCGTTTATATCCCCCCTCAAGCCGATACCACGTCGGCCTTCAAAGAACTTCACTGGACTTTATGCAAACTGGAAACCACAGTAGCTGGGGATTAATTGTAGGACTTGCGCTGCTAAAACTCTAGACCACTGCTATACCAACTTCCGGAATTGTCATGAGAGGGTGCATGCAAAAAACCTTATGGCGATGATAGCCTCGCTGCAAGCCCAGGTTCAGACAAAATCGTTAGGCAAGGGCAATTTAAGTGTAGGAAAGGATGAAATTGCGTCTGTGCCACCAGTAAGTACAGTTACTAGTAAAAATCCCCTCGCACAGTCCCCGCAGCCGGACAATTTTCTCAGGGCTTCTGGAAAGAAATGCATCCACTCGCTCATTCAACCGACAGAAACTTTAAACCGGCTCTCCCCATTAAGCAACGAGTCGGAGCAAGAGGCTTCTCAGGTCTCTCCTCCACCCGTTACGGGGTCTGAGCCACCGAAGCCTCCCACCATTAGCTCTGACAAATTGAAAACCCTAGTCATTGGCGACTCCATTACCCGTGCTGGCTAAAACTAAATCTGGCGAGTGTAGAGAGTATAGGGATATTGTTATCCACGTCGGCACCAACGATGTTAGGGTGAAACAGTCAGAGGTCACCAAGCGCAACATAGCCTCAGTGTGTAAATTAGCTAGAAAGATGTGTCGGCATCGAGTAATTCTCTCTGGCCCCCTCCCAGTTAGGGGAAGTGGTCATCTATACAGCAGAGTCTCACAACTCAATCACTGGTTGAAAACTGTTTTCTGCCCCTCCCAAAGGATAGAATTTGTAGATAAATGGCCCTCTTTCTGGGACTCACCCACAAGCAGGACCTAGCTGGAGGGGTGCTCTCATTTTATCTATGAACATAGACGAGGCTCTAACTCCTCTAGCGCCACTATGAGATAGGGTGCAGGCCAGGCAGCAGGCTGTTAGCCAGCCTGCCAGTTTAGTGGAGTCTGCCACTAGCACAGTCAGTGTAGTCAGCTCAGTTACCCCCATTGAGACCGTGTCTGTGCCTCGATCTAGGTTGCGCAAACCTAAACATGGCGGTGTTCGCCTAAGTAATCTCACTGGAATAAAGACCTCCTCCATTCCTGTCATTATTGAAAGAGGTGATATCTCACTTCTTAAAATAGGGTTACTTAATGTTAGATCCCTCACTTCCAAGGCAGTTATAGTCAATGAACTAATCACTGATCATAATCTTGATGTGATCGGACTGACTGAAACATGGCTTAAGCCTGATGAATTTACTGTGTTAAATGAGGCCTCTCCTCCTGGTTACACTAGTGACCATATCCCCCGCGCATCCCGCAAAGGCGGAGGTGTTGCTAACATTTCCAATAGCAAATTTCAATTTACCCCCCAAAAAAGGACAGCGTTTGAGCTTCTAGTCATGAAATCTTTGCAGCCTACTCAATCACTTTTTATAGCTACTATTTACAGGCCTCCTGGGCCTTATACAGAGTTCCTTACTGAGTTCTCTGAATTTCTATTAGACCTTGTAGTCATGGCAGATAATATTCTAATTTTTGGTGACTTTAACATTCACATGGAAAAGTCCACTGATACACTACAAAAGGCTTTCGGCGCCATCATCGACTCAGTGGGTTTTGACCAACATGTCTCCGGACCTACTCATTGCCACAGTCATACCCTGGATCTAGTTCTGTCCCGTGGAATAAATATTGTGGATCTAAATGTTTTTCCTCAAAATCCTGGATTATCGGACCACCATTTTATTTTGTTTGCAATCGCAAAAAATAATTTGCTTAGACCCCAACCAAGGATCATCAAAAGCCGTGCAATAAATTATCGGACAACCCAAAGATTCCTAGATGCCCTTCCAGACTCCCTCCACCTATCCAAGGACGTCGGAGTACAAAAATCAGTTAACAATCAAACTGAGGATTTAAATTTAACCATCTCCGTAACATTGCAAAAATCTGACATTTTTTGTCCAGAAATGATGCGGAAAAGCTAATCCATGCTTTTGATTACTTCAATGCTCTACTCTCCGGCTACCCGCATAAAGCACTAAATAAACTTAAATTAGTGCTAAACACAGCTGCTAGAATCTTGACTAGAACCAAAAGATTTGATCATATTACTCCTGTGCTAGCCTCTCTACACTGGCTTCCTGTTAAGGCTAGGGCTGATTTCAAGGTTTTACTGCTACCCTACAAAGCATTACATGGGCTTGCTCCTACTTATCTCTCAGATTTGGTCCTGCCGTACATACCTACACGTACGCTCCGGTCACAAGACGCAGGGCTCCTTATTGTCCCTAGAATTTCTAAGCAAACAGCTGGAGGCAGGGCTTTCTCCTATAGAGCTCCATTTTTATGGAATGGTCTGCCTATGCATGTGAGAGACGCAGACTCCGTCTCGACCTTTAAGTCTTTACTGAAGACTCACCTCTTCAGTATGTCCTATGATTGGGTGTAGTCTGGCCCAGGGGTGCAAGGGTGAACGGCAAGGCTCTGGAGCGACGAACCACCCTTGCTGTCTCTGCCTGGCCGGTCCCCGTCTCTCCATTGGGATTCTCTGCCTCTGACTCTATTACGGGGGCTGAGTCACTGGCTTACTGGTGCTTTCCATGCCATCCCTAGGAGGGGTGCCTCACTTCCTGTCCGGTTTGTCGCCCCCTCGGGCTTGTGCAGTGGAGGGGATCTTTCGTGGACTATACTCAGCCTTGTCTCAGGGTAGTAAGTTGGTGATTGTTGATATCCCTCTATTGGTGTAGGGGCTGTGCTTTGGCAGAGTGGGTGAGGTTATATCCTGCCTGGTTGGCCCTGTCCGGGGGTATTGTCGGAGGGGGCCAGTGTCTCCTGACCCCCCTTGTCTCAGCCTCCAGTATCTATGCTGCAATAGTCTATGTGCCGGGGGGCTAGGGTCAGTTTGTTAAATCTGATGTTATTTTCTAGTGTCTTGTGTGAATTTAAGTATGCTCCCTCTAATTCTCTCTCTCTCCCACTCTACCTCCTCTCCTGGAGGACCTTAGCAAGAGGCTTCTCAGGTCTCTCCTCCACCCGTTACGGGGTCTGAGCCACCGAAGCCTCCCACCATTAGCTCTGACAAATTGAAAACCCTAGTCATTGGCGACTCCATTACCCGTGCTGGCTAAAACTAAATCTGGCGAGTGTAGAGAGTATAGGGATATTGTTATCCACGTCGGCACCAACGATGTTAGGGTGAAACAGTCAGAGGTCACCAAGCGCAACATAGCCTCAGTGTGTAAATTAGCTAGAAAGATGTGTCGGCATCGAGTAATTCTCTCTGGCCCCCTCCCAGTTAGGGGAAGTGGTCATCTATACAGCAGAGTCTCACAACTCAATCACTGGTTGAAAACTGTTTTCTGCCCCTCCCAAAGGATAGAATTTGTAGATAAATGGCCCTCTTTCTGGGACTCACCCACAAGCAGGACCTAGCTGGAGGGGTGCTCTCATTTTATCTATGAACATAGACGAGGCTCTAACTCCTCTAGCGCCACTATGAGATAGGGTGCAGGCCAGGCAGCAGGCTGTTAGCCAGCCTGCCAGTTTAGTGGAGTCTGCCACTAGCACAGTCAGTGTAGTCAGCTCAGTTACCCCCATTGAGACCGTGTCTGTGCCTCGATCTAGGTTGCGCAAACCTAAACATGGCGGAGGGGGCCAGTGTCTCCTGACCCCCCTTGTCTCAGCCTCCAGTATCTATGCTGCAATAGTCTATGTGCCGGGGGGCTAGGGTCAGTTTGTTAAATCTGATGTTATTTTCTAGTGTCTTGTGTGAATTTAAGTATGCTCCCTCTAATTCTCTCTCTCTCCCACTCTACCTCCTCTCCTGGAGGACCTTAGCCTACCCGGGGGACCATGCTTCAGGACCACATGCCCTGATGTCTCCTAGCTGTCCCCAGTCCACCTGGTCGTGCTGCTGCACCGGTTTCAACTCTTCTGCCTGCGGTTATGGAACCCTGACCTATTCATTGGACATGCCACCTTGTCCCAGACCTGCTGTTCGCCACTATGGCCTATTTATTTCCCTACCTTCCTAATCTTTCTACATTTGCACACACAGCTGCTAAAAAATAAAATGTAAACTGCAACCTAGGCATGAAATCAAGAAAATCCCTGTATCAAAATCTCTAATTACATAGCACCCAAGAGTGCCATAATGTGTACTGTATATAAAACTACACTGAACAAATATATAAACGCAACATAGTGTTGGTCCTGAAATTGTCACACCCTGATCTGTTTCACCTGTCCTTGTGCTTGTCTCCACCCCCCTCCAGGTGTCACCCATCTTCCCCATTATCCCCAGTGTGTTTATACCTGTGTTCTCTGTTTGTCTGTTGACAGTTTGTTTTGTTCGTCAAGCCTACCAGCGGTTTTCCCTCTGCTCCTGTCTTGCTATAGTTCCTGTTTTCTAGTTTTCCTGGTTTTGACCATTCTGTCTGCCCTGACCCTGAGCCTGCCTGCCGTTCTGTACCTTTCGGACTCTGATCTGTGTAACGGACCTCTGCCTGCCCTTGACCTGTCGTTTTTTGCCTGCCCCCTGTCTTTGTAATAAACTTTTGTTACTTCAAACCGGTCTGCATCTGGGACTTCTCCTGAAACGTGATAGAAATAAAAGATCCCAGATTTATTTTTTTTACATCCACCTGACAGGTGTGGCATATCCAGCTGTTGATTAAACAGTATGACCATTACACAGATGCACCTTATGCTAGGGACAATAAAAGGCCACTCAAATGTGCAGTTGTCACATAATACAATGCCACAGATGTCTCAAGTTGAGGGAGCGTGCAATTGGAATGCTGACTGCAGGAATGTCCACCAGAGCTGTTGCCAGATAAGAGAATTTTGCAGTCCAAACAGGCCTCACAACCGACCACATGTATGGCGTCTTTTGGGCAAGCGGTTTGCTGATTTCAACGTTGTGAACAGAATACCCCATAAGCTATGGAAAACAAATACAATTGCATTTTATCCATGGCAATTTGAATGCACAAAGATTCCGTGACGAGATCCTGAGGCCCATTGTCATGTCATTCATCTGCCGCCATCACCTCATGTTTCAGCATGATAATGCACGGCCCCATGTCACAAGGATCTGTACACAATTCTTGGAAGTTGAAAATGTCCCAGTTCTTCCATGGCCTGCATACTCACCAGACATGTCACCCCACTGAGCATGTTTGGGATGCTCTGGATTGACGTGTACGACAGAGTGTTCCAGTTCCCGCCAATATCCAGCAACTTCACACAGACATTGAAGAGGAGTAGAATAACATTCCACAAGCCACAATCAACAGCCTGATTAACTCTATGCAAAGGAGATTTGTCGCACTGCATGAGGCAAATGGTGGTCACACCAGATACTGACTGGTTTTCTGATCCAGGGCCCTACCTTTTTTTTAAGGTATCTGTGATCAACAGATTTGTATTCCAAGTCATGTGAAATCCATAGATTAGGGCCTAATTTATTTATTTAAATTGACTGATTTCCTTATATGAACTGTAACAATAAAATCTTTGAAATTCTTGCATTTAAATTGTTATTCAGTATATAAAAATGATTCACCAAATTACAGTACATGATTTACTGTACATGTTTAAGCCACTGGAGTTTCACTTTAGAACACCCTCATTAGAAGGGTGTTATATGTTGGCTTATCTTGTGCGTTTTAAATATAGCATTGATTTCTGTACTCACATACAGTATGTTCATGATCTGTAATCCTCCATGTTTTAATTGTGTAACCTTAAATGTATGAAAATTGCAAAGTTCACTCAAGTCAGTCGTTAAATTAACCCAGAAACTACAATATATTTGTCTTACTAAATGTCATGAAGTTGCACGTTCATGTAGTGTACACTCTTTGAAAAAAGGGTTCCGAAAGGGTTCTTCGGCTGTCCCCATAGGAGAACCCTTTTTAGTTCCAGGTAGAAACATTTTTGGTTCCAGGTAGAACTCTTTTGGGTTCCATGTAGAACACATTCTGGAAAGGATTATACATTGAACTCAAAAAGGTTCTACCTGGAACCAAAAAGTATTATTCAAAGGGGTTTCCTATGGGGACAGCTGAAAAACCCTTTTAGGTTCTAGTTAGCACCTTTTTTTCTAAGAGTGTAGATGGAATGTGTCTATTTTCATGCAAATGTTGACGAAGCTAAATGAAAAGAAAGAAGATGCAAGGTCATTACTTAAGAACATGCTCTTTCCATGACAGACTGACCTGGTGAATGCAGGTGATCCCTTATTGAGGTCACTTGTTAAATCCACTTCAATCAGTGTAGATGAAGGAGAGGAGACAGATTAAATAATTATTTTTAAGCCTTGAGACAATTGAGACGTATTGTGTATGTGTGCCATTCAGAGGGTGAATGGGCAAGACAAAAGATTTAAGTGCCTTTGAACGGGTTATGGAAGTATGTGCCAAGCGCAACACTTTGTGTCAAGAAATGCAACGCTGCTGGGTTTCACACTCAAGAGTTGGTCCAAGAATGGTTCACCACACAAAGGACATCCAGCCAACTTGACACAACTGTGGGAAGCATTGGAGTCAACATGGGCCAGCATTCCTGTGTAACAATTTGAATACCTTGTAGAGTCCATGCCCCGATGAATTGAGGCCGTTCTGATGGGAAAAGGAGGGGTGCAGCTCAATATTAGGAAAATGTTCCTAATGTTTTGAACACCCAGTGTACATCAGTGACATAGCTGTTGAGCAGACCACACTGCTTTGCACAATCTTGCCAAAACATCCATGTAAAATAACATACAACATTCAAAGTATGAGGGCGAGGGGGGAACATTGTTCCTTCCTGTACATGAAAAATCCCATTTAAACGTATTTGATACAGGACCTCACACCAAGCTGTTTTCTGAATACAACAGGAATAATTGTAACTTTAAACTCTGGAATTATTTTTACACAACAATTATACAACATTTTTTGTTGTTGTTGTTTAAAAAAATTGTTTTAACCTTTATTTAATTAGGCAAGTCAGTTAAGAACAAATTCTTATTTACAATGACGGCCTACACCGGCCAAACTCGGACTCCCAATCACGGCCGGTTGTGATACAGCCTGTATTCGAAGCAGGGTGTCTGTAGTGACACCTCTAGCACTGAGATGCAGTGCCTTAGACCGCTGAGCCACTTGGGAGCAATTACCCAAAAATGTATGGGATTTCACCTCACATGTAACATTCACTAAATGTTATGCATGCGTCTCAAAACATTCCTGAGCATTTTGATCCAAGTGTAGCCTAGTACTGATACCCTTTTTTCTCTAATGTTGTCAAGGCAAGTACGCTAGCTGGTTAAAAAAAATCTCTCCAACATCTAAAGCATGGTGTGGCTGGTTTTTACATGCCCTGTGAGCTTCAGGGCCTGACTACAGAGTGTAGCAGCTAAGCCTGATGAGCAGGTTTTTATCTAGGCCACCACATCAAACTCCTCATCAGTCGGTTAGGTAATCATGCACTGCATCCAGACCAGCAGACTGGAGCTGGGGACTGGGGATGGGGAGCTGGGCTGGAAAAGCTGGGGTTTGGCTTAAAGTCTATTGGAGACCTTGACATATCTGCTGGTTTCTAATCCAAAATGGTCTATGGTTTTCATATCTTTATTTCTTGTTATATGGCAGTCTATCCAATAGTGTTTGCAGACTGATAAAAGAATGTTGAAACAAGTTGGAATGTTCACATGCTCATATATGTTTTGGGCACAGTTTTGGAACAATGTTGCTAATATTTTACAAATATTATATATTTTGCAAACCTGGCTAAATTGGTTGTGCTATCTGCATAACTATAAAGAGTTGTAGCAATGTCAGACCAATCCAATGAAAACAAATGGAGCCTGTAGACGGCCATATTGGAAGATGTATACCCTATGGATTATCAGAAATAACTAGGAATAATTTTTTTGACTTTTCAGAGCTTTATGTAAAGTTTGATGCACTATTTATGAAGGCATTTTGTGAAAATGGGTTACATGTACCTCTTTGCTGGGCGTAATGTACAGGGCAGGTTTCACATCACATTCTGGATGTTAACAATTATATAATCAAATTGCAAGCTTGCATTTCCTGCTGTGCAGGAACATTCCTGCAACAACAACAAAATGAAATTAAGATACATCATATGTGCAGTCATATCCACAATTTAATGACTGCTCTTCAGCTTTATCCATAACTACAATTACTCCACTCAGTGTACTGCATCCCTGCAATGGTGCAGCTACAAGAATCAGATTAAGAGTTATGCTTTCAACCTTTCTCCTACAACTGCATGGGATAAAATGTTATAAATATGTAGATTTGGACACCTTCTTTGGACACTGTGTTAACAAACCTCCAAACGAGATTCAATGCCATACAACACTCCTTCCGTGGCCTCCGAATGCTCTTAAATACTAGTAAAAATAAATGCATGCTCTTCAATCGAATGCATGCTTCTAAAACACTTTGAGTGTTTTAATGCAATATATTTGAAACGGCTACAAAACTCAACAATTCAAACAGATTTTGGGGCATATTTTTACCACTATTCTGGTCATATAAATACATATAACTGACATACTTTAGAAATAATTTTGTGTTATTATAGCAATTGTTTATTCAGGATAAGTGGGATGCGTTAAATCACTGATCATGAACTTTATGTGATTGGCCTGACTGAAACACGACTTAAGTTCATACATATTTTTCATATTTTGAGGTTGTAGGAGGTGGCGGAGAGACGGATCCTGGCCAAACTGCTGGCCATCATGGACAACGTCACCCACCCTCTGCATGCCATGGTTATGACGCAGAGGAGCACCTTCAGTCACAGACTGATCCCACCACGGTGTGCCAGAGAGCGCTACAGGAGGTCCTTCCTGCCGGCGGCCATTAGACTATATAATGCCTAACCGGGGTGCCGTGCCGTCGGCAACACAGACCTGGAACTGTTGGGGTGTTAGGACCTAGTTCAACATCTGTGCATCCATCCGTGAGTAACTCTGAACCGTAATCACTCATTCACTCAGGGCTTATTTATTCATTCAGGTCTGTATATACATACTCATGTACAGTTGGTATATCATATCACGTGCAATATTGCAAGTAATTCTTGGACTTAACATATGTAGTCATTCACTCAGGAATGCATATTAGTATCCTATCAGTTGTATCTTTTTTTTCATTGCTTTTTAGTATATCAAATGTGCAATACGTGCAGTTATCTGTAATTAACCCTGCGCACTAACTGTATTTTAAGGGAATTACTATTATTACCCCAAATTATATCATACACACATTTAGCTATTTAAGTATCTCTTCCTGTCATTTGCCTGTGCAGTTGATGTAACCATGCAAATATTCACTTACCTGTAAATTTACCTGTACAGTTAATTTAACCATGCAAAATATTCACTTACCTGTTAATTTAACCAGTATGTCTATTAAGTAAACTATTATTACCCTCACTCATATCATACGCATTTTTAGCTATTGAAGTATTTCTCTGCCATTGACCTGTATAGTATAGTTAACCATCCACCAAATGTATAGTGTACATATTCAGCCATCCACCCATACCATGCAGTCTTTTTTGCACTCCATATCTATCTATCTATCTATCTATCTATCTATCTATCTATCTATCTATCTATCTATCTATCTATCTATCTATCTATCTATCTATCTATCTATCTATCTATCTATCTATCTATCTATCTATCTATCTATCTATCTATCTAGTCATGAAATCTATGCAGCCTACCAAATCACTTTTTATGCTAGTGTTTACAGGCCTCCTGGGCTGTATACAGCATTCCTCGCCGAGTTCCCTGAATTCCTATCGGACCTTGTAGTCATGGCAGACAATATTTACATTCTTGGTGACTTAAATATTCACATGGAGTAGTCCACAGACCCACTCCAAAAGGCTTTTCGGGGGTTTTATCCAACATGTCTCTGGACCTACACATTGCCACAATCATACCCTGGACCTAGTTTGTCCCGTGGAATAGATATTATGGCTCTAAATGTTTGTCCTCATAATTCTGGTCTATCGGACCACCATCTTATTATGCTTGCAATTGCAACAAATAATTTGCTTAGACCCCAACCAAGGATTATCAAAAGCTGCACTATAAATTCTCAGACAACCCCAAGATTCCTTGATGCCCTTCCAGACTCCCTCCACCTACCAAAGGACGTCAGAGTACAAAAATCAGTTAACCACCTAATAATTTTGTTTTCTTGTGCCACAGTGAATCTCCTTCGCCTTGGGCGACGTAAGTCTCGCCCTTCTGTACTCTCATTCGAGTACAGCTTTGTGCGATCAGTGACCTCTAGTGGTAAAGAACCGCAAGTAATATTAAAAGAATAGACATTCTGTGGAAGTGTGTAACTACTGGTTACATTTATGATATCCAGCAATCTCGATTGATCGGATATCTTTGTTTCATTCAGTTTATTACGTTTTTAAAAAACTTCCAATTAAATGAAACATTTAAAACTTTTCCATATTAACCCAGATGAACCAACCCTCTCAGTTTAATTAAAGTTTAATCCCCAGATAGCCTATACAGGTATGATTAATGATTATCATTGATTAATCAATTCAATTTGTTTTTGCAAATTCAGTCACTTCCAACTCCCACATTACTGATGCAGTAGTGATGGTTCATTAACGTCTAGAAATAGAAATAGCTTCCAACGAATCCAAACCCAAGACTTTGAAAAAACAAATAGGAACAATTTGTCCTCTCAATTTTTCTAATTAGTGAACCTTTACCCATAAAAGGAGTGATCGCTGACCTCAGCAGCGATACCAACCCTAACTATGCCATTAGCGGAAAAATTGTAGAAATCGTGACAAACACTCAACCTTCGGGCACAGGCCTTGTAAAGGTTCTCTCCAGTTTAGCCCTGATGTATCGCCATCAGACATTGGCATCAGTCCAATACCGCAGTACACAGCTGAAGCACAAGCAAGAAATGGTTGATCTGAAGGAACAGGTGGAGAGAACCGGGAAACTAATGAAAAAAGCAGATGAGGAAAACATTCTGTTAACCGATTAACTGCATTTGAAAACTGAACAATTTAAAGTAATTGCAAAACCTTATGACGATGAACGAGCACAAACTCTTCAACAAAATCATCTTCTACAGGAACAACTTGATTTAGCCAACATTAAATACGATGAAGTCCACGCCAAACTAGATAAATCTGCCGAGTTATCTACAAACAGGAGCATGCAACGTGATTTGTTAAATGTTACTCAAAGTAACAAATGTTCTAGTCCAAATACTGCAGACCAAAGACGATCAGTTAATGAACACAATGACCAAGTTGGATGAGAAATCAACGGAACTCAGTGGAGTCGCTGACCGATTGAATGATGAGAGAACTCGGGTGATGAAAATTGAAATATTGATTTCTAAGCAAGCGGAGGGAATCTCATCACTGACTCTCTTGCTCTGTACTTGAGACCTCTACCTGCACACCATGTCAGATAAGTATGAGGCCGAACGGCGCAAGTGTGACACTCACGTGTCTGAAATAAGTACTCTAAGGTACTCTTAGGTACCATCTGGAGGAACTCCAGAACATTCACACGCTACAGCGTGACTACCCAACAGAGCAACGGAGCGAAGACGGAAGAAGGTTTCAGACTTTGACTCTCGCAGTTGTCACTCAGTCTTCCCCTCTTGGCCATTCGGCCCAGGGTAATATGGCGTCTCCTCGCCATCAAAGCCAATGCTTGGCTTCTCCTCTTGGCCGTTCAGCCCATAATTCTCCTCTTGGCCTTTCGGCCCATAATCCTCCACAGGATGAAGCAGACGCTCCCCGCGCACTTGACACGGAATGCCTTGACAAACTTGTCAAAAACGTTTGAACCCGTTCCAGGTAAGCCAAACGACACTGAGACGTTCCTAGCAGACATAGAGGACGCCTTAGATGGCTACCCGAAAGCTACGGGTGCTGATAGGCTTTACTTGTTGAATCGAACATCGAATAGTCACGTGATAAGGTTAATTCACCTCCAACAGCAACACGTGCAAAACAACTATTCAGTGGTTCTGCGACTCACAAACACGACAGCTCGCTGGCCAACACTATCAAACAAGCTCGGAACGAACACCCACAAGCTTACTATCATAGGCTTCGTTCAGCTTACTTACGAACATGTATCTCAACTTCAT
This sequence comes from Thymallus thymallus, assembly GCA_023634145.1. Taxonomy (NCBI): domain Eukaryota; kingdom Metazoa; phylum Chordata; class Actinopteri; order Salmoniformes; family Salmonidae; genus Thymallus; species Thymallus thymallus. The sequence goes on along the minus strand of CM042383.1, from coordinate 17,162,155 downwards.
TACCTACTTGGGTTCTACAGCCCACGTTGGTTTGCCAATCTCAGAACTCAGACAGCTTGCGAGCACAGCTTTTGAGGCATCAAAAGTGTGCAGCTCTGAGAGCCCTGACCTCCCGGGTTCTGAAGTTTGAACAGGAGCACTCACTCCAGTTAGAGCGTGTATTGTCAGGTATTGAAGCGTTGAGAGATGAAGCACATCATGCGGACTAGGGTTCGTGCAGATTCAATCTTACGACCATCAGAATGAGACTGATAAAGGTAAAGATTAATAATTGACTGCTATTGATGTAAAAGATCATCAGATCTTTAAGAGTGGATTCGGGAGATAGCCGCTCTATATAAACCAATACTTCCGTGCTGCCCCAGGTTATTAATGGATCATTGTTGCACAATTTAATTCAATCACGTAATCAATTAAACGTTAGGTAATCGATTTGATAAAATAGCATGTGAAAACATAATCATAGCAACGTTACGACAACCCGGAAAATATAAACAACTCTCGGCATATACCGAATCTCCCATTCCTCTACCAAATGTTTTGAAAAAGCTGTTGCTCAGCAACTCACTGCCTTCCTGAAGACAAAAGATAATGTATATACGAAACGCTCCAGTCTGATTTTAGAAACCATCATAGTACTGAGAATGCACTCGTGAAGGTGGTAAATTACCTTTTAATAGTGTTAGACCAAGGCTCTGCGTCTAAGGGCCTGACTGAGGCCAGGTCTCTGACTCCCTCTAGAGGTGATCCCCAATTATAGGCAGCTGTCTTGAGTTGTCTCTAATTGGGGATTCTATTTATGTGCACATTTTGTCCACCTGCGCCGTGGATCATTGTTTGTGTGCTTATGTGTGTTCCAGACACCAGTTCACGGTACTGTAAGGGCTGGGTTGTGGTTAGGCATGACTCCCACCAGGGGGAGTAAAAGAGAGCCACAATCCAATCCTCACTTCAGTGAGGGAGGATTAATGATCCCCAATCAGAGACAGCTGTCTAGCGTTGTCTCTGATTGGGGATAGTATTTAGCCATCCTTCACATCCACCTGTGTGTGGATCATTGTTTGTTGTGTTTTGTCTGCACTGCCAGCAGATCACAGTAAGTCACCTTGCTTTTGTGTGTTAGTTTAGAGAATAGTACTCTCCTGTTTATTTATGTGCCTCGTGAGACAATCTCACATAATAAACAAGGATGATACTCCACGAACGCTCCGTCTACCGTCCCATGTATACGCACCGTGACAGAATGATCCACCACCCTGGGACGCAAAGGAAGATGACACTGGTAGATGTCCTCCACGGTATGGGAAAACTCACCAAAGAGGAGGTCTACCATTATCATGCGGTGGAGGAAGGCTGGGGTCCGGAGCAACCGCGCCGTCGTCAGGGAAGAGGTCGACGGGCCAGAAAGGCAAAGGACCAGCCTGGAGCCCAGAAAAACCCCCAAACTGATTTTTTGGGGGGGGCTATGGGGGTGGTCGGGGATCGAAGGTGAAGAGCCCCGACCACTGCACTCGTGGGGGTTCCAGGAGGAGCCCCTACAGCCGTGGGAGCAGGAGTACAGAGAGGAGTCGGAGGAAGACGACGACGATGTGCTTCTGTTCCCTCACTCGTGGGGGTTCACGGAGGAACCCTCACAGGATGGGGAATGGCGCTGGAGAGAGAACGACAGGTACAGCCGTACTCCAGCGCCAGTTCCCAGTCCGGTGCCTCCAGCGCCGGTCCAGAGTCGGAGAAGGAGGAGACCGACTCAGCGCACCACAACATCGGTGAGCACCAACAGCCCGGTATGGCCCGCGCCTGCTCCGCGCACCAGCCCAATGGTGCGTGTCCCCAGCCCGGTGCGACCCGTGCCAGCTCAACGCACCAGACCAACGATGCGTGTCCCCAGCCAGGTACAGCCCGTCCCAGCTCCTCGCACCAGACCTGTGGTGCGTTCCCCCAGTCTGGTACGGCCCGAGCCTGCTACTCGCACCAGACCAGTGGTGCGTTCCCCCAGCCCGGTACGGCCCGTGCCTGCTACTCGCACCAGACCAGTGGTGCGTTTCCCCCAGCCCGGTACGGCCCGTGCCTGCTACTCGCACCAGACCAGTGTTGCGTTCCCCCAGCCCGGTACGGCCCGTGCCTGCTCCTCGCACCAGACCAGTGGTGCGCTCCCCCAGTCCGGTACGTCCCGTGCCTGCTCCTCGCACCAGGTCAGTGGTGCGTTCCACCAGTCCGGTACGTCCCGTGCTGCTCCTCGCATGGAGTCTACAGCGACGGTCGATAGCCCAGAGCCTCCAGCGACGATCGACAGCACGGAGCCTACAGCGACGGTCAACAGCCCAGAGCCTCCAGCGACGGAGCCTCCAGTAAAGACCGACAGCCCAGAGCCTCCAGAGGCCAGCACAGCTCTGTGGTTGGTCCCCATCTATGCGTCGGTGTCCAGGATGGGCACGACGTTCAGCCCTGCTGTGGAACAGGAGCTCCATAGCGTGTCGGTGCCCAGTCTGGGGCCGACAGCCAGCCCAACCACAGGGCTGGAAACCATCTCTGCGTCGGTGCCCAGGCTGGGCACGGCGTTCAGTCCTGTTCCAGTGATGGAGCAGTCCGCTCCACCGATGCCCAGTCCGGGTCCGGTCGTCTACTCCGCCCCATGCCGGAGCAGTCCGCTCCACCGGGGTCCGGGCCGGGACCGGACGTCAGCCCCTCTCAGGGTCGAGGGCTCCCACACCAGGGTCCAGACAGGACTTGGTGCATCGCGGGAGTACTGAGGGGGGAATCATCGCGCCGGGGTCCGGAACGGACCGGGCGTGCAACGGGGAGACAGGAAGAGAGCAGCTTTCACTGCCTGCGACGCGCCCGAAGCCGCCAACCACCTCAATACCCCGCCATTTCCCCCTTGTTTTTTTTTTTGTTTTTTTTGTGAGGGGGGATCATGTGCGGTCGGGAGCCCGCACCTTGGAGGGGGGGTACTGTAAGGGCTGGGTTGTGGTTAGGCATGACTCCCACCAGGGGGAGTAAAAGAGAGCCACAATCCAGTCCTCACTTCAGTGAGGGAGGATTAATGATCCCCAATCAGAGACAGCTGTCTAGCGTTGTCTCTGATTGGGGATAGTATTTAGCCATCCTTCACATCCACCTGTGTGTGGATCATTGTTTGTTGTGTTTTGTCTGCACTGCCAGCAGATCACAGTAAGTCACCTTGCTTTTGTGTGTTAGTTTAGAGAATAGTACTCTCCTGTTTATTTATGTGCCTCGTGGGACAATCTCACATAATAAACAAAGATGACACTCCACGAACGCTCTGTCTACCGTCCCATGTATACGCACCGTGACAGGTACGGTCTCTGTGTTTGTTTCATTTGTTGTTTTCGTTATTATTAAATAAATATGTTTGCACGCACCTCTCGCTTTGCGCCTCGTTCCATTACCACGAACCGTGACAGCGTCTATCCTCGTGGTCCTAGACTTTAGTGCCGCTTTCGACACCATCGATCACCACATTCTCATTGGTTGTACAGTCATCTCAAATAAAACTGTGAAGGACTTCGGCATTACTCTGGACCCTGATCTCTCCTTCGATTAACATATAAAAAATATTTCAAGAGCAGCCTTTTTCATCTTCGTATCATTGCAAAAATCTTAAACGTTTTGTCCAAATTTGATGTTGAAATACTAATCCATTCTTTTGCCACTTTAACATTAACCTACTGCAATGCTCTACTCTCCGTTTACCCTGGATAAGGCACTAAATAAACTTCAGCTAGTGCTAAATAAATCTGCTAGAATCTTGACTAGAACCCCAAAAATGTATCATATAACCCCAGTGCTAGCCTCTCTACACTGGCTTCCTGTGAAGGCTAGGGCTGATTTCAATGTTTTACTGCTAACCTACAAAGCATTACATGGACTTGCTCCTACCTACATTATCTTGACAATTTGGTTCTGCCGTACATACCTAAACGTACGCTGCTGTCAAGACACAGGCACCCTTACTGTTCCTAGAATTTCTAAGCAAACAGCTGGAGACAGTGCTTTATCCTATAGAGCTCCATTTTTATGGAATGGTCTGCCGATCCGTATGAGACACAGACTCTGTCTCCATCTTTAAGTCTTTACTGAAGACTCATCTCTTCAGTAGTTCCTATGATTGAGTGTATTCTGGCCCAGGGGTGTGAAGGCGAAAGGCAAGGCACTGGAGTGATGAACCACCCTTGCTGTCTCTGCCTGGCCAGCTTCCCTATCTCCACTGGGATTATTTGCCTCTGACCCTGATACGGGGGCTGAATCACTGGCTTGCTCGCGCTCTTCCATCCTTCCTGTTCTCGGGATCGTGTGGTGGGGAGATCTTCTTGGGCTATACTCAGACTTGTCTCAAGGTAGTAAGTTAGTGGCCTGTTGATATCCCTTTGGTGGTGTAGGGTCAGTGCTTCGCCAAGGTGGGTTATATCCTGCCTGGTTGTCCCTATCCGGGGCTAACTTTGGATGGGGCCACAGTATCCCCTGAATGCCCCCCTACCCCGTCTCAGTCTCCTGTATTTATGCTGCAATAGTCTGTGCTGGGGGGCTTGTGTCAGTCTGTTATATCTGGTGTAATTCTCCTGTCTTATCTGTTGTCCTGTGTGATCTTAGATATGCTCCCTCTAATTCTCCCATCTCTCTCTCCCCTCCCAGAAGACCTGAGCCCTACGACCATGCCTCAGGACTACCTGGCCTGACGACTCCTGGCTGTCCCCGTCCCCTAGCCCACCTGCAGTTTCTGCTGTTCTGCCTGCGGCTATGGAACCCTGACCTGTTCACCATATCGCCAATCATCTTTGCTGATAGCGATGTTGTTTCCATAAGTGAATTGATTGGTCTAATTTATGTATGGTAAAGCCTAAACCCTTAGCTACCTCTTCCAGTTCAAATGAGCTAAAAAAAAAAGAAAGTGAATAATAACCCCAAAATATATATTGTTTTGTGTGACTACAGCGCCAGCGATAAAATGCAAAAATAGAGACACGTTTTAATTGAACGAGGCGTCAAAGTGGACAACCAATGCATTCTAAAATAAATCACACATGCCTCGCACGATTGCCTTTGATTAGTTTAGGCCATTACCGTTGAGAGTTAGAATAGTAGAATATACAAGGTGCAACTTTGAAACGTTGTTCTTGTTATGTCAGTCACTGACAATCAGCTAACATGTTTTAGACTGGCAAGTTAGTCTTGTGGCCAGCTATCTAAACTAGTTGTAATCATGGCTGAAATACCGACTGGGGGATCCCCATTGATTAAATTCACTTTCACTCAGATATCATATTCAAAACTGCAAACATGTATCTTCACCCTATGGCAAAATGTGTAGAACTGTAAATGTCCTAATCTTACTGCACACACATATATTTTCTATTGTGTTATTGACTGTCTGTTTGTTTATCCCATGTGTAACTCTGTGTTGTTGTTTTTGTCGCACTGCTTTGCTTTGTCTTGGCCAGGTCGCAGTTGTAAATTAGAACTTGTTCTCAACTGGCCTACCTGGTTAAATAAAGGTGAAATAAAATGAATATATATATCTTTTTTTTTTTATTAGCTGTAAAACAACATTTTACTTAGGGCACCCAAAAGGCTAAGGCTGGCTCTGACTGCATGTGTGGGTATTTACAGTATTTGGGTATGCAGACCTGCCAGCCATTGCAGCCACTCATGAGGAGTTCAGATTTTTTTGTGGCCCCCATCCTCATCAAAGTTACCCGTCCCTGGTATAGTGTTTGGTGTAATATACTGTCTGTAGCAGAGTACAGCCCCAAGTGGATTGTAATGAAATACCGCCATCTGTTGACAACGATAAGAAAACTCATGCATAATAATACCATCCAATTTATTTACATGAATTAATCTAGCTACAGTATATGACAACTATATCACAGATAGAAGAATGAGGCAGATATTTCAACGGATGTAAAGGTTGGCGTTTCCACTAACTACCAAATATGGTGATAATAGGAAGCCCAGTGGCCGGCAGTGGGAGAAGATGGAGTGAGATGGATTTTGGCCGACATTCTGCTAATTTTCTCATCAATTAAATGTTTTATCTCCATACAATTTTCTATAATAATCTGCAACAAACAGAGTGGACTGGGTTTTGTAGACTTTACCCTTTGCCAAAGTAAAAAAAAAATCGTGGCTTAGAAGGAGTGCAAACGAATCAAGTTATTGCACACGCGCAATTCACATTGTAAATGTTCCCTAACGGAAATATGCAAATAAATGTTAGAACGCACCAATAGGACCTCACTGGTAGCTCGTGTTTGGCTCTACCTCCTTACTTGTTGTGCCCACGACAGGCTCTGGGCTATCATGGGTTAGTTATAGTCCTAAAAACCGGACTATGGTTCGTTCAGCCATTTCTATCGGCAAAATGAATGGGGAAAGAATAGGGTTTTGGTCTGAGGTTAACACAGGCGTATGAGATTTTATAAGATTTGTTCTATAAGATAATAATCAGTCAGTTAACATGACCTTTATAAATTATGAAGCCTTTATGTGCATTGTCTTTCATAAATGCTTAACAATGAAGTGAAATGAAAATGAAGTGAAGAACAAAACATAACATCTCCTAAACCTGGGTTTATTCTAAAAACCTATTATTTCCCCATTCATAGCAGGCTATGGTAATTAGGTTAAAGTTAGAAAAAGAGTTAGGGTTAGCTAAAATGCAAAAAATATTAAAACACAGTTTGACGTTAATTTGACAAAAGTTGGATCCCTTCTAGCCATGACCGAGTTGGTGCCTACAAAAAGACGCCATTGCTCTCTCTATGGTGTAAATATGTTTAAATGAATTGCGCTTTTAACAGTAGCATGCAATTTTATATCACATATCGAATATCGAATTTAGTCGAATATTATAGAATAACAATCCATTGTGACAGCACTAACACATTTAGTAAAACAAATATATGTTTTTGCATTCATGAGAGAAAGTGACTTCGGTGACCTGTGGTAAATGCACCGTTGTCACACCCCGGTGCAGGATGGGATGAAGTTAGGACCCAGCAGTTTGATGAAAGATGGGAGGAGTCGGCTATGTGATTTCGAGTGGTACAGTCAGCCAGTTCTTGAAAATGAGTTACTGAGCCAGCTAAACATAATATCACTTGTTAATTTCCTTCTAATATCACAGAAATACAACTCGGCTGCGGTGTACCGATGCGAACGGAGCGAGTATGTAATGTTCCGATACATTTGAATGAGTTGATCATCGCTAACCGGTCCTGTCAGAGTTGATCATGCTGAAAATGAAGCTGCCCATGCGAACGGCGGAGGAAGAGGACCACACGGTCGAAGACGAGCAGGAAAATACCAATTGCAACAGTCTCACTATTGATTCGATTCCGTACTGTGGTGTGAGCCACCGGTTCAATGATTCAACGAGGGAATCATGTCGCCTGTCGCAAATTGACAAGGAGACTGTGTTTGAGTGGTTCGGATTGCACCTCAACCCAGCAAAGCGGATAGAGTTTATGTACGGAATACTTCATATGTGTCAACCACTTGAACTTCGCTTTTTCGGATCCTGCCTTGAGGACCTTGCACGGAAAGATGTCCACGTCTTCAGAGACTTTGAGATAAGGGCGAACAGTAAAACTGACTTGGGCCTCCTTATGGACGTTGCCGACCCTGTCGTGCGTTCCAAACTACTTGTCTGCCTGTCACTTTTGAGATCTGAAAACAGAGAATGCGCGGGCACACTTTATCGTGCTTTGAGCCATATGGATCCAGCTCTGTACTTGAATACTTATCATGGCGTTCCATTATCTCCACGTGGGACCGCTCAGAAATTACCTGATCAACATTCCCCTGGCGATGGTGGAATGGAGTCCGGGAGATTGGAGCCTCCCAGTGGGCCTCTACTGGAGGCAGAGTCGGGTTCCCTGGAGCTGCTTTTCACCATGGCCTCGCTGCACCCGGCATTCTCTTTTCACCAGAGGGATACTGCCAGACACCAGTTGGACAATGTGGAACGGGCCATAGAGAGGAGGTATTGCCACAACCGCTCGAGCGTCCAGGTAATCATCACTATGACAGACGCCAAATCAGGAGAATAGAGTGGGAGCGAGAGAGACCTCTTATCTGGCTTCAGCAGACATGCTGGCCATGGCTACTGCGTCTTCTGTCGTATTCTCCACAGCAGCTAGGTAGCCTATATGAATGGGAACATTGTGATCTTACATTGCATTGTGTTGGAGAAACCTCTATCTCTATCAATTCAATTTCAGTTTTAGGGCTTTATTGCCATGGGAAACACATGTTAACATTGCCAAAGCAAGTGAAGTAGATGATTAACAAAAGTGAAATAATTAGCAGTAAACATTACAATCCAAAATAATAGACATTTCAAATTATGTGCAAATAGTTAAGGTACAAAAGGGAAGATAAATAAACATAAATATGGGTTGTATTTACACTGGGGTTTGTTCTTCACTGGTTGCCCTTTTCTTGTGGCAATTTGGGAGTTTATCAAAATTGGGTTTGTTTTTTGAAAGTCTTTGAGGGTCTGTGTAACCTGAGATTAATCTCTATCTCCCTCTTTCTCTCTCCCCCCATTTTTTTCTCTGGTACCCTACGAAAAAAAACTGGAGTTTGAATGAGACAAACTCTCACTCATCTGTCTGACTGTCTGCTCTCTTAAAGGGGCACTCTGTCATGCCCTCTTGGCTAGCTCTCAGCATCGTTTATACAGTTGAAGTCGGAAGTTTACATACACTTAAGTCATTAAAACACATTTTTCAACCACTTCACGTATTTCATGTTAACAAACTATAGTTTTGGCAAGTCGGTTAGGACATCTACTTTGGGCATGACACAAGTCTTTCTTCCAACAATTGTTTACAGACAGCACACCACAGCAAACAGAGTGGTAGAAGGTATGCAGTAGTTTACAGCACACGTTGAAGGACCTGAGCCTCCTCAGAAAGTAGAGTCGGCTCTGGCCCGGTGTTACCAGCCCACTCCAGGTCCTGTTGTCCATATGGACTCCCAGTAACTTGTATGACCCAACCATTTCCACATCCATCCCCTGTATAGGGACTGCAGTCAGTTGTACCTTGGTTCTCCTGAAGTCCACCACCATCTCCTTTGTTTTGCTGATGTTGAGCTGAAGGTGGTTCTGCTCACACCACAACACAAAGTCACTGATTGTGCTCCTGTACTCCTCCTCCTGCCCACCCCTGATGCACCCTACAATTGCGGAGTCATCCGAGAACTTCTGTAGGTGGCATGTTTCAGAGTTATATCTGAAGTCCGAGGTGTAGAGGGTGAACAGGAAGAGGGACAGGACCGTTCCCTGGGGGGCCCCTGTGTTGCTCACTGCCCGTTCTGACACAGCTCTGTAGTCACACAAATTGTGGCTCCCGGTCAGGTAGTCCGTGACCCAGGAGACTAAGGGTGAGGGTCCTTCCACTTTCAAGCCGGTGATGCTTCTCGGGTAAATAAGCTGATCAGGAAGGCTAGCTCTGTCCTGGGGATGAGCCTTGACATTCTAGAGGAGGTGGCGGAGAGATGGATCCTGGCCAAACTGCTGGCCATCATGGACAACGTCACCCACCCTCTGCATGCCATGGTTATGGCGCAGAGGAGCACCTTCAGTCACAGACTGATCCCACCACGGTGTGCCAAAGAGCGCTACAGGAGGTCCTTCCTGCCGGCGGCTATTGGACTATTTAATGCTATTTAATGCCTCACCGGGGTATTTTAAGGGAATTACTATTATTACCCCAAATTATATCATACACACATTTAGCTATTTAAGTATCTCTTCCTGTCATTTACCTGTACAGTTAATGTAACCATGCAAATATTCACTTACCTATAAATTTAACTGTATATTTACCTGTACAGTTAATTTAACCATGCTAAATTTTCACTTACCTGTTCATTTAACCAGTGTGTCTATTAAGTAAACTATTATTACCCTCACTCATATCATACGCATTTTTAGCTATTGAAGTATTTCTCTGCCATCGACCTGTATAGAATAGTTAACCATGCACCATCCGTCAATGTATAGTGTACATATTCAGCCAACCACCCATACTATGCAATGTCTTTTTATAACTTTTTTGCACTCCAGACTTCTTGTATTTCTATACTTTTTCATACTGCCGCTCTATGTATCATGTATCTGTCTTTTGTGTATTTTCGTTCTGGCATTTTGCACCTGCCCTATGTTTTGTTGTAGCTGCTTGACAAAGAAATGTCCCCCCGGGGATCAATAAAGTATCTATCTATCTATCTATCTATCTATCTATCTATCTATCTATCTATCTATCTATCTATCTATCTATCTATCTATCTATCTATCTATCTATCTATCTATCTATCTATCTATCTATCTATCTATCTATCTATCTATCTATCTATCTATCTCACTTATAATTCACTATATCACAATTCCAGTGGGTCAGAAGATTACATACATTAAATTGACTGTGCCTTTTAAAGAGCTTGGAAAATTCCAGAAAATGATGTCATGGCTTTAGAAGCTTCTGATTAATTGACATTAAGAAGAACACCATCCCAACCGTGAAGCACGGGGGTGGCAGCATCATGTTGTGGGGGTACTTTGCTGCAGGAGGAACTGGTGCACTTCACAAACTAGATGCCATCATGAGGAAGGAAAATTATGTGGATATATTGAAGCAACATCTCAAGACATCAGTCAGGAAGTTAAATCTTGGTCGCAAATGGTTCTTCAAAATGGACAATGACCCCAAGCATACTTCCAATGTTGTGGCAAAATGGCCTAAGGACAACGAAGTCAAGGTATTGGAGTGGCCATCACAAAGCCCTGTCCTCAATCCTATAGAAATGTGTGGGCAGAACTGAAAAAGCGTGTGTGAGCAAGGAGGCCTACAAACCTCACTCAGTTACACCAGTTCTGTCAGGAGGAATGGGCCAAAATTCACCCAACTTATTGTGGGAAGCTTGTAGAAGGCTACCTGAAACGTTTGACCCAAGTTAAACAATTTAAAAGCAATGCTACCAAATACTAATTGAGTGTATGTAAACTTCTGACCCACTGGGAATGTGATGAAAGAAAAAAAGCTGAACAATTATTCTCTCTACTATTATTCTGACATGACACATTCTTAAAACAAAGTGGTGATCTTAACTGACCTAAGACAGGGAATTCTTACTAGGATTAAATGTGTGGAATTGTGAAAAACTGAGTTTAAATGTATTTGGCTAAGGTGTACAGTCGTGGCCTCAGGATGCTTTACTGTTGTTATGACACAGGACTGATGGTAGCGCTCACCTTGTCTTTTCGGGACAAGGTGTTTTCCGGATGGCCCAAACAATCGGAAAGGGGATTCATCAGAGAAAATGACTCTACCCCAGTCCTCAGCAGTCCAATCCCTGTACCTTTTGCAGAATATCAGTCTGTCCCTGATGTTTTTCCTGGAGAGAAGTGGCTTCTTTGCTGCCCTTCTTGACACCAGGCCATCCTCCAAAAGTCTTCGCCTCACTGTGCGTGCAGATGCACTCACACCTGCCTGCTGCCATTCCTGAGCAAGCTCTACACTGGTGGTGCCCCGATCCCGCAGCTGAATCAACTTTAGGAGACGGTCCTGGCGCTTGCTAGACTTTCTTGGGCGCCCTGACGCCTTCTTCATAACAATTGAACCTCTCTCCTTGAAGTTCTTGATGATCCGATAAATGGTTGATTTATGTGCAATCTTACCAGCATCAATATCCTTGCCTGCGAAGCCCTTTTTGTGCAAAGCAATGATGACGGCACGTGTTTCCTTGCGGGCAACCATGGTTGACAGAGGAAGAACAATGATTTCAAGCACCACCCTCCTTTTAAAGCTTCCAGTCTGTTATTCTGACTCAATTAGCATGACAGAGTGATCTCCAGCCTTGTCCTCGTCAACACTCTTACCTGTGTTAACGAGACAATCACTGACATGATGGCAGCTGGTCCTTTTGTGGCAGGGCTGAAATGCAGTGGACATTTTTTTGGGGGTTCATTTTCATGGCAAAGAGGGACTTTGCAATTAATTGCAATTCATCTGATCCCTCTTCATGACATTCTGGAGTGTATATGCAAATTGCCATCATCAACACTGAGGCAGCAAACTTTGTGGAGACCAATACTTGTGTCATTCTCAACTTTTGTCCACGACTGTATGTACATTTCTGACTTCAACTGTATGTCTCGTTGAGACAGTTAACCTACACTTTTCTGCGGATAAGTGGTATTTCTAATCAAAACGGAGCTGAATTATGAATATAAATGAAACTGGAAAAGGAGCATGTGGAGAGGAGGAAATTAGAATTGGTTCCAGTTGTTAAGTGTTGTAACTGGGGAGTTGTTTAGTGGGACTATTAGTAGGGGAGAAGGTTTAATTTCTTACAAAAGCACCAATCTCTTCACTTTCCTGGTTGCAGCAGAAGCAGCATACCCTGCGAAAGGAGGACCTCAGCCCCAGGAGCACTGACATGGGTCAGTCGGCCCGCTGTATTCCCAATCAGCTCCCGAACAGGACCTTATCTCAGAGAGAAGGTAGTCTCAATCCTGTTTGTCATTGCATCCTCTGAGGTCTCTCATTCACATGTTGGGAGGAGTGTTCAAACCAAGATGTATTTTAGCCTAGTGCATTTGAGGTAAAACAAGAGACTCAAACAAATGGTCAGATATGGTTCAATAGATAGGATATATTCCAATTATCTGTAGTTTAAAGTGATACTACAAGATTATTGCATTGATGCCCATATTCTACTTCCCCAGAGGCAGATTCAATTTTGGATACCATTTTTATGTCTCTGCATGCAGTATGAAGGAAGTTTGCGGTAGGTTCGCAAGCCAATGCTAACTAGCGTTAGCGCAATGACTGGAAGTCTACAGGTACAGTAGCAATGCTTGTAAAACTACCACTAACTTCCTTCATACTGGACGCAGAGACATACAAATGTTAACCCACAAGTTCTTTTGACTCTGGATAAGGAGAACAATGCCAGAATCTCGCAGCATTCCTTTAACAGTGTTCAATGTGTTCTGTGGTAATCAGAATTACATTTAGGTGAACGTCCGTGAATTCCTCAAAAGAATAACCCTGGTCTTCTTTCTTCCTGCAGCAGTTCACATTGATAAGATTGTGCTAAAGAAGATATTTAGGAACCGAGGAAACAGGGAATACAGTATTGAGGTATGTTATTTTTTTGGACTTTTTGTCTTGATATGTTCTTTCATTTTGATATTCCTGTGTATTTTATTCATCATGCATTTTGAAAAATACCCCTGTAGAATCTAGGTATACTTACTTTTATTAGGCCTATATATTGTGGGCCGTGAGATTGATTTACGCTTCCTCTCATTCAAATTATGGCGCTGAAAAAATGTTTGTCCTGAGCTTCAGATTGTCCATCCAATATTTAGTATATTTCTCTGTAAATCATGCAATGTTCTCTTACAACATCTGGACAGGCAGAGATCTAAGACTTTGACTGGCCCTGAATCAACAGTCCGTCCTGTATGGCCAGGCATCATTGTGACAGGCAGCACTGTGCTGAGGAATCTGTGACTGGGTGGGGGCGGGGGCATAGAGCAAGACCGAGAGAGCTAAATAGGACTGCAGGAAGGATTGCTCCCTCCTATACGCATGCTGTCCTCCTTTGCATGAGAACACAATCTGGTGGAAATATGTCCTTGATCGTTCGCGACCCCAAACATCTGCCGTGACTGTTTTTACAAGCCTGCGGCAGCATCGTATCAGCCTGAAAAACCGGGAAGTCTTCCATTTAGGCTGGAGGGTTGACGGACTTGAGGTTAGCACTAAGATTTCACAACACTGAGAGCATGAGATGATGTCCTCACCACGATGTTGTTGATGTTTTTGCTCATATAGCAGGAGTAGTAATAGAATAGACTTATATCTGACTAATGCTGTCCTTATCTGTGAGATACTGGAATTGACTAAAACCATTGAGGCTAGTTAGCTAAGTAGCTAGAACATACTGCCAACACATGCTAATGATGATGAGTGTTGTGTTCGTCACTTAACAGTTCAAATCGGATCAGAGTTATATGGATAACAAGATGAGCTTCATTGAGGAGACTTCTGAAAGAGTTATAACCTTACCCTTTTCTGCTTAGTCTGCTCTACAGAGACAGAGTGGTACTGACCGTGTGTGACTGCGTGGAGGTGTGTGTGAATGGAAGGAATCGCTGGCCTTGACCAAATACCCGTCGTCATCATCTGTGTGGCTAGGCAGAATGAAGTCTTCGGTTAGCCTAAGGAGTTATGCCTAGGCAGAGACTCAGAGGGTTGCCACTGGATTTTTAAGGGGTTTTTCCATCACCTTATGAAACTAACCACATATTGCTTGACCAGGCTAGAATTCCGTTGGTCTAAGGGAGATCTTGAGGATTTTTTGGTGCTGGAGAAGGGTTTAATCTGTTATTGAACCCTACTCTGAGTAAATTAAGAGGCACTGTACAGACTGTGTAAGAAATCAGCTGGCATTTGAAACCCTCTTGGTTGAAATGTGGAGGGGGATAGTGATATAATGTTGCTACTAGTCAGTGCTGGAAACTGACGTACACACACAATTTGTTATACTTTCCTCATGGGGACCTAAAGTTAATTTCCATTCAAAATCCTATTTTCCCTAACCCGTAACCCTAAACCTAACCACTAACCCCTTACCCTAATTCTAACCTTAATTGTAACCCTAAACCTAACCCCTAAGCTTAAAATAGTCTTTGTCCTTATGGGGACGTGGAAAATGTCCCCTTGAGGGATAATTTATTATTATACTATCCTTGTGGGGACTTAGGGATTTTAGGTCCCCACAAGGATAGAATAACCCCCCCCCAACACACACACACACACACACACACACACACAAGAGAGAGATAGTGGCTTGCTGGGCAGTGCCATCTGCTCCGCTGGGCATGGTATATGATAGAGGGTGTTAGTGTGTTGAATAGGGGAGAACATCCATCATCTTGAGCACAGGAGGCATTGATTTCACTCTGTCTACTCTAGGCTATACACAACACAATTAAGAGTGGCCTGTAAAACTAGGGCAGGCCTGTGCTGAGTTCAGTGTAAAACAATGCTGTGAGAGGTAGGCCTAGCATATGACTTGCTGAATTGTTTCACATTCATTCAGCATTATTCACTTTTCCACCAAGGCGATGGGAATTACATCCTAGGCTCCTTTTATCTGTTCTAAACTGAGTAACAAAAATGTTGGTTGTCTTGTCACCCATGATCAGCGAGGACTTGGGGTTTAAAACACTCATTCATCACAGGTTTTCAAAGCTCACTGTTTTCCTTTTGTCTCCTTTTGTGAAGGGCAGACATACTAGACAAACCACTACTTCCTGTGTCCAGCTTGAACTGGGCCTACAAATCAGACATTATTATTCAGAGGTTTGTAAGGAGCCAAGCCTGGCTGCTAAAGCCAAAACAACTCCCTGTCAGTCCCTTCAGTGTCTTATGTACTGACACTAGTCAAGGCTGGAAGCAGCTCAAGTGTTGAAAGAAACCGTTTGGGATTTAAAATGAATTGAATGTATTTGGGTAAAAACATATTAGCGAGATGTACATAAAATGTAGAATTAAAACATTTGTTTCCAAAGTGGTCCTCCAAATTTGTAGACAAACACCAAAATTGTACTTTTTTTCTTTTACGCGTTTGTTGATGAAATGTGGATGTTTTCCCAAGAATTCCTCAATCCCCTGTACACTCTCCGTTAGGGAGTAAATTACTCCCGTTAGGTTACTTGCTCTGTTATGCCTTGTTTAGTTGTAATTTGAACATGACAAAGAGAAACAGATTGTTAATATCCCACTTCAAGTTGATGAGTGCCTTTTCATTCACCTTTGTCAGGTCAGGGATCAAGGAGAAGTCCTGTGTCCCAAATGGTACCCTATTCCCTGTGTAGTACACTATTCCCTGTGTGGGCCCTGGTCAAAAGTAGTGCACTACACAGGGAATAGGGTGCCATTTGGTACTCATTGTCGTTCAGTAGGGGAGCACCAACTACCAGACTCCGCAGGTTAACTCTGATGGACAGAGTAGAGTAGACTGCCAGACTGTGAAAGAGCTGGTTGTGTTCAGATCGCCCCCGCGGAGCAGGTTATTGGGCGATCTTCAAAAAATGTACTATTTTCAGAGTAGAATATTTTCATATAGCCTTCCACACACGTTATATTCATCAGATAGAAAAAATAAATATATATATGTGTGTGTGTGTGTGTTTGTCTGTGTAGCCTAAAAGTCTCAGTCAACAATTGTCTTTTTTTAAATGTTAGGCTACATACACATACAATTATCAGAGCAACCCAAAAAATGGAGGCTATAGTAGCCTAACTGAAGCAGATCAGAGCCCAATAAAATCCTCCCTATTCTCTTGGCTTCAAAAGCATGCGAGAGCATCGGCTCACTCTAACCGTCTGAGTGAGGTGGGCAGCTGAGACTAAAACGTACTACTCAATCTGTCACCGTTCATTATTGAGTCTGATTTGAGAGACACTAGAAAGCACCTCTTGGTATGTTTTTCTAAAGATTCCGATGATTTGTGAATATTTAGGGCCAGCGGGTTAATGTTTTGAACGGACAGTATGGCACCACTAGTATGGCGCTAACCCCCTCAGAACAGGTCTAAAGAAGTGTTGATGCTGTTGATACAAGATGGTTGAAATGTTTAACATTCGTTTTCTTAGTACACAAACTCAATCTTAGTGTAAATGATCAAAGGCCCTCTATTGGTATGCAAACTTGTCAAGAGTAGTCCATGGTGAGTTTTTTCTTTTTCTTCTTCCCAATGGGAAAACAACCTTTCAAAGCAATGACTATCAGGGTAGGTAAGGGAGCTGTTTATGTTTTTCTGCTCAAAACATGTAAGGAGAAATTCCAACCTAGCTATTTCTAAGATCATTATTTACTTCCCTAACTAAGGTATGCAATGACCCACTTTGGCCACAAAATCAAATACCTCAAACATTCTGAGCAGGAGTTTAGAGGAGCTGACATCACCGTGCCTGTGTGTGTTTAATTCAAACTGACTTATGAGGATACATCAGACAATCTAAATTCTTAACTACATCACCGAATGGAATGTGGTGTTGTCCAGATTCCAGAATGAAGTTAAATGGTTGACTCTGCCAAGAATCAATTATGTTGTTTATTAGGGCTGTTGCGAGGGGAAAATACCATACTTTGTTTCACCTGCATATTTTCAAGGGAATTACATGCTTTGTGTATATGATGCGTGTTTGGTAAAGCATACTGATGACTGTTTCCTTCCTCCCCTCCCCTCCCCTCTTCCAGGTCCAGTGGTCTGACTCAACATGGAGCACAGTGACCAAGACTCACCATGAGCTGTACCACTTCCTGTCCAAGGTATGAGAGGAAAAAAACATCCCCATCAATAGATTATACTGGATTTAATGTCTGGTGAAATAAACTCGCACTATCTGCCGTCTGTACAAGAGGTCTGACGATATGTAGATGTTGTCTTACGGATAAACAAGTCGTCTGCACACAGTATATTGCTGCTCCCCAGAGCAGGAAATATGTTGGATTCCTGTATAGATCTTGTCGTGTGCCATCAGATCATATTCATTTTAGTGCTGTTAGGACTTTGGTTTTGGGGGATTAACTTTTGTTTAATTGGCTAGCTCCGCAGCCATCTGCCAACCCAGATGCAGTGTTTACTTTCCAAATGTATGCATGCGCTTTCTAGTCACGCTATGCTCTATGTGCATGCTAGTAGGGCTTATACTAATAAACATATTCCTACATCTTGCTATTTGTATACCCCTAAATGTTATATATAATTGTCATGAATGTACTGTATGTATGTCTATGATAACCCCTCATATATGATTCCCTGCATTCCAGCTTCCATGTGAGAGGTCCTCTGAGCCCTTTGAGAAGGGACTGGTGAGGTTACTGGCCAAGAGAGACCAGTATGAGCCCAGGGACCTGGAGAGGACGCTACAGTGAGTACTTCCTTGTTTTTACGCTCCGGGTTTTCTTTCCGATATTCATGATAGATTTATCTTCTATAACTTGCTTCTGTGGCATAACTTTGCTGTATGAGATGGCTAAAACTGTCTATTAGTTTTATTCACAAACCTCAATGTATCATATTGTGGAGAGAGTCGACTACCCTCTAGTTGCGGTCACCAACGCTGCCATAAGCTCCAGTGTTGTCAGTCATGGTTATGGTGAATAACCTCAGACTTTACCCAGGCATTGATATCTAGGTCAACTGTGACGTCATTACCATTACTAGCCATTCCTTAAGGCAATGTTTCCCAACTCTAATTCTCCAGTACCCCCAACAGAACAAATGTTTGTTGTAGCCCAGGGCAAACATACCTCATTCAACCCATTTAGGGCTTGATGATAAGTTGACAAGTTGAATCAGATGTGCTTGCCCAGGGCTACAATAAAAAGGAGTACTGTTGGGGGACTTGAGGACTGGAGTTGGTAAACACTGTCTTAAGTCACGGACATACCGGTAGAATTTGCTGCCCGAGAGTACTTAACACCTTTGAACAGAGTGCCGGCCGTAATTTGTAGATATTTTACAGATATGGATGGGATCTCTCTTTTTCACTACCATCCAAGGTCACACTAGCACTTTGTGACCTCTTACACAAAGTGCACCTACTGTATCTTGCTATTAGATATTCTAGTATAGAACAGGTGATGGATGGCACCTACTGTATCATGCTATTAGATATTCTAGTATAGAACAGGTAATGGATGACACCTACTGTATCTTGCTATTAGATATTCTAGTATAGAACAGGTGATGGATGACACCTACTGTATCTTGCTATTAGATATTCTAGTATAGAACAGGTGATGGATGACACCTACTGTATCTTGCTATTAGATATTCTAGTATAGAACAGGTGATGGATGACACCTACTGTATCTTGCTATTAGATATTCTAGTATAGAACAGGTGATGGATGACACCTACTGTATCTTGCTATTAGATATTCTAGTATAGAACAGGTGTTGGATGACACCTACTGTATCTTGCTATTATATATTCTAGAATAGAACAGGTGATGGATGACACCTACTGTATCTTGCTATTAGATATTCTAGTATAGAACAGGTGATGGATGACACCTACTGTATCTTGCTATTAGATATTCTAGTATAGAACAGGTGATGGATGACACCTACTGTATCTTGCTATTAGATATTCTAGTATAGAACAGGTAATGGATGACACCTACTGTATCTTGCTATTAGATATCATAGTATAGAACAGGTGATGGATGACACATTCAATTATAATTTCCAAGTCACTTTCTCTCTCCCTCTGTGTAACTCCCTTTCTTCTCTCTGTACTGTGACAGGGAGATGCTTCTGTCAGCCCCAGCAGCCTTCAGGCATAGAGGGGAGGTCTGCAGCTTCCTTCTCCCCCACTGCAGCCACTGCAAGTGTCTGTGCCCCCGCCTCAGCCTCCAGGAAGGTGAGATATCACAAGCTCCACTGACGTGTACAGGAATGCACGTCTACACAAACCATCCACCTGATTGGTTAGGAATAGCTTGGAACACAGACCACAATTAGCTCTCTCTTCTATAATCATTTTGTACGTGGATTGATGTGGTCGGTCCACGTGACTAATCGTACCAATAAACAACTTCTCAGTCATCTTAACTCCACTTATTTATTTTTTTTATGGCCTTTTGAAAGTAACGCCTTGAGCCCAGTTTTAATAGTGCTCCCAGAGGACCGGTAAATCCTCCAGAAATAACACGCACACTGCTTTGTGGCCAGCTCAGAGAAATGAACTCAGCTTCACAGTGAATAGCTCTCAGCATAGTTGCAAGGCCAGGTGGCCGTTTCACCACATTAAACCCCGAGCCATTATTAATTTCCTAAATGTAATTATTATTCGGGAAAGTTTCCTCACACCTCTGACCATTCAAGGGAATCCATTTCTCGTTGGTTTCACACAGCTGCATCAAATTGACCACAGAAATTCATAAACCATGTATTTTTTATGTCTAGGCTGCATATATAAAGCGTTTCATATTAACAAACTGCAGGTCTTGAGGCAGTGGAAAAGTAGGTTGGCTGGAGGGATCTTGTTGCCCATTCCCTAATATCTCACCATCTGGTCTCTCCTACCAAGATAAATCAGTACCTCTGGTAAAGACCTGCAAGGCAGCCGAGCTCTTTAAGGAAGACCGCACAGAGCCATCAAGTCAGGACGAAGGTGTGTGTGTGTGTGTGCTGTATGGTATAGTTTCTGTTATTTCTGTCTTATATAAACCATTTACTCTGCCTGTCTGTTGTTCTTTGTGGGGTTGATCTGACACAGTGTGTAATGGCTATTTCATACAGACAGATATGGTTTAAGTCCAGTTTAATTGAATTGATCCATAGTTGATGTTCACTTTCTCTATCATCGTCATTGTCCTCTCCCTCACCCAGACTTAGAGTCTCACCACCTTGGGCATCTGACGGAGTGCAGCATCAAGAGGTAAGAGCACGATCTGTTCACTTCAAGACATGTGACCTTGTGGCTGATTCACTGATTGGTTGTACTAAGAGGATCCCTCCCTTCTCTTTACAGCATACTGATGACAAAGAGCAGCCAGAGTGAGAGCCAGAGGCCTGCTGTCCACTCAGAGCACAACGGAGTGGTGGAGCGGAGAAGCTGGCCAGACCCACATCAGGTCAGTCACACTGGCCTCCCCCATCTCTCCCACTAGAGAAACTGGGAGAAACAGCAGGACTGTCAATATGCTGCTGTGTAATGCTGACTGGCGTTTGTTCTAACATTAAAAGCATGTCTTGTTTTTTGCATCTTTGACTTTTTGGTTTGATTAGATAATGATAATTTGCATCTGTTTAGGGTGTTAAATGTCCTGCTCTCTCTTCAGAAAGTAGATGAGAAATTGGCTTTCACTCCAGAACTGAAGAGTAAAAGAAGACCTGATGAAATTAGGGCCAGAGGCTACATCCCCAACGGCATCATCAGACCGCTGTCAACACACCTGACCAGACAGGGTGTCAGTAAGAGTAAGTAACCCCCCCACCACCAATTTAACAGTTAACATAACAACATGTATGTTTGTGAAGGGTGGTTTTCTAAGTGCATTCCTCTACCCCTGTAGAGCCAGTCCAGGACCGGTATGGAGACACCTGGTCTGAGAGCTCCAGTAGCCCCTCCAGGCCCCAGCACGAAGCCCGGGAGAGTCTGGAGAGTGAGGACCTGGAGGAAGAGAAAGGTGAGTGGCACCTCTACCCCTGTGGGGAACGAACAGGGCAGATTTTCCGGGGCCAGATTAAGCTTAATCCTTAGTCCACGACAAAGCTTTATCTGGGTCTGGGAAACAGGCCCATGATGTCTGTCTTTAGCCCTAATGTGAAATAGTGCTGATGAACCTCAAGATGTCTTTAATAATCACTTCTCTCTCTCCCAGAAACTACTGAGTGTTACTCAGACCACTCTGTTACTCGGACCATTGGTCACAGCAGGGGGAAAGTTGTGGCTACTGTACACCCTATGGTCCCTGTACCCCACAAGGAAGAGCCATCCTACACGGAAAGCCCCCGAAGTGTACATCCTCTACAACTGATGGTCCAGAATGGGCAGATCATGCCAGACGGGATGGTCTTTGTCACTCCACTGCCGCGGGACGGTTCACCAGCAGAGGGGGCACTGGTTCATCAGGAGTCCATCCCAAGCCAAGCTCCCCTGGGAGATGCTGAGAGACAGAGGCACGTGCCTGTGTCTGCCCCCCTGAACTCGCAGCCAGCCATCCCAGGCTCCAGCAATCACCCCATACTCCAGTGTTATAGGACCCCCACTAACCCAGACAGTAGAAGCACTAACTCCCAGCACCAGCCCCCCATGGGCGCAATCAGTGTCATCCCCCCGACCTCCCACATGTCCCCCCTGCAGCAAACATACACCACTACTGACCCAGCCTCCACCGCCACCCTACCCAGAGCGGCCTCTCTCCCTGACCCTAACACAAGGCCTAAAGCCCTGGCTGTACCCACCCCTACCTACGTGACACCCTCCTCAGGGGCAACTGTGACCCCAGCTGCAATCAGTCAGGTTCAGGCCACTCTGCTCCCAGCCGTCCCCACTCACACCCCCATGTCCAGCCAAGCCCTGACCCTCACCCACAGCACGGCCCAGGGAGACGGCACCTCTTCCTGCAGCAGCTCTGTGGTGGCAGCAGGTCAGCCCCAGCAGCAGGCCCACCCTCCACAGCAACAGCAGATGAGCTGCAACACCTGCGGTTGCCGTGGCAGCTGTGGTAGTAGCCACTCCCCCAACTTCTACTTCCCTCCCCGCCAGGTCTTCAGCGCCACCCACCTCCCTCTCTTCCACCTCCCGTCCATGTGCAGCACTGGATACCCCAGCCACCGCAGCCAGGTCCAACACCAGAGCAACGGCACCACACAGCTACCCTTCTATCCCCATCCTCCTCACACGGCCACGCCAACGCAATACGTCAGTGGACCCCTGCTCCACACCACCCACTCCCACTCGGACCACATGCTGGCCACCCAGGCTGGATACAACCTGCAGCAGATGGCAGCTGCTTCCTTCAACCCTTTCTACACACCCATGTTCTCCTCAGTGGGGGTGGGACTGGGCACGGGCATGAAGAAGAGTAGTGCCAACATCTCCTGCTATAACTGTGGGCTCAGCGGGCACTATGCCCAAGACTGCAAGCAGCCCTCCATGGACGCCGGGCAGCAAGGTAATACTAGCCAGGCTAGTGGCAGAGAGAGGAGGTGAAGTCTCTCATAGTGAGAGAGCAGAGCAAGTAAGGATTCCTCTTTTGTTTCAGCAAAATAAAATGTTGCATAGGAAGACATAGCTTTCTTTGGTAACCTATTTTTTTCCCACCGTGTTTTGCACTGTCCACCATTTTTATGTCCAACGCTCTCTGTATTAAATCCTGGATTGTCTGAACGAGCTAAAGAGCTCTATTAAACAACCAACCAAGTGTTAAATCATCTTTTGATAGGACACTGAATCTGAAAGGCTAGCATAAAAACTATGGACATCCTATTCCTTTAGGTTTCTTGTTGGCTAGTTTGGCACGCGACACTGACGCACGCGTGTGTGTGTTTTCAGGTGGCTTTCGGCTGAAGTACACGGCCCCCCACTCCTCTGAAGCAGACAACTGACATGACAGAGGACCAAGACAATGATTTGTTTATCTCTCTACAGTAAAGATTCCAGAAATCCATTGTTTTTTTCACCAATTGTAATACCTTCCAAATGTCCTTTAGGAGTTTGAGAACCCATGCAAATATGCTGACTAGTTTCTCAGCAAAGAATGGAATCCTGTATAATTGTAAGGAGGGTGGTATTTTGCACTGGAGACCGGCACGAGACAAGCTCATATTTACAAACTAGTCTCTTAATTTAAAGAAAGAAAACAATGTATTTAAATGGTGTGGTGGTAAACTTGCATTCAATAAGGATTGATAGATTTGGAGAGATTTTTTTAATTTGACCTTTATTTAACTAGGCAAGTCAGTTAAAAAAAATCTTATTTACAATGACGGCCTACCTACAGGGTCAGCGCCTGGAGCAAATTGGGGTTAAGTGCCTTGCTCAAGGACACTTCTTTTCCCCACCTTGTCGGCTTGGGTATTCGAACCAGCGACCTTTCGGTTACTGGCCCAATGCTCTAACCGCTAGGCTACCTGCCGCCCAAAAGGTTGTTCTATTCTAATTCTAATGTCTTTTTAGTACATTTAGTTCAATACTTCCAGAATCTGCCTTTGGTTCAAGTCATTATACATTAGGCTAAGTAGCCTATACCCCCTAAAGCATGTCATGACTTCAAGTCTCTGTTCTCCCTGTCAGTTCTTTCATATACTAACACTTGTAATGGGAGGAAAGGTACAATGCCTTAGTGCCTCACAGAGAAAAGATAGAGGGTCGTATTATCGCATAGGTGTTCAAAATAAATATATGGTTAAAAAGCAGCTAGTAGTTAAGCCTACCAACTAATTGTTATTATCTATTTGAAAAAACAATATGTGAATTTTTTAAATAAAAAACGTGTGGGGGGGTGATATTGAAAAACTTCACACACTCTTTTTTGGATTGTCATAAAGTGGACAAAAGATGCATGGTTTATGAGATAAAAGATGTATGGACTAATTTGGTTTTTGACCAAAAATTCTGAATGTACCATAAATACCCTGTAATTTAATTTGTTTTACAAGCTAACGGTATTCCATTTAAGCAAAATCTTTGTACAAAAAAATAGTTTTATTGTCATTTGTTGCCACTTGATTTAATGTGAAGCATGTATTAAGTTAATCATGTCTGTCATTCATGATGTTAAAGGGATACTTTGGGATTTTGGCAATCTACTTCCCCAGAGTCAGATGAACTTGTGGATACCATTTTTATGTCTCTGCGTGCAGTTTGAAGGAAGCTGCTAACTAGCGCAATTGCTAACTAGCGTTAGAGCAATGACAAGAAGTCTACGGTATCTGCTAGCATGCTATAAAGATTGATAGATACCATGGACTTCCAGTCATTGCACTTAGCGCTAGTTAGCATGGGCTCGCGAAACTACCTCTTAACATAACAATGGTATCCAAGAGTTCATCTGACTCTGGGGAAGTAGATAGAGCCTCATTGCCAAAATCCTGTAGTGTCCCTTTAATGCTGCTGCTGTTGTTTTGTTTGTATTGTCTCCTGGGGGCAAAATCACACTAATCCTTGGAGGTCTGTGTGTGTGTGTGTGTGTGTGTGTGTGTGTATATGTCTATGTTTTGTGTCTGTATGTGGGTCATGTCCCCAATGCTCTCAGGCAATGAGAGGTCTCTTGTGGTTAATGTATCCCCTGAGCCTCTCTTCTCTAGGAGGTGATTTACTGAGACCCCCCCCCCCCCCCCCCCTAGGCACTTGGGTCGATCCAAAATCAACCCCTAGGCACTTCAGTAGATCTGAAAGAATTGGATAGATGTAATCAATAGTAAAGCCTTCACCTGAGCTTGCCTTCTGATAAGACCATTGGAAATCTTGCCATATTGCTTTCACCTATACAATCCTTTTCAGATCTGCATAGGTTGTAGGGGCTAGTGGTCGATTTTTGGATTGGGCTACAGAATCACTGTTCTTTGTCCTACCGCTATGCATGTACTGTACCTGTTGAAGATGTTAAACGTTTTGGCTCTTGCCTGTTTGTGTAGGCTTGTGTCGAGCTCTTGTTGCCAGAACTTTATGCCATATTCCTTGTTTCTCATGCAGCAATGAGATTGTATTATGCATGTAGGTGTATATTTGTGCACAACTGTAAGAGGCTAACTACACACAGGCTAACTACCTTCTGTTGTAGAAAAAAAGTAACTCACTGTTGTAAAAGACAATCGCCTGTTTGTGGGATTGAGACCCACTATTCTATTTCACTGTCTGCTGTTGAGGTGGATTGTTTTGTGTTTTCCAGCGTACCAACACACAGGCACACAATGTGTAAGCTGTCTGAAATTGACACACAGGTAAAGTGTAAAGTTTTTTAAAGTGGAACATACTATCTGTTTATCTGTAAGCAGCTTTTCTGAATCCGTTTTTTAAAAGTTTTAAACATTTTGTATTGGATTTAAGAGGCCTAGTTGTTGACTTTATTTTGATTTAATATCTTTATTTTTGAAATTACATTTGAAAGAGAAAAAAACTACATGAATTATCAAGTAAATGATAATATAGCTACTGAAAAATGTAATTATACAATAGTTCCTTCCTGTGGAAAATTAAGCAAACACTTTTTTCAGTGAAGTTGGTAGCAATCAATGAAAAATCTACCAACACAAGTTTAGATTTTCTATATATATTTTAATATAAAGAGACCCCCATACTCAGTGGCGACCAGTCAGTCAGGGCTCTGCCCCCCTCCCCTGTTTTGAAAACGACTATATCTTTTGATAGGGCTTGCCTGTTTTGCATGTTATTTTGTTTGTAAACAATGTATTAAAAAAAAAAAGTATATATAATTGAGTTAATAAAGTGCATACAAACATGGTCTCTTTTTTGTTTTCTTGAGTAAGGCAGCTCCAAAATGCAGGTGTTTCAGCCTAGCTCAGTGCTTTCTGTGTTGGTGGGGCAAGCCAGCAGAAGCTACTGAGTGCTGTGCTGTGAAATCTCAAATTCAACAATGAGCGGTTTGGAAGGAATCAGTGACATTGGCTAATTGTAAGCATTGCATTGCGAAAACTTGAGTTCAAGACAACTGAGAAGTCGGAAATAAACGAGCACCGACTGGGAAAATAAGTTTTGAACGGTCATCCAACTCGGAATTGTAAATTTGGCCTTTTTCTAGAGCCAAGTCATCATGATTCGGCCTTGTTTCGAGTTCCCAGTTGTCTTGAAAGCACCATAAATACAAAGAATGACTGTCTTTGTTGACAATTTGCCTACGAAGAACTGCCGCGCCACCTTCCTGTTCAAGTTAGCACAACACATGGTGAGTCCAAATATGTATTGTATGCTGCTGCATAAATGAAGTAATATGCCAGGTAGATATGTATACTGTAGCTAAGTAATACTAAGTGTATGTTGTGTAGCTGTTAGTAGCCTGTTCTCCTATTTTGTTGCCTTACAACCTGGAATTAAAATTGATTGTAATTTTTTTTTTGGGGGGGGTGGGTTTATCATTTAATTTACACAACATGCCTACCACTTTGACGATGCAAAATATGTTTTATTATGAAACAAACAATACAATACTTTGTAGAGCCACCTTTTGCAGCAATTACAGCTGCAAGTCTCTTGGGGGTATGTCTATAAGCTTGGCACAGCTAGCCACTGGGAGTGTTGAACCACTCGAGTGTTGCTTTAGCAGTATGCTTAGGGTCATTGTCCTGCTGGAAGGTGAACCTCCGTCCCAGTCTCAAATCTCTGGAAGACAAACATGTTTCCCTCAAGAATTTCCCTGTATTTAGCACCATCCATCATTCCTTCAATTCTGACCAGTTTCTCAGTCCCTGCTGATGGAAAAACATCCCCACAGCATGATGCTGCCACCACAATGCTTCACTGCGGGGTTGGTGTTCTCGGGGTGATGAGGTGTTGGGTTTGCGCCAGACATAGCGTTTTCCTTGATGGCCAAAAAGCTTAATTTTAGTCTCATCTGACCAGAGTACCGTCTTCCATATGTTTGGGGAGTCTCCCATATGCCTTTTGGCGAACACCAAACGTGTTTGCTTATTTTTTTCTTTAAGCAATGGCTTTTTTTCTGGCCACTCTTCCGTAAAGCCCAGCTCTGTGGAGTGTACGGCTTAAAGTGGTCCTATGGACAGATACTCCAATCTCCTTCAGGGTTATCTTTGGTCTCTTTGTTGCCTCTGATTAATGCCCTCTTTGCCTGGTCCGTGAGTTTTGGTGGGTGGCCCTCTCTTGGTAGGTTTGTTGTGGTGCCATATTCTTTCAATTTTTTAATAATGGATTTAATGGTGTTCTGTGGGATGTTCAAAGTTTCTGATCTTTTTTTATAAACCAACCCTGATCTGTACTTTTCCACAACTTTGTCCCTGACCTGTTTGGAGAGCTCCTTGGTCTTCATGGTGCCGCTTGCTTAGAGGTGGTGCAGATTCTGGGGCCTTTCAGAACAGGTGTGTATATATACTGAGATCATGTGACACTTAGATTGCACACAGGTGGACATTATTTAACCAATTATGTGACTTCTGAAGGTAATAAGTTGCACCAGATATTATTTAGGAGCTTCATAGCAAAGGGGGTGAATACATATGCACCACCACTTTTCTGTTTTTTATTTTTGAAACAAGTAATTGTTTGCATTTCACATCACCAATTTGGACTATTTTGTGTATGTCCATTACATGAAATCCAAATAAAAATCTATTTAAATTACAGGTTGTAATGCTACAAAATAGGAAAAACCCCAAGGGGGATTAATACTTTTGCAAGGCACTGTAGCCTATAACCTGTTTTAGAGAAATGTAATCATTGAATATTGTAAGAGCTTTCATTGCCGCTTGTCGTCCCCTTATGCTTTTTAAAAGGCAGTAAATGAGTCTGGATGAACTGTTTCGCTGGCAGACAAGGCTCCGTGGATTGCCAGGTGTATCAGTGGTAAGAATATGGGACTGCTGTTTGGACAGCTTTATGTAGGCCCTAGCAGTTTGTGGGCACCGCTTGTCACCGTTATAGTGCAAAGAATGTATTGTTTAGTGTTGTGTTGTGTAGTGGTTTTGCTGGCATGAATCAGCAAAAGTATGCGCCACTGCCCATACTATATCCGAATGCGAAATACATTCTAAATGGTTATGAATTGTTTTTATCCAATAGAAATATGAATATATAACGTTATTTCCATTCAACAATGTTTTCACCATTATTAAAGTTGTAATCCGTAGCGGGGAAACTGCCACGTTCGTTTGCGATATTACAACAACAAATACGTTAATTCAAACAACGAACACTGATTGTTTTTTTCACTTGGACATCATTGCACATCAGTACCTGCGCGTTAGAACAGCAGAGTATGTACTAGGATTCTTTTTTTTTTACCACGACTGAGGATGCTCATCTCCACCGTTTGATAAACAAAACAATAACACATGCACATGGGGCGACAAGTGTCACTGTTTCACCCTTTTGAGGATCTCAGCATTAATTTATTATTGTACAATATTATAGTATTTTTGTTTTTCACAGTTTAGGGTCAGATCAATTCCTTACTGTACAGTCGTGGCCAAAAGTTTTGAGAATGGCCTCCACAAGTATTGGTCTCCACAAAGTTTGCTGCCTCAGTGTTGATGATGGCAATTTGCATATACTCCAGAATGTCATGAAGAGTGATCAGATGAATTGCAATTAATTGCAAAGTCCCTCTTTACCATGAAAATTAACTTAATCCCCAAAAAACATTTCCACTGCATTTCAGCCCTGCCACAAAAGGACCAGCTGCCATCATGTCAGTGATTGTCTCGTTAACACAGGTAGGAGTGTTGACAAGGAGAAGGCTGGAGATCACTCTGTCATGCTGATTGAGTCAGAATAACAGACTAGAAGCTTTAAAAGGAGGGTGGTGCTTGAAATCATTGTTCTTCCTCTGTCAACCATGGTTACCTGCAAGGAAACACATGCCGTCATCATTGCTTTGCACAAAAAGGGCTTCACAGGCAAGGATATTGCTGCTGGTAAGATTGCACATAAATCAACCATTTATCGGATCATCAAGAACTTCAAGGAGAGAGGTTCAATTGTTGTGAAGAAGGCGTCAGGGCGCCCAAGAAAGTCCAGCAAGCGCCAGGACCGTCTCCTAAAGTTGATTCAGCTATGGGATCAGGGCACCACCAGTGCAGAGCTTTCTCAGGAATGGCAGCAGGCAGGTGTGAGTGTATCTGCACGGTGAAGACTTTTGGAGGATGGCCTGGTGTCAAGAAGGGCATCAAAGAAGCCACTTCTCTCCAGGAAAAACATCAGGGACAGACTGATATTCTGCAAAAGGTACAGGGATTGGACTGCTGAGAACTGGGGTAGAGTCATTTTCTCTGATGAATCCCCTTTCCGATTGTTTGGGCCATCCGGAAAACACCTTGTCCGGAGAAGACAAGGTGAGCACTACCATCAGTCCTGTGTCATGCCAACAGTAAAGCATACTGAGACCATTCATGTGTGGGGTTGCTTCTCAGGCTCACTCACAATTTTGCCTAAGAACACAGACATGAATAAAGAATGGTACCAACACATCCTCCGAGAGCAACTTCTCCCAACCATCCAAGAACAGTTTGATGACGACCAATGCCATTTCCAGCACGATGTAGCACCTTGCCATAAGGCAAAAGTGATAACTAAGTGTCTCGGGGAACAAAACATCGACATTTTGGGTCCATGGCCAGGAAACTCCCCAGACCTTAATCCCATTGAGAACTTGTGGTCGATCCTCAAGAGGCTGGTGGACAAACAAAAACCCACAACTTCTGACAAACTCCAAGCATTGATTATTCAAGAATGGCCTGCCATCAGTCAGGATGTGGCCCAGAAGTTAATTGACAGCATGCCAGGGCGGATTGCAGAGGTCTTGAAAAAGAAGGGTCAACACTGCAAATATTGACTCTTTGCATAAACTGACTGTCATTGTCAATGAAAGCCTTTGACACTTATGGAATACTAATAATTATACTTCAGTGTACCATAGTAACTACTGACATAAAGATCTAAGAACACTGAAGCAGCAATCTTTGTGGAGACCAATACTTGTCTCATTCTCAAAACTTTTGGCCACGACTGTACAGTCATCGGCCAGAAGGTGGCAGTGTATGTGTATGTCTAGTGTAGGTCTCAATGTTGGACGTGAAAGAACCTGTGGTTTATGAGAAGACTATTTCATACAGTAGGATCAGTAAGGGAGTGTTTAGGGAATTGATTCAAGGTTGAAAATAATATAATAATACTGTTCTCTGTGGATAAGAGTTGTCTTAGAATAAGTAAAAAAACGAAACAACAATTTTATTTCTATAGGATTGAGGTCAGGGCTTTGTGATGGCCACTCCAATACCTTGACTTTGTTGTCCTTAAGCCATTTATCCACAACTTTGGAAGTATGCTTGGGGTCATTGTCCATTTGGAAGACCCATTTGCGACCAAGCTTTAACTTCCTGACTGATGTCTTGCGATGTTGCTTCAATATATCCAAATAATTTTCCTTCCTCATGATGCTATCTATTTTGTGAAGTGCACCAGTCCCTCCTGCAGCAAAGCACCCCCACAACATGATGCTGCCCCCCCGTGCTTCACGGTTAGGATGGTGTTCTTCGGCATGCAAGCCTCTCCATTTTTCCTCCAAACATAACAATGGTCATTATGGCCAAACAATTCTATTTTTGTTTCATCAGACCAGAGGATATTTCTCCAAAAAGTATGATCTTTGTCCCCATGTGCAGTTGCAAACTGTAGTCTGGCTTTTTTATGGCAGTTTTGGAGCAGTGGCTTCTTCCTTGTTGTGCGGCCTTTCAGATTATGTCGATATAGGACTCGTTTTACTGTGGATATTGATACTTTTGTACCTGTTTCCTCCAGCATCTTCACAAGGTCCTTTGCTGTTGTTTTGGGATTGATTTGCACTTTTTAAACCAAAGTACGTACTTCTCTAGGAGACATAACGCATCTCCTTCCTGAGCGGTATGACAGCTGCGTGGTCCCATGGTGTTTATACTTGCATACTATTGTTTGTACAGATGAACGTGGTACCTTCAGGCGTTTGGAAATTGCTCCCAAGGATGAACCAGACCTGTAGAGGTCTACAATAGAGGTCTTGGCTGATTTCTTTTGATTTTCCCATGATGTCGAGCAAAGAGGCACTGAGTTTGAAGGTAGGCCTTGAAATACATCCACAGGTACACCTCCAATTGACAAAAATTATGTCAATTAGCCTATCAGAAGCTTCTAAAGCCATGACATAATATTCTGGAATTTTCCAAGCTGTTTAAAGGCACAGTCAACTTAGTGTATGTGAACTTCTGACCCATTGGAATTGTGATATAGTGAATTATAAGTGAAATAATCAGTCTGTAAACAATTGTTGGAAGAATGTCTTGTGTCATGCACAAAGTAGATGTCCTAACCGATTTGCCAAAACTAGTTGTTGAAAAATGAGTTGTAATGACTTCAACCTAAGTGTATGTAAACTTCCGACTTCAACTGTACATGCCCTTATGTCAGTCATCATTCAAAAACAGGGTGTCTTGTCCTGCTCCTGAAATCTGATCCTGAATTCATCCCAGTCATCAGAAACAGATCATTGGGGTAGGTGCATGTTTGACATCAATTTGTGTGCAATTATAATCATTTAATATGATCAATTTCAGAAAATGTTCTATAAGATAAACATACTGTTGACAAGTAGGCTATGGTGTAATGGAATGTTTTGCCTTTTGTGGTTTTTGACACTCTTACGTATGTGTCATAACCAGCCATGAAATAATGTAATATACATCACAACATGTCTAAGTATGCGTGTCATGACAGTATTATGACCATATTATGACAGGTTATGTCAACTGTTATGTGTCCATAACGTGTTATGACGCTGGGTGTCAAGTAAAGTGTTACCCACAATCCCATATATTCAGTATTCTGTGCAGGTTTATGGAGCATAGTAAAATGCGTAAGCCAGAGACCTCTAAATGTAGGCCTATTACCACTTTCACTATATTTGCAACAATTAAATAACAATCAGAAAAGGGAATCAACCTGCCACCATTGAAAATGTACATACCAAATGCATTGAGCATGCTTCCTCTGTGACTTGAGTTAACCTACACTGAATAAAAATATAAACGAAATGTGCAACAATTAAAAAATGTTAAAGTAGGAAGTCAGTCAATTGAAATAAATTAATTAGCCGCTAATCTGGATTTCATATGACTGTAAATACAGATACACATTTGTTGGTTACATACCTTACAAAAAAAGGTAGGGGTGTGGATCAGAAAACCAGTCAGCATCTGGTGTGACCACCATTTGCCTCAGCAGCTCGACACGCCTAGAGTTGATCAGGCTGTTGATTGTGGCCTGTGGAATGTTGTCCCACTCCTCTTCAATGGCTGTGCAAAGTTGCTGGATGTTGGCAGGAACTGAAACACGCTGTTGTACACGTCGATCCAGAGCATCCCAAACATGCTCAATGGGTGACATGTCTGGCGAGTATACAGGGCATGGAAGAACTGGGAAATGTTTTGCTTCCAGGAAGTGTGTACGGATCCTTGCGACATAGGTCTGTGCATTATAATGCTGAAATAAGAGGTGATGGTGGCGGATGAATGGCACAACAATGGGCCTCAGGATCTCATCACGGTATCTCTGTGCATTCAAACTGCCATTGATCAAATTAAATTGTGTTCTTTGTCTGTAGCTTATGCCTGCTCATACCATAACCCCACAGCCACCAGGGGGCACTCTGTTCACAAAGCTGACATCAGCAAATCGCTCGCCTATACGACACCATACATGCTGTCTGCCATCTGCCCAGTACAGTTGAAAGCAGGATTAATCCGTGAAGAGCACACTTCTGCAGCGTGCCAGTGGCCATTGAAAATGAGCATTTGCACACTGAAGTAGGTTACGACGAAAAACTGCAGTCAGGTCAAGACCCTGGTGAGGACGAGCACACAGATGAGCTTTCCTGAGACGGTTTCTGACAGTTTGTGCAGAAATTCTTTGGTTGTGCAAACAGTTTCATCAGCTGTCCGGGTGGCTGGTCTCAGACGATCCGCAGGTGAAGAAGCCGAATGTGGAGGTCCTGGGTTGGCGTGGTTACACGTGGTTATGCCAATTGCACACACCCTCAAAACTTGAGACATCTGTGGCATTGTGTTGTGTGACAAAACTGTACATTTTAGAGTGGCCACTGAAGCAAATTAAATCCTTGATTCAGTGAAATCCTGTTGAACACAGTATACTATTAGCAGTAGGAGGTTTTCTTGGAATAATACGTTAACGATATGCCAGATACAGTAAAGTGCAAACTCCTGCTTTATGCTGATGACTCAGCCATACTGGTATCAGGGAAGACCATGAGTAAGTAATTGCATTTTGTTAGAGATTTGTTGACTAACAACAGATTGTCGCTACATTTGGGTTAAAAACAGAATCGATTTGGTTTGGAACAAAACGTAGATTGCTTAGAGCTGACAAGATAAACTGTCCAGGCAAGGAGATTGAATCTAAAACAAATGTAATTTATCTTGGTGTGTCCCTAGATCAATCCCTTTCTGGAGACCTGATTGCTGCGAAAATACTTTAACATCAAAGTTAAGAAACTGCTTATCTTGATTATGCCTGCTCTGCTTGGTATAGTGGGCTATCAAAAAAGCTGAACAAGAGAATGCAGGTCATGCAAAATAATGTTATCAGGTATATGCTGCATGTCCCCCCTAGGACCCACATAGGGGTACAGGAGTTCCAGGAGGTGGGCTTGTTGCCTTTGGAGTCCAGAGTGGACCAACTTAAACTTAATCATATGTTTGACATCTTAAATGATTGTGCCCCAGGTTATATGAAAACCCACATTGATATGGTCCAACACAGTTACAAAACCAGAGCTAGTGTTATGTCTTGTAAAATCCCAAGAGTAAACCGTACTGCGAGGAGCACGGTCTTCAATACAGGCATTTGTCTATGGAATACCCCTAGCTTTAAAAAGCAGGCAAAGGTTTTCATTTGGACAAGGTTGTCTGAGTTAAGAGCAACCACTCCACTGCCCCTTGTGTCCCCTACTGCTGGTCAGGTGTATTTATTTGAATGATTGGTATAATGTGCAATGAATACTGTTTTAATGTGAAATTAATATGGTTGATTTTTAAGGTTAGGGAAAAGTGCAGTTAATAGTGACACTTTTTAGCATGTCAATATAAATGAATGTATTTATGGTTGTTTGTAATTTTGTCTTGTCTTTTAATCAGTGTTATTTCTTATCGAGGACCACTTTGGAAACAAGTGTTTTAATTAATACTTTCAAGTTATATCCTCTGCGTCCACATTGTACATTTTGTTGTATATGTCTGTTACCCAACATAAATTCAATTCAATCCAAAGTCAAAGCAAAGCTTTACTAGCCAGCCATTGGAGCTGAGTGTGTAAGACCAGGAGGAGTGGAGGATCAGTTGTTGAGTTCATGTTGATTCTATGATGGAGCTGCCAGAAGTCTCGTTTGAACCCAGTGCCTAGGCCCCTCCCCGTTGCGTGTGTGTAATCCAGGGTTTAGAGCTGCTGACGTGTGTGTGCCATGCAAGAGCACAGGCTTGCGTGCTCCAGTCAGCTGCAGCCCTGCATGGCCTTGTTTCCAGTCACAGCATGGCAAATGCAGCCCTCTCATTGGACCACACTGAAGCATTTGGAAAACCATGTTTAGTACTCCCATCATAACTACTCCTTCTATAAATTTAAACTTAATGTTCAGTTTGGGACAACTTAATTTAAAGTCTACAATTAAAAACAATATCACAGGGATAACCAGTTTTAAAACAAACACCAATCACAGCTTGGAGTGGGTGTTTCTAGGTCGCAGAAAGCCAATGGTAGAATGGCCATAACAATTATGGTCATGCAACGTCCTGGAAAAGGGATTACTATCACCACGGGAATGCTGGCCCCACCCCTTCCCTGCAGCTGTCACTGTGCATCAGTGGTTCCATATCTGCCTCTCCTTCCACTAGGCTGTGCTACCCTACCCTGGGTGAGAACTGTCCCCTCTGGCTGTTTGTGCCTTCCTACCCCTTCCGCTGCTGACATAACATAACAGATAGCGTGCAGCCAGATGAAACATTTATAGGTATTACACAGAGGTAGGAGAGTGTAGTACCCATTGCTTTAAGTCAAGAGGCAGCATGCTGCAGTAGAGCCACACACAGACAGAGGTAATGAGGGAGAGAGAGCTGGATGTTGTTATTGAGGAAGGATGCAGTAAGCCAACAGGGGCTTCTGCAAAGTAATGTCTTAACTGGAGCTTTTTCGCAGCAACCATCAAATGAGCCAACCAATTAAATAATTCCATGTGAGTGTGGGTGCACTGTGCAGTAGTTTGGCATGTTTCAGCGTGTCAACACCTCTCCCTGACAGCAGTAAATGAGGAAAACAGATGTACAGACTGACAGGGGAAAGGATTTCTTTAATAGATTTTCTATCTGACAGACATTTGGCATCACACACTGCAAAAGTTTCTTACTGAAACAATTTCAAACTGTTCATGTATAAGGCAAGCATGGAGGGGTGGGTGGTGTGAGCAAGG
Source organism: Thymallus thymallus (assembly GCA_023634145.1). Taxonomy (NCBI): domain Eukaryota; kingdom Metazoa; phylum Chordata; class Actinopteri; order Salmoniformes; family Salmonidae; genus Thymallus; species Thymallus thymallus. Next base: position 17,126,387 of record CM042383.1, on the reverse strand, counting down.
TCTCATTTCAGTAACAAAACCGCTTGGTAGTGTTTGACGGTTCTTTCATCAAGTATAATGTATCATACTCTTACAGATCCTCAAGGACTACAGTCCAAGCCTTTCATCAGAGGTCTGTGGAATCTGATTCAAAAGTGCAAAAAGAAAATAAATCATAATTCGAGATGATTTGTCATAATCACTAGACAAAAAAAATGCCTGAAAACAGGGAGGGACTATCCAAACTTGTCCAATAAGGCAGGGTTTCCCAAAGACCCAGCTGTGTCTCCATCTCTCTTCAGAATGGAGTTATTTATTTCAGCAGTTTGTTGGCAGTGGCGGCCATAGAGGAGGACATGGAGGTCATGGTCACGGTGGGGACGGTGATGTCTTTGAAGATGGGCTGGGTGTTGCCGGCGTAGGAAGGCTTGTTCTGGTTCAGCGTCTCAATGATCATCTGCTTCATTTCTCGGCTAGCGTCCCCTCTCACCACTAGTAAGGCCACGATGTGCTCCTCCCTGTGGGGACAACAGAGGAAAGACAGACACCTTTTTACTGAAGGACAATCTTAAAGGGCAATCAATTAAGCCTACAATCGTAAAAACAATGGCCATCACATAATATTTTGAGTAGATAGCACATACTTTTGTATATATAGCATATGTAGACACCCATTCAAATTAATGGATTTGGCTATTTCAGCCACACCCGTTGCTGACAGGTGTATAAACTTTAGCACAGTCACACAATCTCTATAGACAAACAGTAGAATGGCCTTACTGAAGAGCTCAGTGACTTTCAACGTGGCACCGTCATAGGATACCACCTTTCCAACTTATGAGCCACCTTTCTGCCCTGGTCAACTGTAAGCGATGTTATTGTGAAGTGGAAACATCTAGGAGCAGCAACGGCTCAACCGCGAAGTGGTAGGCTCACAGATCAGGACCGCCGAGCGCTGAAGCGCATAGTGGGTAGAAATTGTGTATCCTCGGTTGCAACACTCACTACCGGGTTCCAAACTGCCTCTGGAATCAAAGTCAGCACAAAAACTGTTCATCAGGAGCTTCATGAAATGGGTTTCCATGGCCGAGCAGCCACACAAAAGCCTAAGATCACCATGCGCAATGCCAAGCATCGGCTGGAGTGTTATAAAGCTCGCCGCCATTGGACACTGGAAACGCGTTCTCTGGAGTGATGAATCACGATTCACCATCTGGCAGTCCGACAGACAAATCTGAGTTTGGCGGATGCCAGGAGAACGCTACCTGCCCCAATGTATAGTACTAACTGTAAAGTTTGGTGGAGGAGGAATAACTAATAGGCCCCTTAGTTCCAGTGAAGGGAAATCTTAACGCTACAGCATACAATGACATTCTAGACGATCAGTTTGGAGAAGGTCCTTTCCTGTTTCAGCAAGACAATGCCCCTGTGCACAAAGCGAGGTCCATACAGAAATGGTTTGTCGAGATTGGTGTGGCAGAACTTGACTGGCCTGCACAGAGCCCTGACCTCAACCTCATCGAACACTTTTGGGATGAATTGGAATGCCGACTGCGAGCCAGGCCTAATCGGCCAATATCAGTGCCCATCCTCACTAATGCTCTTGTGGCTGAATAGAAGCATTCCCAGAAGAGTGGAGGCTGTTATAGCATCAAAGGGGTGACCAACTCCATATTAATGCTCATGATTTTGGAATGAGATGTTCGAGGAGCAGGTGTCCACATACTCTTGGTTATGTAGTGTATCTTATTCATCTGAAGTAACTTCTCCTACAGCCAAAGTTATTCTATTGAAAACCATGACACCCCACTAACATTCTCAGTGTAGAGAAGTGGTGTATGATCTGACCTGATGTCAGGGTATTTGGACACCAGCGTGGAGACCTCCAGGTACAGCAGGGTGGGGTCTGTGAGTTTAAACACCTCAGCTATAGCAGCGATGGCATCACACAGCCGGTCAGTCTCCTCACCCTGGAGCAGAACAGAGACAGAACAAACAAACTGTCCAAATCAATAACAGTATCAGCGTATGGAAAAGCAGTCTTCATTACAAAAAATGAATAATGAATCGTAAGTATCAAGACTTAAGTTATGACTAACTATTTTCTGAAAGACTAGATCAACATGCATGTAGTTTCTACTGAGCATCTTCATGCACTCACAGAACGAAAAACAAAAACTCACAGCAGTGAGTTTCCTGAAGAGGAACTTGAACTGCTCAGCCTCTTTAATCATCCGGTCTGCTCCCTCCCTCCTTTCATCTGCGTTCTTGAAGGTGATCCGTTTCTGCATCACAGCCTTGATATACTCCACCACCACCCTGCGATGGGCCTCGCTGGTCATCTCCTAAACACATCACATACACCATGTTCAGACACATACACAGGATGACCACTATCAATTTGTACATGCAAAAGTGCTCTCTGTGTGGATTTCTCCAGATCAATCAATTGTCCAAGCCTTTCATTTGATATGATTATATAAATTGATTGATTTCTCCGTCTCCGCATACCGTATTGAAAGGCTTCTTGATCTTGGCGAAGTCGTTGAAGTAATCCTCGACGGTCACACAGATGGTGTCCACTGCATGGCTTCCCGTCAACCACTTCCGGGTCAGCAACTCACTGAGATGATGCTGTGGAGATCAAAATCACCACTCAGATACAACATAACAGGGTTCATGGCCACATTCTGTCAGTCTATAAATATTAGAATATAAGAGTAACTAAGGAGCTTAAAATATGTCCACAAACACGTTCTAACCTCCAAATCCAGAAATACTTCATCCAGTAGAAACTGGCAGCCATCTTTGGCCACATCGTTCAGGGTCCTCTCTATGGCAGCATCATTCTGGGTGGGCTCCGTGGATTTTAAGTATTTCCTCTTTAGACTGTTAATAGACTCCCTAGGGGTAGAGGTATGGTTAGGTATGCATTAGCCGCATTAGGTTAGAGAAAGACATTCATGTTTACAGGAAAATGTCAAATGGGACCCACTTGAATGTATGACAGTTGTTTATAATGGCGATCATGTATTGGACGTAGCACTGAGGGAGCTGCCGATCTCTCAAGTGGTGCTCCTTGTAGGCGATCGCCTCTTCCCTGTACCTGAACAGCAATACAAGACAATTGTAGATGTCATATACAGTTGAAGTCGGAAGTTTACATACACCTTAACCAAATACATTTAAACTCTTTCACAATTTCTGACATTTAATCGTAGTAAAAAAAAGAAAAATCTGTCTTTGGTCAGTTAGAATCACCACTTTATTTTAAGAATAGTAGAGAGAATGATTTATTTCAGCTTTTATTTCTTTCATCACATTCCCAGTGGGTCAGAAGTTTACATACACTCAATTAGTATTTGGTAGCATTGCCTTTAAATTGTTTAACTTGGGTCAAACGTTTCTGGCTTCCCACAATAAGTTGGGTGAATTTTGGCCCATTCCTCCTGACAGAACTGGTTAACTGAGTCAGGTTTGTAGGACTCCTTGCTCGCACACACTTTTTCAGTTCTGCCCACATATTTGAGGTCAGGGCTTTGTGATGGCCACTCCAATACCTTGACTTTGTTTTCCTTAAGCCATTTTGCCACAACTTTGAAAGTATGCTTGTGGTCATTGTCCATTTGGAAGACCCATTTGCGACCAAGATTTAACTTCCTGACTGATGTCTTGAGATGTTGATTCAATATATCCACATACTTTCCCTTCCTCATGATGCCATCTATTTTGTGAAGTGTACCAGTCCCTCCTGCAGCCAAGCACCCCCACAACAACGTGATGCTGCCACCCCCGTGCTTCACAGTTAGGATGGTGTTCTTCGGCTTGCAAGCCTCCCCCTTTTTCCTCCAAACATAATGATGGTCATTACGGCCAAACAGTTCTATTTTTCTTTCATCAGACCAGAGGACATTTCTCCAAAAAGTACGATCTTTGTCCCCATGTGCAGTTGCAAACCGTAGTCTGGCTTTTTTATGGCGGTTTTGGAGCAGTGGCTTCTTCTTTGCTGAGCGGACTTTCAGGTTATGTCGATATAGGACTTGTTTTACTGTGGATATTGATACTTTTGTACCGGTTTCCTCCAGCATCTTCAAAAGGTCCTTTGCTGTTGTTCTGGGATTGATTTGCACTTTTCGCACCAAAGTACGTTCATCTCTAGGAGACAGAGCGTGTCTCCTTCCTGAGCGGTATGACGACTGCGTGGTCCCATGGTGTTTATACTTGCGTACTATTGTTTGTACAGATGAACGTGGTACCTTCACGTTTGGGAAATTGCTCCCAAGGATGAACCAGACTTGTGGAGGTCTACAATTGGTTTTCTGGGGTCTTGGCTGATTGACTCAAATTATGTCATTTAGCCTATTAGAAGCTTTAAAGCCATTACAACATTTTCTGGAATTTTCCAAGCTGTTTAAAGGCACAGTCAATTTAGTGTATGTAAACTTCTGACCCACTGGAATTGTGATATAGTGAACTATAAGTGAAATAATCTGTCTGTAAACAATTGTTGGAAGAATGCAGAAAGTAGATGTCCTAACCGACTTGCCAAAACTATAGTTTGTTAACATGAAATCTGTGGAGTGGTTGAAAAATGTGTTTTAATGACTTCAACCTAAGTGTATGTATACTTCCAACTTCAACTGTACATAGCAATCCATCCCTGATATACTGTAACACCTATACTGCCATCAATGTAAACAACTAATCACTACATAATTATTAACACAACATTACCTGATGAGGAATGAATTCATCTGTTTTAAACAGAGCTTCAGGACCTCCTCTTTGAAGGTCTCGTCGATCTGAGCTGCCACTTGGAGATTCTGCTCAAACATCTGATGAGGAGAGAATAACAAACATGTCAGATGATGCCCCCCCCTCCAATAGACTTACAGTACACACTAGTGACTCACAGATCCCAATTTTGTCATATACACTTTCTAGTATAGCAACCTTAGTGTAGTAGCAACCAGTCCACTTAGTCTAGTGGGTTAAAGAGATTCAGGCTGATGCCAGAGGTGAATACTGGTTATACCTGGAAGACGATGGCGGGGAGGGTGGTCTGGTAGTATCCGTCTTGATCCGCCTCTGGTTCAGTCTCTTTAAACCAGTCCTTCTTGTCTGTCTCCAGAGCCTTGCGAAGCCAGCCAGTGATGTTGGACTGTGAAAGGGTGAGAGAGAGTCAGCTAGAGCCATGTAACCTTTGTCTTTATTCATTCATGATACATTTCATTAGTGGCGGATTCATCTTTGTTTACTGACACAGAGAGTGAGATGTATATCTGACTAGAGTATGTCGCTGCTATTATAGAGTGAGTGTTGGTTGGACTCACAGTGAAGGTCTGGACGTATTTGCTGAGAAGTTCATCCACCACCTTCTGAGGCAGCAGAGGATCCATCAGGTGGATGTCATACTCTGTCAACAGCTCTGGGTGACCCATCATCTCCACACTGGAACACATAAACACAGTGGGGTATGAGAACATGGCCAGAGAGCCCTGCCTGTACTATACTGTCTGTGGAAATGAATAAATTCCATGTATTTTAATGTAACAGACAGAAAGCTAGAGAGAGACCTACACACCATTGCATGCTCGCGCACCTGCACACACGGCAATGCCTGAATCCATATTATACACAGATAATTATAACATAGGCTACTCACAAGCAGTCATACGTAAACGCACACACACTCGGAAACGCACACACTCATTCAAAGAAAGTCAGTGTGAATATAAGTAGCATATAATTCTATAATTACACAGCCTTGTCCAATCAGTGGTTGTTGTTTCCATGCTAGCTGCTGGCTGACGCTTGTGTCAGAATTGGATATGAGGCTAGTTCTTTGTGTTTTGAATACGGAGCAGTACTTTAATCTTTCTCCGTTCAATCCCGTCGTCGGTGCACGCGATGTGCAGTAGTATGTGCATTCATTGGATTATCCACACCAGCTTTGATTAGATCGCATGCTATGCCCTCCCTCTCACTCACTCGTGCCTAGGGACTGTTTAGCTTTAAATATTGAGTTAATTGCTCTTTGCGGCGCTTACAAGTCCTTCCCATATATGCAGAGTACAAAAGTATTTCCGTGCCCATGTTCTTCCTACATACTTTTAATGATTTTGAGAAACACTCACAAATGAGGAGAGGTTGAAGAGATAGTTGACCCAAATGACATTAGTCTCCTTACCCTGTAAGCAGTCTATGGACAAGGCATGATAGCAATCCATGCTTTGGTTTTATTTCCCTGGCACGGTTTCCAAATGCTAATGTTTTAGCATTTGTGGCACAAATCCAATTCAAGTCATGGTACCGATATTAGCATTTTTCATCTGAAATTATCTAATATTAAATGTGAAGCTCAGCAAAGTCACTTATAGATTATTATATTGGTACCATGACTAATGGGATTTGTGCCACAAATGCTAAAATGTTAGCATTTTGAAAGTGTCAGGTAAATTAAACCAAAGCATGGATTTCTGTCATACCTTGTCCATAGCTTCTTAAAGGGTAAGGAAACCAACTATCCCTGTAGGTATAGGCCAACATCTTTACATTGTGATCCCTCTCTCTCAAATATATTAAATCAGTCTAAGTTGGTAGAGGTGTGACTGAGGCTCAGCGGCACAAAGATGATGTACTACAACTCCTGCATATTCCACTGAGCTATGATTGGACTGGTGCCCAGTTATCACTGATGCTACATGAGCCACAGAGATGGCAGATCAGAGCCTGATCTGTGTTCAAAAAGTGTCTCAAAGTAGGAGAGCCGATCTAGGATTAGGTTATCCATGTCCATACGAACAACAAAAAATAAAACAAAACCCGAGACACTTAGAAGGCCATTACATTTCTTGACAATTATAAATATAGTGGTTGGAACAGGGGTCTGAAACAGCTTACATGTAAAGAGCGTACGGTTACGACACTATCGACACTTGTATCAAGTTCATTTGTAAAAAAACAGGATCCTTCTGATTCAATATGATCTAAAAATACAAAACTGATCCTACACCAGCCCTCCTTTTGTTGAGACTGTGAATACAGGCTGAGAAAGGATACCTTTTGTATGTGTTGAGGACCCAGGTGAGGAGGGACACGATCTCGTTGGCCTCCAGGTCTTCAGCAGCCAGCTCCTGTACCCGCATGGACACAGCATTGTGGTAGAGCTTAAAGAACCTGTCGAAGGTGTTGTAGTGTGGCGGGAAGCAGTGCACCATCAAGTTCTTCACCACAATCAAGTCGTCCAGCACATACTTCCTGGTGATCTCCAGGAGCCTCACCATCCACATCTTGTCTGCCTCGCGCGTCACAGACTGGCTGCCCTCGATACGCGTGGTGACTGTGCCCTCCAGCACCTCAAACATCTTCTCTTTCCAGAGTTTGGGCCGGCCCGGGGGGATAAAGCCTGTCTGCTTCTTGCGGTCAAGCATGCGCCGGTCAATCTTCTCCTCACGCTCGATGATGCGCACCACTGAGACCAGCATGGTGGGGTCGCGGCGCACCGTGCCCATGGCGCGCTGCAGCACCATCCACAGTTGCTTGGCCAGGTCGTCAGACAGGCCCTGCACCGCGCCAAAGTAGTTACGGATCAGGTTCATGTCGTGCGTGTTTTTGCTGTCCATTCGGTACTGCTCATACATGAGGTCGTCCCGCGAGCACTCCAGATCCATGAGTTTACGGTGGGCCTCCAGCAGCTCGGCCTGCTCAATCAGCACCTGGGTGTCTGCCACTATCTCAGGCACTGCACAGAAGGGGAATGACACACGGCAAGGTCAATAATTATTGGCACCCTTGATATTGGCACCCTTGGTGAAGAACAGAAAAACAAAAAAACGGTATAAAATAAATAATACAAATACTGAGCTATATTGCATGCTCTCAAAAATGTGCTAATTATCTTATACTAATACAATTGCTCAGAGAAAGAGATTTAGTTTAACAAATAATAAAAACAAAGATAGGGGTCAAAATGATTGTCACCCGTTTTGAGTACTCCAGCACCCTCTCCTTGTGAGCCTAACGACACCGAGCCTTTTTCTAAAATGTTGATTTTGTGGCCAACTAACCATTTCTTTGTGGATTTTGATGTGTGCTTGGGGTTGTCTTGCTGGAAGATCCACTTGCGACCTAGTGACAGTAGGTATTAGGTACCTTTCTGCATATGATTCAGTTTTTCTACACCAAACCCACCACTGGTGTGCGAGGCAAAAGAGCTCTATTTTCATGTCATCTGACCATAGCACCGCCTGGAGTTTGTAAATGGCATTGGCACTTAGATTGAAACCAGTGCTATGGTCAGATGGTCAGGGTTTGGCATTGAAAAACAGAAGCATTTGGAGTTAAGTACCTCATACCTACGGTAAAATATGGTGGTGCTTCTTTTATGTTATGGGGCTATTTTGCTTCCACTGGTCCTGAACCAAAGCCATCGTGAACTTTACCAAGTACCAAATCTGGTTGCCTCTGCTAGGAGGCTGACACGTGGCCGCAACTGGATCTTCCAGCAAGACAATAAACCCAAGCACTATTCAAAATCCACAAAGAAATACTGTATGGAGGAATAGTCCTCCCAACGTGTTCTCCAATCTCAAACATTTTAGAAAAAGGGTCATTATCCTCACACAGGGAGGGTGCTAGAATACTGAAAACAGGGGTGCCAATAACTGACCTCTATCTTTGAGATTGTTTTTTATTACAAAACCGCTTTCGCTACGCAATTGTATTAGTATAAAATAATATAATTTCCCTTTTTTTTTTGCATACAATATAGCTCAGAATTTGTATTCTTTATTTTATACAGTATGTTTTGCTGATCTTTATCACGGTGCCAATAAGTATGTACCTGAGTGTACATTAATACATTGTAACAGTACCCATCTATCTATTCAATGTACACAAATGCAAAGTGAGACAACAATAACAGTACCCAATTGAGTGGTATCTCTGAAGTACATGTAGTATTTGTGCAGCGTACCTGAGAAGATATTCTTTAAATTCTCGACAGCTGAGGCAAGCTGACTGTGTTGGACCACGGCGTCTTTCACATCTTTGAGGTTCTCAATAGTGTTAATACTCTGCCTCCAGTCCTTACTGACGTCTGCCAGGGAGTTCTGTATGTCCTTGACATCCCCCAGGGCATTATGGAGCTGACTGAGCCCTGTGCGGACTCCATCCAACTGGGACTGGATGGCAGCCTGGGGAGAGGGACAGAGACCAGGTAAGGTGTTTCAGGCCTGAGCCATGCATTTACAATACATATACAGCTCTCATTCTGACTAAAGCTTGGGCATTATGAATAATAGGGAAGTACAGAATGAATATAATGTCTTCTTAGTGTCATCATCATATTCTACCTTCAGTCGGGCTTCTACTGATGCTTTCTTGCGGGCCTCTCGCCGGCGGTACTGCTCTACTTTGTCCAATTGGTCAGAGCGCTGCAGCATCCCTGCCACCCTCTGCACGGCCGTAGCAACAGCCTCCCTGTTTGTCTCCTCCATGACAACAACGCCAAGGTGGGTCTGTCAAAGATCAAGATGCTCATAAAACTGAACCTTACACATTGCGATTCCAAAGAAAATGTTGAAAGGCACTGTGTCAGGTAGCTTGCGTTATTAATCCATTAATACTGACAGTGCCTGGGAGGCGAGTGCCAAAGTTTAGCCAAAGATTTGTATAACTAAACCAAAATAGACCACAGCTTGTCATTTCCAATGTGAACAAATGAGTCAGTGATCAGAACAAGCAAGGAGGTGGGAAGAGCCATGCATTCCTATTGGCACTCCTAAACAGACCGATTTTAAAATGTTTTGCAAAGGGTAAAGTCTACAAAGCTTAGTCCAATCTGTTCATAACATACTCTAGTTTTGGAAACAGAAAACTATTGAGAATACTTTTTTTTATGAGAACATCCGCTAGCATAACGTTAGTTAGTTTGTTATTACTTGCTGGCAAGTAAAGTCAAACGTCTCTCCTCAAATACATTTTACTGGAGTACAGTAACTAGCTTTATTGACTGGAAAAGGCTATAAGGACACACCTGACGCCCAAACCGATCTTTCATTTCAGAATGTATAATAAACATTTGGTTAGGGTCAGGGGTTTGGTTAAGGTAAATTAAGTATAGGTTTTTGTTAGTCGGTTTAGGCGTAATCTGTGTGCTTATAGTCTCTCCCATATTGAGTTGCTAACAAGCAGCTCATTTTAATGGTAAACTAGACAGCTAACAGCCTAGCTAGCTAACGTTACCGAGGTCGGCGAGAGGAAGGACTCTCACACACAGCCCAATCATTATACAACGCTATCCCGTGTACAAAACCCATTTGTAATGTAAAATTAACAAATATCTTACCAACTCCAATAATACGTTTGAATAAGTAAACTGTCCTTCAAATTATCTCATATCAATTCCAACAACGCCATCGACTGCTTCTCCTGGTTCAGTTCCTGGTTGACCGTTCTCGTGCGCCGCCCCTGTAGCAGCTGACAGCACAGCGCGCTTGAGAACATCATGTTTGCGCGACTTTTGGCAGAGTATGGAATTTCTCACAACTTTATTTTATGTTCCCGTAGATTTCTATACATACAAGCCATTAGCTACGACAGTTTCTAAACCTCAGATGCGTAACATCGCGAGACTTCCGGAAACAATTGTAAAACCGACCAAACACACCAGGCCAAGGTTTGGGGTATGAGAAGTCAATGAGATAAGTGAACAATTCTTCCTTAGTTGTTAATTTTCTCAAAATGTAAAGGCACAATCTAGATTCGAGACAAGTTATTGAACATGTTATTACTACAACCTCGTGAGAGTGACAAACTGATAAAACAACTTTATTGACGAAGGAGTGGCTTTGAGTTGACGGTCTGCACATGCGCAGTTTGAGGCGAGACGACCGTTAACCCCAATGACGTGTTTGTACGCATGAGCTTAGCTGGCCAACGTGGCCATGACGTCGCCTACAAGCGTGATCAGGGATTTCAAACTGTACCGTCTTTGGCTAAAATGTGTAGGCAACAATCTGGTTTGAATACCCTAACTGTACTGAGCACTAAATGTAGTGTTTATCATCATAGGTTACTTTTTGTAGGGAGACCAGAATTGTATTAATCTTTTCATTGTTCAAATAAATAAGATAATAATCTCACTTGTTTTATGATTTTTATTGTGCTAAATAACAAACAAATATAATGTTAGATGCCTATTGAATTCAGTTGATATCTGAAACTTGTATGCCTGTAATCCTTTGTGTAAATTGTAGCCCACAGTGCAACATGCAGTTTGTTCTATTTATTCATTGGTTCAATATATTGCTATAAACCTTTTGTTTCTCTCCTGTTCAGTGTACAGTACTCACAATAAAAAGCATTACCAAAAGTTGTTTAAAATAAGTCTGGATTTTCATTATTTACATTTGCATAATAGTTTTAAAGAAAGACAAATGAAAATGAAAGAGCTTGGAGCTTCTTTTTATCAAACAGAATAAAATAATGCTTCAGAGACTGCTGCATGCAGCTATGGAATACATAAGGGGACATGTCATAATTTCAAATATTTTTTCCTTTTCAAAATATAATAACAAATTGGCTTCATAAAACAGAACTACAGTTTCTAACATTTATTTTGAATGTACTACACTTTTACATACATTGATAAATAATATTATATGGGACCACAAATCTAAATTAACAGTATTTCTGTGAAATACATTTTTACATTATTATGCTCAGAGAGCATCTTATACATTAATGGCTGTTAGGTGAAGCTAATGGCTGTTAGGTGAAGCTTCGTTTAATTTAAATTTGTAACACTGTTTTATAAGACAAAACTAACAAACTCACTGTTAAAATAATACATTAATTCAACCTGTCAAAGTATAAAAACAATGAAGATACAGTATACCATTCATAAAGGTTAATGACTCAACGGACATCAATCACATTATGAACCAAAGCAAATAAATGAGTAGGATTTTTATGTTAATCTGAATAGTCAATCAAAATAAATGTAATCTAATTAATCAATGCATGTATTTTCTGTTTTATTTAACCTTTATTTAACTAGGCAAGTCAGTTAAGAACAAATTCTTATTTACAATGAAGGCCTACACCGGCCCATCTCGGACAACGCTGGGCCAATTGTGTGCCGCCCTATGGGACTCCCAATCACAGCCGGTTGTGATACAGCCTGGATTCAAACCAGGTTGTCTGTAGTGACACCTCTAGCACTGAGATGCAGTGCCTTAGACTGCTGCGCCACTTGGGAGCCCCTGTTCCCTTTGCGATAAATTGCATTGAATAGAAATACAGTTAATTTGATATGACGGATGACATGGCTTGGTTTAAAAACACATCTAGAACTTATGTGAATTGCAGTATGTTCTGCATGTCATGCTTATGTTCATATAAAAACATCTCTCCATTGCTTCCATAACTTTCTGCTTTGTAACACTGTTGATTACCTGAGTTGAGTATAAATAACTACCCACCCTTCTATTTTACGCATCAATACAGTAAAGAAGCAAGGTGGAGTCCAGGTGGTTTATGAGATTGTCCCTTGAGCTCATTGCATGAAGATATATGGGTTTGGTTTGTATACAATAGCATTCACTGCAGTGTTGGGAATCCTATTTCTCTGCATAGATATTTGGCTAATATCGTGGCCACTCTCAGACCAAAGAGGTGAGTCCATGGGTTCCCTCTTTATAGTGTGGACCAGGTGATTCCTGAACTCGTAGTTCAGTTTGTTGTCTTGCTGCATGTAGCCTTTATGCTCTACAGTATCATTCCCGTAATCACTGATGTCAATACAGTTTTCTCCCTGACTGCTACCCAGAGGGTCTGAGTGAGGTATCCTATAATCCTTCTGAGCCCTGTTCCCCGCTGTATATAAGTATTTATGGTGTCCGTTGAGCATTGGGCTCATGCTGGTCTTGTTCTTATGGCAGGTGGTGTATTGTTCATAGTAGTCAGCCTCTGACTTCACCTGTGGTTCTTCTGAGTAGCCCATGTAGCGCTTCTCGTTCCCCACCCAGGCTCCATTGTGGGGCATGCCGTAGATGTTGCAACCGTTCTCTGAGTCAGAGTCCTGCTCTGTTTTTATGGCCGTCTCAGGCAACACCATGTTGTTGTAACAGTCAAGATGGCTTCCCATGTACCTGTCGTCTGTCTTCATGCCATCCTCGCAGTAGCTCTCCAACTCAGGGCTGTGGAGGCCTCCATACAGCTTGTTCTGAGATGCGTCCTGTCTGTTAGCGTGACATCCTGGAGACATCCTGTAGGATCCCATCTTCCCCAGGTGATTGTACTTGCCTTGTCTGCCTGGTGTGTAGCTGCCGCTGGGGCCCTTTCGTATGGCGGACCCTGTGCGAATGTCCCGTGGATGATCAATGCTCTGAGCTTTGGGTCCACCGCTCATAGAGGACAGGCAGAAGTTTAAGGGCTCCTCCTGGGTGTAGTAGCTGTCGTTCTTGTACCTGATGCCATCTTTGGAGAGGGGTGCCCATGGGGTGTAGTGGCAGGGGTCTCTGGTATTCAGAAGCAGTAAGTCACTGCTGTCATATGAGCCTCTGGAGGAGCGATGCCTCTTGTCACTATGGGAACATAAAGCACAGATTACAGACATAATTCCATGGTTTGGGGAAGATGGCTAAGGAAAACGTATCTATGGTCATGTATGCATTATATAATCTGCTAGATGTGTACAGTATGAAGTACTAATTTGACCAAATTCAGCACACCCAGTGATTTGATTCTGAAATTGATGGTGTGTCTTGAATTGTATATTGATAGTAAATGAAATGGTGTCCATGCCTGGCTCCTTTATAAAGTTTAGTTAAAACATGATATGGACCGGTGTTTCCCAAACTCGGTCCTCGGGACCCCATGGGATGCACGCTTAGTTTTCTGCCATAACACTACACAGCTGATTCAAATTATCAAAGCTTGATGATTAGTTGATTATTTGAATCAGCTGTGTTGTGCTAGGGGACAAAAATGTGCACCACTTTGGGTCCCGAGGACCGAGTTTGGGAAACCCTGATATAGACACATTATTTGAGTAAGTGTGCTCATTGCTCAGCTCTCCCTACGCACACCACTCCCACAGTGCTTACCCGTGCTTATCCGGTGTGGTGATGACGGGGCCCTTGTTCTTGCTCCTGGCCGTCATGTTCTTCATCTTCAGCTCTGTGATGGAGGGTATCATGAGGGGCACGGCCACACAGAACAGTGCCAGCTGGGGAGGAAGCAGCGCCCCGGACTCTGTCTTCTTCTTCTGGCCCTGCAGGAACTTCAGGCTGCCCTGGAACTGCATGCTCTGCCAAAACATCCATTAATCAATCAATCAAAGTGATCTATAAAACACTTTTTACATCAACAGATATCTTCAATGCATCTGCGCTTTACAGTAACAGTAACCTTGCCTAGACCCCCAAAGAGCAGGTGCACATACATAACTGAATATAACAACCACAAACCAGAACTGATTTAATACTGTGTTGAGCATATTGATTAATTACGATGGTAAGAGTTGATATTGCCAGATACTTGTGCGAGCCGCGGTACTTGCTCACCAGAAAGCCTGAGGTGCTGTCCAATAGGCAGCGAACCCGAGCAGTGAAACAGCGAGTCAGGAAGGAGGAGAGCTCTAGAGGAACATGGTCAGGCTCCAGGGCGTTAAAGAGACTGCTCATCACAAAGTCATCACCTACAGGACAGCCACAGCATTTACGTTAGTATAACCTATGTAATAAATACCCTCCATTATATTTGTTTTGGTCTTCTAACCACCAATATTACTTTCAGAGGTTTTAGGATAGTATTGCAAAGTACAAATTAAATACTGTATCCTTCTTTCTGTCTGTGTCTTGTATACAATAACTAATGTACTAACCCTCGTATCCCTCTTCAAATTGGTCATAAATGGAAACTAATCTAAATGACAAGTGGCGTGTGAAGATGAGGGGCTTTCCTGCAGTGTTTAGCGGCTCCACAGTGACAGAGGTAATTATCTACACACCAGTTACTGCGGCTGAGTGCTGGTCCAGGGACGCCCCCTGGGGCCCGGGGTTCATGACCCAGTGGAGCTGTCTTCTGAACTCCTGCCGCTCCTCCACATGTATATAATCGAATACATTCTGGTGCATCACATCCGTCTGTGGGGAAGGAGATGGAGAGGGGATTAGAAGGGGGAACAAGTCACAAAACAACCAATTAACCCCCACATTAGGACTGTTGATTGTGTTTGGCCAACACAGTGACCTCCCCACTTAACCTATGTCACAGTCAGGTGAAGCTAGTCTATGGTTAAACGCCATGGTGGTATCTGGACAGACACCGCAAGTGTCAGCCTGCAGCGAGCCCACTGAGAACTTAACGTTTCTGTTTCCCCCCGCTGACCGGGAGGGAGGGAGGGCCTTCTGTGACTGACGGAGTTCACTCAGCGTTCCTCCCCACCAGTTAGGTCTACACGGGAAATCTGGGTTCTATACACATCATACACTTTTTCCCAAAACATTTTTGTCACAGAAAAGCTGAAAAAAAGTCTCAATGAATAAATTAACTGTGGGATCATTAATGAGTGCATCCAGTAATATCCAACTGCTTTGTTGGACTGTTTTCCAGTCAAAGATCTATACATTATAACTTAAAACTGAAAAGTAGATAGTGAAAACGTTGAGTAATTACTAATGAATTGTATACAATTTGTATCACAGCAGGTTCATTGGTGACAACAGTTGAATCAGTGAGTAATGAGTTATGACTCCCTACAGTTTGCATTTATAATATAGGGCCCGGTCTCCCCTCTCCCCAGTCAGTGGGATAGTGGGAGGCCCTCCTCGCTGCCTTGTTTGTGCTTTGCGTGACACCAGTGCTGCTTGCATGAGGACAGATGCAACGCTATCCTGATGAAATCTCAGCCCACACTCGTAATTCCTCAAGTTTTTTCTCCCATCTCCAGCTAAACCCACTGTTCATAAAATGACAGACTCCCAACTAAAGTATTCAACCGTCACAAATATATCTGCTTCTGTTGCACGCAACGCTTTGAACACTTGCCCTGTGAAGCACCCCTATTGTTGAACACACAGCAACATCATCTCAATTCCCATCAGAGGAGTGATCAACAGTCTCTTTTGTCTCCTTCACATGTTAAAACCCCAGCTTTAATGAGGCCCAATAGAAAGCTATTCACTCAAAAAGGACTGTTAAAAACTTGTGACGTAAGTAAGGTCTGTTAACTTACAACTCATATTGTCATTAAAATCCTCTGAATTACACAACTGGCTATTTTCAACTATCGACTTGGTTGGTCACTTGTTTCATACTACAATATTTAGATTTATGTTTCATTTCGTTTAATGACTAATGGCTTTGCATTAAAAACTATTTCTGTCATTGATGGTTTTACTTTAAACCTGTTTTACAATGCTGTACAATTCTTCCTCAGAATGTAATTTTTTATCAATGGTACTGTATTTCAATTTATTTATTTTAATTATTTATAATTTACCCTCAATAATTAGGACCATTTTGATGAGTCATAATACACAATTTGAGAATACAAAGTGATTATTATAACATACCTGATGAAAGCCCAGGTAGTCCACAATGGAAGTGGAGACGTAGAATATCAACCCTTCTGTGCTCACCACCAAGGCAAAACCAGTCAGGGACTAGGAGACAAGAGACATGGATACATCTTTATACACGGAAACAGCATAGGGTCGTTCCATTTGATTTTAAATAACCTTTTGACTGCACCCCTTTTGATTTGAACGAAAATGTCTATACATATTTGCCCATGGTAGAAGTGATCAGAATGTAACTTTTTTGACCTGAATTACAAAACATTTAGGAGACAGAGGTAATCAAAGTTGATCCATTTTGCATACGCCCCCCTACCATGAGACATCCCTGTCTTAATCATTGCTATCATTTAAAAGCTCACAAACAGGGTTGCCAAACTATTATATAATTTCCTATAAAAAATTATACAAATGATGTCATTATCTAAAAACGTGTGAAAAAAAAAGGGCAGTCCATAAACGCAGATGAACGATATCAAGGATCTAGAAAGATTCTGTATGGAGGAAAGATTCCTCCCACTGTGTCATCCAATCTCATAAAACCTTTAAGAAAAATGCTCAGTGCCGTTATCCTCGCAAGGTGAGGTATTGAAAGGTTTTGAAAACGGTTGCCAATAATCTTTTAAATAATGAATTTTATTATTTGTTTATTATCTTTCTCTGAGCAATTGTATTGTAATTTTCCAATAATATCCCCTTTTATAGTCTTTTTTTCATATCTTTATCAAGGGTGCCAATCATTTTTGACCTGAATGTGCTAAGAGCACAGGGCACCAACTTCAATTGCACTTGATTGATGAGTAATTATTTGGTAAATGCTTTTGATACAACATCTATATTTCTGATAATAAATGGACGTCAGAACAAAACATTTTTTAAAAATTGTGTTTTCGTGCCTCCTGATATGAAGAGCAAAACAGGAAGTAAAGGGGAGGAAACAACATGAAGAGTTCCTCATTAACTTCCTTGTGTTGGCTGGAGCTGTTGTGTTTGACATTTGCGTGACTCTGGCCTGCTCCTTGCCAGGCCCTGTCACCTCCGGTCTAATTCGAGTCAGCCCAGGTCAGCTGGGCCCCCTTTTCCCACTCTCTGGTGTGATACTGACCAAACAGTGTCACAATCTTCATTGAGCAGCATCATGGTCGTTTGCTTTGGTGTCACGCTACTGAGGGAGGGAGATTTTCGAGCCTTTTGTGGCAAGGGGAGGGCAGGGATTCTGGGATGGAGAAAGCGGGGGTTAGGGGACGCAATGTTCTGTTCCTACACCCATCCTCCCAGCAGCTCCGATGTGCCATGATATCATCAATACATATTCTAAAACTAAATTTATAAATGCATCTAAATTCAACTTTGTGTATTTTTTTCATTCAAGATTTTATCTGGCATTTTTGCCACCTGAAAAAAACCACAATCGCGGCATGGTAGACTGCTTTCGCCAAGACTGATGACCCAGTCATTGCCGTTTCCCTACCCCATCAATGCTCTCTCATCTCATTGCTCATCAGTGCTCTCTTGGGAGGACAAACCACAGCCTGATCATTCTGCTCCGCTCTGTCTCACCCCCAGTAAGAGGTCACTCTCCACCACGCTGCTGCTGGTCCCCGGGGTCCCAATGGGCAGACTCTCTTTCCTGGTATCCTGGTGGTTCAAAGGAGGCTTCATGATGTGCTTTCTGCATGGCTTCTCCTGGATGGCTGGATAAGAGGGAAAAGGACAAAACCTTCTCAGTGAGGGGGTATGTTACGAACTGCAATTCATACAATATGATACGAATTAGCAATAGGTATGATATGTTAAGGATTCCTTTTTGTTGTGGCTAACGTTAGCTAGGTGGCTAGGCTAGGGGATAGGTGAAGGGTTCGCAAAAATGGAAAGTAGTTGCAAATTATCTAAAAAGTGGCTAATTAACTAAAATGCTAAAGATTTCCGTGATGAGATTTGCTCACCCATCCACCCACCTTTCGTTTTTGCCTTAAATAACCTTCTGTCTAATGTAACTATACCAACATACAGTGGGGAGAACAAGTATTTGATGCACTGCCGATTTTGCAGGTTTTCCTACTTACAAAGCATGTAGAGGTCTGTAATTTTTATCATAGGTACACTTCAACTGTGAGATACGGAATCTAAAACAAAAATCCAGAAAATCACATTGTATGATTTTTAAATAATTAATTTGCATTTTATTGCATGACATAAGTATTTGATCACCTACCAACCATTAAGAATTCCGTCTCTCACAGACCTGTTAGTTTTTCTTTAAGAAGCCCTCCTATTCTCCACTCATTACCTGTATTAACTGCACCTGTTTGAACTTGTTACCTGTATAAAAGACACCTGTCCACACACTCAATCAAACGGACTCCACACACTCAATCAAACAGCTGTGTAAGGACATCAGGGATAAAATTGTAGACCTGCACAAGGCTGGGATGGGCTACAGGACAATAGGCAAGCAGCTTGGTGAGAAGGCAACAACTGTTGGCGCAATTATTAGAAAATGAAAGAAGTTCAAGATGACGGTCAATCTCCCTTGGTCTGGGGCACCATGCAAGATCTCACCTCGTGGGGCATCAATGATCATGAGGAAGGTGAGGGATCAGCCCAGAACTACACGGCAGGACCTGGTCAATGACCTGAAGAGAGCTGGGACCACAGTCTCAAAGAAAACCATTAGTAACACACTGCGCCGTCATGGATTAAAATCCTGCAGCGCACGCAAGGTCCCCCTGCTCAAGCCAGCGCATGTCCAGGCCCGTCTGAAGTTTGCCAATGACCATCTGGATGATCCAGAGGAGGAATGGGAGAAGGTCATGTGGTCTGATGAGACAAAAATAGAGCTTTTTGGTCTAAACTCCACTCGCCGTGTTTGGAGGAAGAAGAAGGATGAGTAAAACCCCAAGAACACCATCCCAACCGTGAAGCATGGAGGTGGAAACATCATTCTTTGGGGATGCTTTTCTGCAAAGGGGACAGGACGACTGCACCGTATTGAGGGGAGGATGGATGGGGCCATGTATCGCGAGATCTTGGCCAACAACCTCCTTCCCTCAGTAAGAGCATTGAAGATGGGTCGTGGCTGGGTCTTCCAGCATGACAACGACCCGAAACACACAGCCAGGGCAACTAAGGAGTGGCTCCGTAAGAAGCATCTCAAGGTCCTGGAGTGGCCTAGCCAGTCTCCAGACCTGAACCCAATAGAAAATCTTTGGAGGGAGCTGAAAGTCCGTATTGCCCAGCGACAGCCCCGAAACCTGAAGGATCTGGATGGAGGAGTGGCCCAAAATCCCTGCTGCAGTGTGTGCAAACCTGGTCAAGAACTACAGGAAACGTATGATCTCTGTAATTGCAAACAAAGGTTTCTCTACCAAATATTAAGTTCTGCTTTTCTGATGTATCAAATACTTATGTCATGCAATAAAATGCAAATTAATTACTTAAAAATCATACAATGTGATTTTCTGGATTTTTGTTTTAGATTCCGTCACTCACAGTTGAAGAGTACCTATGATAAAAATTACAGACTTCTACTTGCTTTGTAAGTGGGAAAACCTGCAAAATCGGCAGTGTATCAAATACTTGTTCTCCCCACTGTATATCATACTCATTGGAGTGTCCCGTATTTTTCATTTACTATGTTACATCTAGTCTATGAGACCAGCCTGTGTACACACATGCTGTGGTGACATGTTCCTAAAGGGCTCATATTTTCAGTTTTTTACAGTATACATTTCCAATCTCCCTTTTTCTTCAAACTATTACATTCTATGTCTGGAGAGAGGCACTCATCTTCCCGGGAACCACAGACGTGAGAGAGTCAGGCAGCCCATGCCCCACGTGCCCCACTGCTTCCCTGTGCTGTGGTGCCACCCGGTCGGCCAGGGAGGGAGAGCACAGAGCAGAAGGGACTGCCCGGTCTCTGTGAGAGTCCCTGCTGTCTGATAGCCTTTGTGTGTTCACAGCAAAAATATATATTCACCAGCGGCCCGAGGGGGCCAGGGAGGAAAATGGGCTGGAAATTAGCCCTTAGCCACCTCATTGGCTTATTCCTGTCCTCCTGGCTTCCCGGTCACCTCCTACACAACTAAACAAGGAAATCTGAGTTAGGATCACCAGAGGGAGGGAGGGATGGAGAGAGAGAGAGAGCAAGAGAGAGAGAGCAAGAGAGAAAGAGCGAGGGAGTAGGAGTGTGCTGTCTGAGGCGACACTGTCACGCAACTAAACCGTCTGTCAATCTCGTCCATATCCCCAACAGTGGCCTGGCGTCTCTTCAAA
Source organism: Thymallus thymallus (assembly GCA_023634145.1). Lineage (NCBI taxonomy): Eukaryota > Metazoa > Chordata > Actinopteri > Salmoniformes > Salmonidae > Thymallus > Thymallus thymallus. The sequence continues at coordinate 17,105,544 of CM042383.1, read as the reverse complement.
CCATTGCGTGCAGGATGGCTATCTACATTAGTCTGTAAAGAATTTCATAATAACGGCTGTTACATATTGATGACTGCCGGCTAACACTGAATTCTCTCCCTAAACATTAGGCCCACAATGCAATTGAAACAATATACATAGTAGATGGGATAAATAATGCACGCAGTTACATTTGCATAGTATTACATACAAACATACATTGTCAAGGTAATGACTATAAGTGAAATCCCTGGCATTATATGCCAACAGAATTGTCCTCACGTTGATATACCTTATTGCATCAACAGTCTATAATGCACGCCATGACAACTGCATTGGTGACAGCATGGATAACATGGAAATGCACTCTATCAATTTTATAAATTCCATTTTTAGGAGCGAGTTAATGGAGTGACCCACAAACACACATGCAAGCACACACAGACACACACATGCGTATGAGCACACACACACGCACGGTGGCAGGCACACACAATAAATGCATAACTGTAGCACAAGACCTCCGGGGATGGCATGAAAAAAAAAAAAAAACAGAAGTAATAGCAATCAAGATTTTGGAAATCGTGCCAACAACCCCTCTTGTGGTCACGCACTTCCAGCCATTCCCTATTGGTCAGAAACACCCAGCAAATCATTTTCTGGGGATTACTACTGACAACATGGTATGTTTAATAGAAAGCACATCCAATATCACTCCCACTCACAATATTAACACTCACATGTTAACGCTCACACATACAACAAAGAGGTCACAGATTCTGTAAGGGCTATTATGAAGGGAACGTGCATCTTTGCCCTACCGGAAATAATTATAACACGTACAGTACAAAGCTTCTGAGCCTCACCAGGGAGAACCAGTGAAATCAAGAGAAAATTGTTTGAACAGTATGTCCAGTTCGATTACAACTGGTTGGACATTTACGCATAGGAACGCAATAGGGAGAAGTGCCATTGTTACAGTCATTTAACTTGTTACAGTCAATACACTTGCTCTCAAATACACTGAATGAGTCTGAAATTGAAACGTAATATGCCAAAACATTAAGTTAAAATTCATATAAGGAAATCAGTCAATTGAAATAAATTCATTAGGCCCTAATCTGTTGATTTCATATGACTGGGAATACAGATATGCATACTGTATGTTGGTCACAGATGCCTTAAAGAAAAGGTAGGGGCGTGGATCAGAAAACCAGTCAGTATCTGGTGTGACCACCATTTGCCTCATGCAGTGCGACACATCTCCTTTACATAGAGTTGATCAGACTATGGATTGTGGCTTGTAGAATGTTGTCCCACTCCTCTTCAATGGCTGTGCGAAGTTGCTGGATATTGGCGAGAACCGGAACACGCTGTCGTACATGTCAATCCAGAGCATCCCAAACATGCTCAATGGGTGACATGTCTGGTGAGAATGCAGGCCATGGAAGAATTTAGACATTTTCAGCTTTCAGGAATTGTGTACAGATCCTTGCGACATGGGGCCGTGCATTATCATGCTGAAACATGAGGTGATGGCGGTGGATGAATTGCACGACAATCGACCTCAGGATGTTGTCACGGTATCTCTGTGCATTCAAATTGATATTGATAAAATGCTAATTGTGTTCGAGGTCCGTCGCTCCGGATAAGCCTTTGGATACTGTGCCATTAGTTTGTGTCCCTTACATTAGGTAGGCAGGATTTGGTATTTTGTCTACCTCTTATCTTTAATAAACCTTGGTAATTTGGTTAACTCTGTCATTTATTTGTCTGTGTTTAACTTGTCCAGAGGACCTCCGCTTGTGTATAAACAAGGTGGCGTAGCACAGTTTACATGAATGTTGATGTGATGCTGTCTAGGAAGACATAGAAGGAAAACGAATGAGGCACGTGTGTTAGGAATCCCCAGTATTAACACAGTCTTAAGAGGTACAGTATCTATGACTGGATGTTCTGCTCTTAGTTGCCAAAGTGGTCACTGCTACACTGTCAGACTCTCACCAAAAACAAAAGAGGCCAAAGGCAATTGTACACAGACCATAAAAATTGAGGAATTGATATTAGTGGACCAGACTTAATTCAGTTGAATGTTAACATGGTGAGACTGTTCAGGTCAAACAAAAAAAATGTGAGAATACAATCAACCCATTTAAAAGATGTTCAAAACAAGCTTGGATCCCACAGTTTCTGTGCCAGGACTTGGTGACACATTGACTATGTCTGAAAAACAATACCGTCCTTTATATCTTAACATTGAAGTGGTTGTAAGATTCTCTGTTCTGTGTGGCTTACTGTTGCAGAGGCATACTAGATGGGACCCCTCCCCACCAGCTTCAACTGAGTCATTGCTGACCAGAGCTAACATCCCAGGATACTTCAAAGCTACCTAGTGATATAAGAATAGGGGATATGGGAAATCAAAAGTGTTGAGTTCTATGGGAATAAGTGAAAGAGAAAAGAAATCGAGACGAAACTAGCGCGCCACATCGTTGCATGACTCTTGCCTCTGCTGTATCAGTGTCAGAGAGAGACGGAAGATATGTGGGTGTGATTTCACCTGTTTTGTGTCAGCTGAGTAACTGCTTTCTATCAAGACTGCGGAGGAGAACAGAGCAGGGAAGAGGAGGGGAAGAGAGAGAGTCGGCTGTCGGTTTCCCAAAGCGTGCCGAGCTAATCCTTCTCCGGTGCGTGCGGAGGGTAGTTGCGGCACCGGATTCCACTCACCTCCCGGCTGGCTCTGAGCGCGCTCGCTCTCATTAGCAACCCAACACTGCTCTGTGGTGTGCAGCACCACTCCACATCAAGCCCTGACAGGGTCAATGAGGCCTGAACACTTCAGGTTAAAAGCCTGCTGTGTGACAGACCCAATAGTGTTTTAATCTGTCACCCTCACACACTTACACAGCTTCCATACTTAACGCCTGTGCTGTGTTCCGAGCCCAAATGGACATAATTTCACAGCTGACAATGGCTCACATACACACACACATATACAGTGTACATACTGTAATTTACACACAATCCACTGACTGGATCCAGTGCAGCTTTCAGCGCTTGACTGGAAAAACATGGAGGGGAGAGTCTTTAAAGCTGTGGTCTATAAGGAAAGCTGATGTCTGCTTCTTCATGTGTTGGCACGGAACAAATGAAAACATAAAAGCCTCATAAACTAAGCTTCATTACTATAGGGGAATGCAGGATCCAACTACCTCATCTCTTTAGATAAAGAGTCAAAGACAAAAATAAGGTTTACAGTTATACAGCCATTGTAGTAAAAGCGAGCAGTTTAGCGACTGTCAAATTAAATTCGGGCCACTTCAAGTAATAGTCCTGAACTGAAAAGCCACATTTGCATAGTTAATTGATTATTTCAACCATATCTCTATATGTGGTTTAAGAGAGTATTTTTTTCCCACAGAAAAAGGTTTGTTCCGAATACACATTCCTGTCTGGGCTGATGCTATACCTAACAGTCTGACATGATAGATAGACTTACAGTATGAAATCTACACTAACTCTATTGTTTGGTAGCCTAGTGGTTAGAGTGTTGGGCCAGTAATCAAAAAGGTTACTAGTTTGAATCCCTGAGCAGACTGGGTGAAAAATCTACAGATGTGCACTTGAGCAAGGCACTTAACCCTACTTGCTCTGGATAAGATCGTCTGGTAAATGTAAAACGTTTATTGAAATGGCCCGACCCTGCGTTTCACTGCTGGGCTGTTGTTGATGGGTGAATGGATGCTAATCAAACTCAGACAGAAACCATTACATTTACAACCAGTTGTGTGTTTATGCTGTGGAAATAGTGTTGAATGACAACACTGCCAAATATTCTGGTTTATGCTCTTTTTTTAAAACAACATATTTTCCGAATATCTAAAACATGAGAATTACAAACCCAATCTCAGATGTACACTGTTTGCATTTGCCTGTCTCTACAGTGATTTGGGCTGTATCATACTCATGATCATCATTGGCAATTTGAAAATGTTTATAAGAAGGTCACTGACTGGCTCTTGAGGACCATCTCTCTTCTGGTCTATTGAAAAGGCTCAGCAGGTCATTCCTCAGTACTGTATGCAGAGACC